>QLOD02000029.1:13746053-13778386 GCA_003260245.2 Sideroxylon spinosum | reverse complement strand
TTTTAGAAACTAATAAAATTAAATATTTATGAAAATAAAAAAATTAATAATTATAAACAAAACTGTATTTCTAAACACAGTTTCAGTTTTTATTTTAGAAAAAATAAACAATAATAGAAAATACAAAACAGAAAAAGATAACAAAAAAACAATAACAGAAAAACGACGGTAAGATGTATAATCAAATTTATACCTTTATTTTGACACGACCGCTCCGGCGATGCCAATCCTAGGAACCCACTAAGTCGCTAGCGCAGCCTTGACTTCACCAGTTTTGGAATTTTCCCTCAAATTTGTGCTTTTATTCAAAGTCACAAGAGAGTTACATGCTTTTCTATGTTGAGAAGAGTTTATTATTTAAATATATATATATATATGTATATTTTCCTCCCTCATGAACATTGTTACCTCCGTGCTTCTACAGTTATTAAAGGAAGTAAAATACAAAAGAAATACTACTTTGAGAGTGGACCTCTCTCTCCCCCTCTCTCTCTCTCGGGTTACATACTTTTCTATGTTGAGAAGAATTTATTATTTAAATATATATATACATATATATATATATATATATATATTGTCCTCCCTCATGAACATTGTTACCTCCGTGCTTCGAGAGTTTTCAAAGAAAGTAAAATACAAAAGAAATTCTACTTTGAGAGTGGACTCCCCTCTCTCTCTATGTTTCTATATACGCTCCATTTGGAATAAAACAAAAATTATATATATATATATATATAATTTTATAAATTTCTATA
The DNA here is from genome assembly GCA_003260245.2 of Sideroxylon spinosum. NCBI lineage: Eukaryota > Viridiplantae > Streptophyta > Magnoliopsida > Ericales > Sapotaceae > Sideroxylon > Sideroxylon spinosum. The sequence goes on along the minus strand of QLOD02000029.1, from coordinate 13,777,631 downwards.
AATATGATTACGAGATTATAAGATTTAAATTTTCTATTCATGAAATAAAATACGAAACACTAATTTTTATAAATTTTTATATTTTTTTACAATTCCATACACTCGTAATTTTGTCAAAGGTAAAATGTAAGAGTACTAATTTCATGGATTATACAATTGGGGAATGAAAACTAAATTAAGAAATTTCGTTGGATTTTCCTTACTCGAAATCAATGTTTTGTTAAGGTTATGTTTAATCAATAAACTGTTAACAAAAAGGTGAATTTGAATTTATTTATATTATAAAGATGCTATTGCGCTTCTTTCTTGCGTTGAATAGTAATCATAGAGGTTTTTTTTTTTAGATCTTGATGAAAAATGGAATAAAAACGTAATAAAATTTTTTAAAATTAAAAATAATTAAATTAAAAAAGAATATATTGATGAATGTCTTTGTTTACATATATATATATATATATATATATATATATATATATATATTTAATACATTCAAGTAATAATATGTCTTTAAAATTTTATGTTTTTTTTCTCTTTTTTATCACTAAATTCTCATTTCATATACATTCTAAAGATGAGTTTGGATTAGGATAAATAAATTTAGTATAAAAGATTACAAAAGTAAATTTTGTACTAGTTATATTTACGAGATAATACATTATTTTGGACTATGTTTATTTAAAAGTGTAACATTTAACATGCCATCATTACGTTATTAATTTGAATTGAGTGCAATAATTTGTTGGTATAGTATAACTTTGTTTGGATTGAGAATAACAATTAATCTAGATAAAGATACTCACTGATAAAAATTTGAAATGATAAATACTATTAATTTTAAATCATTATTTAATTTAAAAATTATTAATTTATCTTTAACTAAATATTGTAATAATAAATAATTTTGATAATAAATTATTATTCATTTGAATAATAAGTCATTATTTTCAAAATAATTATTTAAATTTTAAAAAATTATTTACCTTTATTTAACACTAAATAAATTTAATACTTATCATTTACTTAATAGTAAATAATCTAATTTAGTAATAATATTAATTTTAATAATAAATTATTATTTATTTTAACAAATTATTATTTATAAAAATAATATCATAAAATTAATTTTAACTAAATTTATTAAAGTAATTTTAATTTTTATTATAAATAATTATTATTAAATCAAATAAATCATTTTGAGTATAAATTTTTATTTGTTAAAAATACTTTTAATCTAATATAATAAATCATTTTAATAATAATGTATTATTTATTTTAAATTTCATGTAATTTAATAAATTAATTTAAATTTAAATTAATTATTATTTTATAAAATAATAATCATTAATTAATTTTTCAAATGGGTACATAGAGTACATAAATATAGGTATGAAAAATATTAACTTTCTTCGTTGCACCCCCATTCATTACTCCAAGGATAACATTTACCATCTGATTCTAAATTTATGTAAAAAAAATTTGACAGTTTACTCTTATAGTTTTTCACTCCATTTACCCTCATGGCAAACTCGCCCAAAAGCTAAAGGAAATAGAATGGATTTAAAATTATTTTTCTTGTTTCGTTTGGGAGGAAAATTTAAAGGTAAAAAGTATAAGATTTAATCAGTTAAAATAATTGAATACAAATAATGTTGATTAGTATATTTTATTTCTTATATTTTCTAATTCATTCAAATAATATGAATTTAAATTTTATATTTTTCTTATTCTTTTCTTCAAATTTTTTTTTATTTTACTTCTATTTTCTTTCCCAAATTCTGAATTGGATCCAAACACACTCATTAGTCATCCAAGAGTAAGTCAAGAAAAAATAAATTTATGACTTGCTCGGAGATAAAAAGAAAGTAAAAAATGCATGATTTTTGCAAATACTCAACATGTAAAAACTCCAATGATAAAATAAGTCACAATCATATTTAAGATAATTAAATCTGCAAAATCTACTCACGTAATAGGTGCCAGGGTATTGAGACACGGAAACTAGGAAACTTCTGTAACAAAAGATAAAAACCCCGGATCATTAACGCGGATTAAAATTAAAAAATTCCCTATAAATTAAATGTTATGAGAATCTTTCCCAAAATGTTATAAGTTTTCCGAATCAAATTACCTATTGATGTGCTTGATTTAATCTATATATTTTTATTTGCCAAATGCTTGTAATACATCCCTTCCGTTAAGTATAAGCCTAGTCCAACCATAGCATAAATACTCTTACAATTTAGATCACAATTCTAGATTTGGAATTCAATAACTAAGAAGATTTGTCAAAGAAATCTTTCCAAGTAGGCTTGAATAATCTAGGTTTAATAGCCTCCCTTGTGTTTTTGCTCTCAAGGGAATAATATTCCTTAATAGATTAGATTTAGGGTAAGAGCTCGGGGTTTAGAGAATATTTGATAATATTTATAGGTGAGAAAAAGTCTAAAAAACTTTCATTTATTGTAAAAAAGATGATGATAATAATAATAAGGACTGTTGGTACAAAAAATATCACCCCGATCACAATTATGTTTTTCGGATTATAATTTACACCCCCGACCAATGGGTATACTCTAGTTGTATTGGGACTGAATAGTTTGGTAGTTACGTTGTACGATTACTTTACTTATTATACTTGAGTGCCTCAGGAGACAAAATCTGTAAAATATATACAACAAAGCCACTTCCACACGTTTCCCAAATCTTACATCATCTGGCATTTAATGCTAGCCACCAATATCCACTTTAAGTCATATCAAAATAAAGCAATAGCCACATCAACAAAAAGTATATCATACACTCCATCTATAAATACCGGAAATGAAGTCAAGGTATGGGCTTTTTTTTCCTTTTCTTCTTCTCTGCCTCTTCTCTCTTTATATAAAAGTGTTATTCATAACCCTATGCCTAACTTAAATATCGGAGAGTCCTCGGTCGCGGAGCACCTCCGACCACTATATTTCACTGTTTTTGTTATATGCAGGTTACGTCGAATGGAAATCGAAAGAAACATGGAGAGAAGCGGCTTCGTGGAAGAAGGGGTTGAAATTTTGCCCAACAAGGACAAAATCTCAACAAACTGTGGGTGTAACTTGCTGATGCAACATACCAGTGAAATACACTGAACTTTGAGACAGTAGACTTTACGCTCGCGAAGTGGTTCTAAAACTTTTTGTACAATTCACGGGCACGACCTGCTCATAACTTACTCATGGAGTACAAAAATTTAGTGGATAAAAAACTAATCATACTCCAATATTTCTACCATTAAAATCCTAACTCAAACGTATTCAATTGAAATTATGAAACATCCAAACGCTTTTTTGGCACGCAAACACACAAATAAATTTTATATAAGTGCCAACAAAAACTCCGACTTTTGGTAATTAGGTGACTTTTATACATTTGAAAAAAAAAAAAATTTTGGTGGTACTGTGTGCGACATTTTTTTGGGGCAAAAGTGTAAGAAATGTGGCTCTACCAGATGAACACTAAAGATATTGTTGTACTAATGATAAATAGTACTAGTATGTTTAAATTTGTTTGTTAAATTTATTGAAAAGTTTGCGATAAATTTCAAATAAATGCATTTAAATTTGCTTATTAAATTTATTGATGAGCTCGATTCAAAATTACTCGTGATAATAAAGGCTATTAAGAAACAAACTTAACAAAGAAAATAAACAAGGTTTTTAAAAAGCAAATAAATAATTTTTTCTAACTTAACAAAAAATTTATACATAAATAAATAAATAACAAGTCAACGAGCACTTAAACAAGTCACGAGTCATAGATAAATATATTCATGAATGGCAAATAAATTTAGTTATGTCAAACTCGATTTATTTATTTATTGAGTTTGAGAAATGTGTTTAAATCTGTTTAATAATCTTATCAAACAAATATAAATATCTCCTTAACCAGTTTATTCGTTAATAATTCATCGAATGCTTGGTTGGTAAAAAAAATTATTACATAGGTAAAGTGAATTTTTCAACTATGAGAGCAGTCTTATAGTTTGTCAAAAATTGTTAATATAGATAGGTGTCTTTCTACCCTGGTAAAATTTATTTATATTCTTAAATTTTAAAAATTTATTTTTATACCCTTAGCATTAGATTTTTAAGTGAAAAGACAAAAATATCAATTAAAAATTAAATAGAATTTAGAGATGTAAATATAGATAATATAAATTACAAGAGATGTAAATGTAATTTTTAAATTTATTTAAAGTCAAATTTTTTTTTGGATAAATATAATTCTTAAATTTATTTAAAGTCAGAACTATTATATTTGATAAATATTTTTAACGTTTTAATTTTAATTCAAAATATAAGGAATGTAAAAATAAATTTTTAAAATCTATAGTGTAAGTAATTTTAACGTTAATTACAAAAATAAAAACGTAATTATTCATTGTTAGTATTTAGACAAGGCATGTTTGGATTTGGACGACATTCGATCATTTCTAGGATTTTTTGTCCGATAATATTTAATAATTTTTTTCCAAAATTATCAAAAATTAACGTGCTGATATCTGGAAAAGAGATCCCGTAATGATAACATTTTATAATGATAGAATTATTATATGATTTATAATTATGTGGCGCACAGCTTTCTCGTTGCAATTATCTACATCAGTACATATATAAATATTATTTTAACATCAGAACGGGACAAGTCACCACATGACAGGTGGTAGGCAGCACGTTGTATTCCTTCGAGACTTGTTTACAATTTCTATTTTCGCAGACACAACGGACAATGAGATTACGTTTGACGCGGTGAGAAATAACAAAAAAAAAAAAGAAAAACGATAGAAAATATGATTAGAATAATTTTTTAACGTTTAATGTATAATTATTAAATCACATTTTCCGAATATAAATAGTTAAACATTTTAAAGAAAAAAACCATCGAAACGGTTTTTTAGTTACGTCAGAACGGTTTTACGTTAACCATTTGACAGAATAGAGCAGTGAAGAAATCATCGGAATGGGTTGGTACTTACCGTTGGGATGGTATACAGAAAATATACAAAAAATAGATAACAGAATAGAGCAGTGAAGAAATCATCTGAATGGATTGGTACTTACCGTTGGGATGGTATACAGAAAATATATAAAAAATAGATAAAATGAGTGTCATCTGATTGTTTAAGAGTTTGTTTTGACATTAAAATTTTTTTTTGTTATTTGATTAATAGAATTCTAGTTATGTAATTTTTTTTAAAAGATAGAGAACTTTTTTTTGAAATTTAAGAGGATAAGAAAATATAAAAGTGTAATAAAAAACTTCAGAAATTTTCAATAAAATTTATCACACCGAACGGGCGCTAAATAAGTAATTCAAATTTTATAGAATGTACATTCTACAAATATAGATAAATATTCAAGGATTTCTGACTTTGCAATTCCTTTGTAACTATTTTTTTTTAAGCTAAGTATTTAGCACCAACTAACTGATGAGTAATCGATATCCTTGCATGTAATTTGAGAATTTAAATTTTTATTAATACTAATGATTTTTCCTTTTAAAAACTGTTGCCAGTCCTTGGGGTACAAAAATTGTGTAACGTGGCTCCATGCTAGGAAGGAAGATGTTTTTACGTAAAATGATAAATATACTTCTCTATTACTTCTTTCACTCAATAATATATTTACTGATTTAGGTTATATTTAATTTGTATATTTATATTTATTTTATGTGTGTTTATGTTTTGAAAATTCAAAAAAAAGAAAGAAAATGTATTTATTTTAATATTTTCAATTTTTCTTGTTTTGAGATTTTTTTTTTTGTTTTGGATTAAAAAACTCAAAACAACTTTTTGTTATTTTATATTTTATGTGTAAGCTCATCATTTATTTTTAAAAATAGATCTGGATTGTTTTATATGTTAAAAGTCTCAACGTAAGAAACAGGAATTATTTTTTTTCTTATTTTAAAATTTTCTTTATTTTAATTGAAAACATTCAAAATGACTTTTTGTTAATTTTTTTATTGCATGTGTAAATTCATTTTCTGTTTTCTAAAACAAATTTTAAAAATACAAGTGACCAAATATGTTTGAACTATTTTCTTTGTTTTCAAAGTGTAAAATAGAAAATGAATTTAAAACAAAAACTAAAAAACAAAAATAGAAAATAAAAAAATAAATCAAATGAAATGAGCAAGTACGTTTTATGCTACTTTATTTATTTTTAAGAATGTAAAATAAAAAATGATCTCAACATAGATATATCAAATGTCACATCGAGATATTATAGAATGGGATAAACCAATAAATGAGTATAAATATTTGTAATTTTTTATATATGTGTATATATTTATTTACAAGAGGATAGTCCTCTGGCATAATATGGCATAAATAGGTGAATTTAAAATTAAAATATCTTATAATAAATTTATAATTAATTTAATTATTTTATATAACTATTAAATTTTAAAACATTTAAATTTGCATATGATTGTGTGACCCCAAAAATATTATAAAAAAATTGGGTGTCCATTTCATTTGGTCAGGGTTACAACAATTTAATTTAATTTTTATTTTTAAAAATAATAAATACTTCCTACTTTTAATTTTTTATACTTCAAAAATTAAGATTTAATTTGAAAAGAATTAGAGCATATGCAGCTAGAAATTAAGTGTATTTATCATCACTCTTATTTTAATTCTAATCATTTATTGGTTTCGAACCCACTCACTAATCTCCCTATATAAACAGACGGCACTCTCCTTCATGCGTCGCTATTTCTCATTCTGGGATTATTTTGTCGCTGGCGGACAAATACCGGTTCTCCATAAGAGGCTCTTGGCGGTGGCGGATAGAAAGGTCAGGTCAACTTTTATAATTCGTTTTGTTCTTCATTTGTCTCGCTTTGTTTGTGCGTATACGTCTATTTGCTGTGGACCTCTTCGACTTTTCTCGGAAAAAATCTGCATTGCTTGTAGAGGTGAGCTTTGTTACTTGATAAGATCCTTTTGTGGTTCTGTTTGGCTCCCGAAAAAGTGAATAAATAGATTTGGGTTGTTTCATTTTCGGCTTTGTTAAAAAAACAGAACTGCGGGTGTGACTTACTTGGTTGGGTTTTTGTTGGTCTGTGAAAATCGATACCAGAAGGAAACGAAAAAGTTCCTTTTGTGGCTCTTTTAAGGTTTGTTTTTTGACCTTTTTAATTATCCCTCGGCAACAGAACAGAACATAACATTTGAATTCGCTATGATTTCGGTTTTATTTATCTTCCGGGTTGATTTCTTTTATTGGGTCTGATTTCAGTTTATCTTTTGTTCAATATCTATTATTTTCCCTTTTTTGTTTCTGGGTTTTTGGCTTCCCCTTTTATTGTAGATTTGCTTAGAATTATTGATCTGAATATGTCAATTGCTTGGACTTGGGTTTTTAGGCTAACTCAATTTTCTTGAAATAAACTCCTGTCTTTTGATATTTGCTTATTTGTTCTGCTGGGAACATATTCCTTCTGATCTGTATAGTCCATGGTTTCGTTTGGAAAAAGTTTTGATTTTTAGTCTTCAGATTTGTTTAATACGTGGTTTCCTTTCCTAGCTGGTCAACGGTACTTCCCTGGCCTACGCTGATTGCTGAGAAAATTGAGACACTGTCTCTATTGGCTAGAGAAAGCTTTCCGTGTTCCTGGCTTGCCAAGGAAACATACTAAGAATTCAAAGCTTCAGTTCTTATCTGTGTTTTCGGAACATAATTCTGATTTATTTCTGATCTCTTTTTAACTCTTTAGGTTTGCAAAGTAGTCTGATCAAGATGGCCGATGATAAGTGTGCAATTGCAAAAGATGTTACTGATGTAAGCAGTGTTCACCCACTTTCGTTACCTTTTTTCTTGAACTTAAAATTAATGGATATTGATTATCATCCTCATCATCTTGTGTTTTCCTTGTACAGTTGATTGGTAAAACACCATTGGTGTATCTCAACAACATTGTGGATGGTTGTGTTGCTCGTATTGCTGCCAAGCTAGAGATGATGGAGCCCTGCTCTAGTGTCAAAGACAGGTATTGATTGGGTACCTTTTGTTTTTGAGCTGGATGATTTTGGCTAGTTTATAGTACCCTGAATATTTATAATAACTTTTAGAATTATATATGTTGCGGAACTTTTCTTATAGATTTTAATACGAGCAATCATCCATTGTTTGCAGGATTGGGTACAGTATGATACAGGATGCAGAGGAGCAGGGTCTCATTAAGCCCGGTGAGGTAAGACCAAATCTGTCCTTTTATTACCTGCTGGAGAATCCAGATCTGCCATGTACACACATATTTGAACTGGATTTTGATGGCTTTTTTTTTTTTTTTTCCCTTCATCAAGTGTTTTCTCTGAAAGTAGAGGATTAATCTTCTTCTGTTATGTTGGTATCATTAACATTATAAACACTGCATATTGACTAAATTTGTTGCATATATTTTATTATCATTAGCTTTATAAGCATCTCATTAAATATCTGCAGCCAAAGGAGATTATCAATTTACTGCACATATGAATCTACACTTTACATGATCCTTGTACATTGTTTTTCTGAACCTGACAAAAGTTCTGTTGTTAATGTCTGCCTGAATGATGAATGCTGAAGAGTGTCCTAATTGAGCCTACCAGTGGTAATACTGGTATTGGCTTGGCATTTATGGCGGCAGCTAAGGGTTACCAGCTAATCATTACCATGCCTGCTTCTATGAGTATGGAAAGGAGAATTATTCTCCGAGCTTTTGGAGCTGAGCTGGTTCTTACGGATCCCGCTAGGGGCATGAAAGGTGCTGTTCAAAAGGCAGAAGAGATACGGGCAAAGACCCCCAACTCCTATATTCTTCAGCAATTTGAAAACCCTGCCAACCCAAAGGTATTATTTTCCCAGCAGTTTTGAGTTTCTACATCATCTGCACATATTAGTACGCTAGCTGACTGGCTAGACTAATTATTTGATTTCTACCATCTCTTTAGATCCATTACGAGACCACTGGACCAGAGGTCTGGAAAGGCTCGGGAGGGAAAGTTGATGCCTTTGTTTCTGGAATAGGCACAGGAGGTACAGTCACGGGTGCAGGGAAGTACCTTAAAGAGCAAAACCCTGATATTAAGGTTAGCTCTTTTTCATTCTTTGATTTGGCAGGAAAATCATAAGGTTCAATGATGCTTCTCTCTCTCTCTCTCAAAATTTAAATCATTGTTCTTATATCCCTTCTTTCTGATCTTGCATCTTCCTTATTCATCTTCAGCTATATGGTGTAGAACCAGTTGAAAGTGCAGTTTTATCTGGAGGAACGCCTGGTGAGTTATGCTGTCTAGGATATCTTACCATTTTCTTTCTTGGCAGCAGCATTCTTATATTTCTTGTGCATTCATTACGGTTATGCATTACTTTTTTTATTTGTTATTTTTTTGGCTTTGGCAAGTTGTAATTTATGGTTTGGATAATCATCATTAGGCATGCTTTTTGCTATGATTTTGGTGAATAGGCTATGATTTTGACATGGCAAATTCTAAGATGCGAAGATAGAATAAACTTCGTATTAACTATGGATTTACTATGATACACTTGTATGTTTATGTGTGCACATGTGAGAACGAAGGAAATGAAATTACTACATGAGAGGACGTGACAAACTCTTAGAATATGTTTGTTTGGAATATTGGTGTTTAATTCCTGTGGCCTCTAAGATCCGAAGATAGAATAGACTTCATATTAGCTATGGATTTACTATGATACACTTGTATGTTTATGTGTGCACATGTGAGAACGAAGGAAATGAAATTACTACATGAGAGGACGTGACAAACTCGTAGAATATGTTTGTTTGGAATATTGGTGTTTAATTCTTGTGGCCTTTGGCATTATGCTGACAAGAATTCAATGCAACATACATTCCAATCATCTTTGGAACGTGGTATCCTGTTCACAATCACACTGGGACTAAATTGCTTGCAAGTTTTGTGATTTTAACCCCTTGATTTTCACTTTTCCTCCACGTGGACTTTTTGGACAGAGCTGTTGTGTCATCTTAATCTCCATTAGCAACCACAACTTTCAGTGTTAGGCTTTCTTGTTTTGAGGATATGCTTAATTTTTTTTTTTTTTTATGACGCTCTTATGTAATTTAGACATTTCATTTCTTGTGTTTAGGATCACTATTGCTTTAATTGTTTGTTGGACCATGTCAATCTTCCTTTAAAGTTCAAGGTGCCTGGTGGTTGGTTTTGTGGTTCTATCAGTATTGACCATCTGTTTGCAGATAATCATCTCTGCTTGGTGTTGCTTGTTTGGTACCGATCCTGAGCTCATGACACCATCTTTAGGCTCTCTTGTTAAATTCTAATTTATGACAGGTTCCTTAAGCTTTATTTTCCTGTGGCCTAGGCTCAGGTCGTTGCATTTCAACTTGTCTACGTTTATCTAATGATCAGTGATGTTGATGATTGGAACTATGAACTTTTTCATGCCATGCATTGTTTATTTTCTCACATGATGGGATTATTACAAATTTCTTCTTAGTTACAATGAACAGCACTTTGGATGCTATCAAGCTGTATAGACTTTTCCATTAAGAAATTGTAATTAGGGGGAGAGCTTGGAATGGAGAAAGAGACTAATTTGTTAGCTTTAATATTTATTGTCTATGGGATCCTTAAGTAACCACTAGTTCTTATGAATGCAGATATAGGTTACTGATACAAAATTAAAAGGAGATGCTGACTGATTAATTTAAAAAAAATAAAAAAATGAGGACCTGAGATCTTATGGACATAACATTGAATACATCTACATATTTATATGTATGCAACTATACCTGGAAATGATATAATTTTTTTATTTTGTACCACTTACAATTATATTTTATTCAAAAATGCTAGTGTTAGTTGTGACAATTGCAACTGGTCAATCTGGAATGTCCATTTGTATGGGCCCAGTGGCACAACTCATTTTATTAATATCAAAATAGTAAGAAATCAATTTTCACATTGTATGTGGAGTAGAAGTTTGAACAAATAGTCATAATATGTATTTTAGAAAAATCTATTCATAAGCAAATTAAAAATATTGGGCATATAATTTCTAAAACTAGATTTAAAGGAAGAGGAATTAATAGGATATGATATAAATCCACATTAATTATTTAACTTTTATTTGCTTGCAAAGTGCCAGCACTTAATTGGAATCTAGAGTTGGGTCCATATGAGGTCTGCCCCTTCCTATACCCTATGGCAACGTTTTGTTGGAAGGTTTGAATAATGGGAGATAAATAATACTGTTAGATTAATTTTTCATGTGGGGTTATTTCGGTGTTTGATTGGTAAAATATAAAGTGGGATTAGAAATATAATTTGGCAAGAGATGTGACAGGAGATAATTTTGGACCTTTTAATCTTAACAAGAAGCAAATCTGAAAGGGGATATACGAACCCCCTTTGGAGGGGGGCTTATATGGCCCACTTTGGGCAATTAGTAATCCAAAGCGGATTAATACTTCTCTCCATCAAACATGGGATAAATGGGATCACACGGGATTATATGTCTAATCCCTTATCTCTACTCCTCAAAACAAACACAGCCTATATGCAAAGTGCCAGCCACAAGCGATGCATGATGGCATTTTTTTAATTGCTCTCTACATGCTACATGCCCTTGGCAATGCCAGTCAAACTATCCAATTTGACTTGCAGTGATATAGATAATGCCTAAAGGTGATTTAGCTGTTACAATATTTATGTCAAAAACAGCAGAATCTGACATTTCAGAGACCTTACTTTCTAATTATGATATTGAGTTTCAGTTTACGAACAATATGTGAATTTTGATTTCACTTACCATATATTGTTTGTTTTTAATAGGAGTAGGAGATTGGAAAATATAGTCCTCTTCATTCCTTTATTTTTTTCTGCATGGGTTCTGAAATGCACGGTTTGAAATTCAATATGGACATAATAAGCTATCCCGTTACTGTCTGATATTCCTTTACTTGGTTGTGATTTTGGAAGTACTTCTACATTTTTTTTTTTCAGTGAGAATAAATAAATACCTGGCTAGCATCATCAATTTACTCTTGATGCATCTGTAGACATTTCCATAGTTTAAGTTGTCTATTTCTTTGAAGCATTTGAAACCATTTGTGTGGAAGTGTGACATACTTATTTCATTTGCAATGGCCATCTGTTACTGGTAGCTTTTATCTAATAATTTGACTTTCTATATTTTGTGCATCTTTGAAGTTTCTACAAGATCTTTTTTTATTTTTATTCTAACATGACGTATTGCATGTTCTTATGTTTTAGGCCCTCATAAAATTCAAGGAATTGGTGCCGGTTTTATCCCTGGGGTGTTGGAGGTCAACTTACTTGATGAAGTTGTTCAAGTAAGCATCCCATCTGGTTTCAGTTATCATGAATCTCCTCATTTGTCATGCCTTTTCTTATCAGGAAAATACAAAAGCAAATATAGAAAAGAAGGAATTAAGTGAAGATTGTTGATTTCTGGTTATTTGGGTCATTTTATTTCTAGCACACATCACAGTGTCATTTTCACTTGCCGTACAGTGGCTGAATGTAAACAACTGGCGTTGGGTCAGTATGAAGGGAAGCTTCGCTGCCATGGGACGTCATAGACTAAAACAAGTTTTAGGATTCTTGAAATGTGTTTACTCGTTAAAAGAAAATAATGGGATTATAAGATCAAACTCCTTTTTTATTTAGTCAAAGTGCATGAAAGAAAATGAATTTGTGAATTTTTTATTTTATTTTATTGTTTCCTTGTGTATTGTTTGGATTTCATTTGAATATCGACTGGGGTGAATGAGAAGTCTGAGACTTTTGATGAAATTGAACAGTTTACATTTTGACACGTGCCATGATTTTTTGTAGTTGTCATTCATCTGTAATATATATAGATACATTGATACACGTCTTATAACAGCAAATGGCTACCTGTACAAAGGAAGATTATCTCACATTACTGTCACAGATTCACATGAAAATGACTTGTATCGTGATTTGAGTATTTTAAATTTGTATGGGTCCCATCATGAATGCTGATGGTTATCTCCAATAATTACTCTAGTGTGAGATTCAGCATCTATTTGGTGATAGCTGTTGCTGACTTCTATATTTGAATGACTCTGCAGATATCAAGTGAGGAAGCTATTGAAACAGCTAAACATCTTGCATTGAAAGAAGGATTGCTGGTAAAAACATAATCTTTCATATAATCCAACTGTTGCTCTTATAGGCACATATTTACCTCACTTTTTCTCCTCTCAATACTGAATATCGATGTTCAAGCATCAGTTTTTATTCAGTTCAAACTTTGATGTCGCCTACGGTTACATATATTGCAGGTTGGAATATCATCTGGTGCTGCTGCCGCTGCAGCAATTAAGATAGCTAAGAGGCCAGAAAATGCTGGAAAGCTCATTGTTGTAAGTTTGTTTTTCTGTATTATTTGATGCATGGCTACTTTAGGTTGTGTTCTACTCTTCTGCTAGCTTGGATTTGCTATTATGTTGTGTTGTTGTTTATTCATGTAGTATTCATTACTACTAATTTTTTTTTCCTTTTTTGGGCACTTATTTTGTTGGCCATGGCTGAATGTTTGTAATAGTAAAACCAAACCAAACCAAACCAAATTAAGCTTTTTCCCACTAGGTGGGGTCGGCTATATGGATTTGACGACACCAATCAAATCTGTTGAGGATTATGTCCTCCGTTAGATCCATAGAGATAAGGTCATGTCTAATAGTTTCTTTCCAACTTCTCTTAGGTCTCTCTCTCCTGCTTCTAGCATTCTTCATACTTTTACACATTTTAACCGGTGCCTTCATTGGATGTCTTCTAACATGGCCGAATCATCTTAAACGATTTTTTCTCATTTTATCTTCAATTGGTGCTATTCCTATTTTATCCCTAATCTCCTCGTTCCTAATCCTATCTTCCTTTGTGATCCCACACATCCATCTTAGCATTTTTATTTCCGCAACTGTCATTTTTTGAATGTGATTATACTTTACTGCCCAATACTCTGATCTATACAATAACGCTGGTCTTACTGCTATTTTATAATACCTGCCTTTCACATTGAGGGGACTTTTCGATCACATAAGACCCCCAGAGCACTCCTCCATTTGGTCCACCCAGCCTGAATCCTATGTCTTACATCATTATCAATCCCTCCATCTTGTTGCACCATAGATCTAAGGTACTTAAAGTTTTCTTTCTCTATAATCTTTTGTGTCCAAACTTACTTTTATATCCCCAGTTGTTCTACTTTGGCCAAACTTACATTTCATATATTCCGTTTTACATCTATTTAGTCTAATCCCTTTTGTTTCTAACGTTTCCCACCACAATTCTAATTTAGCATTCACTCTTTCTCTTGTCTCATCCACTAAGACAATGTCATCCGCAAATAGCATACATCAGGGTACCTCATCCCGAATATGTCTTGTAATCTCATCTATAGCGAGGGTAAACGAGTACAGGCTTAACGCTAAGCCTTGGTGTAGACTAATCGTGATAAGAAATTCTTTAGTCTCTCTGTCAGTTGTCCGTATAGATGTAACGGCTCTATCATACATATCCTTTATTGTCTCAATATGTGCGATACACACTTCTTTCTTTTCCAATTCTCTCCATAGAATCTCCTTAGGAATTCGGTTATATGCCTTCTCCAAATCAATGAACACCATGTGTAAATCTTTTTGACCTTCTCTATACTGTTCCATTAACCTCCTTAGGAGAAAGATTGTCGCCATGGTTGATCTTCCAGGCATGAAACTAAATTGATTCTCTGAAACGTTTGTTGTCTTTCTTAGTCGTCTCTCAATAACTCTTTCCCATAATTTCATCGTATGACTCATCAATTTAATTCCATGGTAGTTCGCATAGTTCTGAATATCTCATTTGTTCTTGTATATGGGTATAAGGATACTTTTTCTCCATGCATCAGGCATCTTCTTGCTCTTTAGCATTACATTAAAAAGATTTGTCAACCAATTTATGCCATCCTCCCCCAAGCACCTCCAAACCTCAATAGGGATACCATCTGGCCTAACCGCTTTTTCATTTTTCATATTTTTCAGTGCTTCTTTTACTTCATCCCTACTGATTCTCTTATAGAACATATGATTTGCTTCTTCCCTAGAAGTGGTAAGCGACTTCAATTTTAGGTCACTACGACTGCTTTCGTTAAATAACTTGTAGAAGTAACTCTTCCAATGCTCATTTATCTCATCTTCTTTTACTAACATCTTTTCATTCTCATCCTTAATGCATTTAACTTAAACTTGGTTTAAGTCTTTGGTTTGCCTATCTCTGGTTTTAGCAAGCTTGAACATCTCTCTTTCGCCTTCCTTAGTGTCGAGTCGTCTATACAACTCCTCATATGCTTTTGCCTTAGTCTCACTAACTGCCTTTTTGGTTTCTCTTTTTGCTTCTTTATATCTCTCTAAGTTCGCCTCATTCAATGTTTGTAATAGTAAATTAAAAAAAAAAAAAAGAAGAAGTATTCCATCAAAAAATTTTACCAACAAATAGGATAATAATGATGTGGCAGTAGTATTATTGTCTTAAAAGTACAACCCCCCCCCCCCCCAAAAAAAACCAAAAAAAAAAAAAAGAAAGGAAAAGGATTAACGATGGGCGATACAGTCATACTACTTCAGCGACACAATCATACTACGTCATGCTAGTTGTATAGCGTTACTCTAATAGATATGAATGTGGCAAACAATCACTTCTATTTCCACGAAATTACGCTGCACTCCACTGAACGAGTCCTTAAAAAAATCTCAATGACTGGATGTTTTTTTAGGAACCAAGTTCACACAAATCTTGAAGATCCCACAAATAAATATTTTGCTGTTTGTTTTGACAGGTGGTGTTCCCGAGCTTTGGTGAGCGTTATCTGTCGTCTGTGCTTTTTGATTCCTTGAAGAAGGAGGCTGAGAATATGGTATTTGAGCCCTGAGGTGTTTCCTTCCTTCCTGAAAAGTTCTAATGTCTTCTTTGATGCTTCAATTTGAAACTGAGATTATTATGGTTTTGAGGTGTAGTTAAACAGACTGGAGCTTCTGCTTCTCTGTGGTTTCTCAATAAAATTTGGAATAATAATAGTTGTGGCTGATGTTTGTGTTTTTGCAAAATATTTAATGTTACACAGCTTTTTATTGTGAAACAAGACAGTTTGATAAGAATGTCTTGTTTGATGAGATATTGGCTTAGAATGTGTGTTTTTCACTGATGGGCTCGTGTTGCAATGTTGGAATATGGTCTTTTTGTGCTCTGGAAGCTTAACCCATGTAAAGAAAGGGGGCCGGGGGGGCGGGGAGGACTATGTACTTGCTTGTTTCTTTATTTTTAAAGTTGATTGGTTCGATCAAGGCAGAAGCTTGGCTAATAGTTTGCCATAGCAACAGTGGAATATTTTTGGAAAATTCAATAGAAAAAGGGTGGAAAAAATGAGAGATTTTGGACTGGATTTCATTTTAATGAACTGAAAATTCAAAATTTTAAATTCGGGAACTACAACACTTGGGTTGCATTTTAATATAGAAATCAATTGCACTTCTAGAGTAAAAGGTTTTGAATGTTCGGAATTTGAAATTTGTAATTTATTAAAAAGGAATATTTAGTTTAAAATTTAATTCTTTTTGGGGAAAATTTCCAATATTTTTTAAAAAACATGAGAGATTTTCCTACAAATATAGTCGAACTCCCCCCCCCCCCCCAAAAAAAATTCTTTGAAGATGAAAAATGATAATTTCACTCAAGGATATAAAGAATATCAAAGAAGAAAAAAGAGGTGAAATTAACATAAAGAAAAAAAAAATAATCCAAGAAATGTCACCGTAACTAAAAAAAAGAAAAAAAAAGGCAAAAAACACCATTAGAAGCTATGGAAATTATTGCTCGGTGCCTTGTATGGTTATTGCCGAGGGCAATGTGAAATTTTGTTTATATATGAAAATGCAACTCATGAAGAAGTAAAAAAATTGTTGAAAAAGTTTACACAGTTTTTACTTGTCTTAATATGGACATTTGGCGTTAAGTTAAAAATTAGTTAAAAAAAACACACTTAATTTAGTCTCTCCTCCTTTGCTTTCTCATTATGAAGAAATAATATAAAGTCTTCAAGTTATTCATCTTTTTTTCCTTTATTTTCATTTTTTTTTAAAAATAATTCAAACAAAATAATCGGCTCACCATTGCTTAAGCATGTAGGACTGGCCTAAATTCATAATGCAATTTAGGGCTGAAGTTTATTTTTAATTTCTTCAAGACGAGTTTGGAAAGTTTTTACTTTAAATTTTAAAGTCGACAAAAAAAAAAAAATTTGTTTATGTAAGGCCTGGTTCAAAAAGATTCAAATATAATTTTGACGTCACTGCAACTTTTGAACTATAGAGTCATTAGGAGTATCTCGTGCCTAAAGACACGGCTACGGCCAACCCCCTCCTTCCCCTCTCTCTGTCACACGAGACCCACAGTCTCCTTCCTCTCTCACCTTTCTTTGCTAGCTGAGATAAATGTCCCATTGATTTGAGTTACTTTATTATATAGATGCTTGTCCCTTTCTATTTATTTTTTCCATGTGGGATTAAGAATGCCCTTATCAATTAATGAGGTTCTGCACTACTACTTTTTCTAGCACCCAAGCACTTCATATCATAAGTTCTAGATCCATGCTCCTAGCACTACAATTTATTTGCATATTAGAATTGGGGCATACATTATACGTATAATTTTAATTAATTTTTATTTTATTTTGAGTAATTAAGCAGTGTTTAAATAAAAAATAAATAAATCGGATAACAATCGTAGTTTATATGATTTTAATGTATAATCTTTCGTGTGAAAATGGATGAATATTTTCAATAGAAGTTAACATGGTATTATCATTTTCTTTATACTCTATTTTTTTCTCGGTAAGTGTGGGTATTTACGTATATCATATACTAGAAACAGGTACACATTATGTGTGTAATTTTGTTAAATTTTTATCTTAATTAAGATATAATTATAAAGGAATTAATAAAAATGGCTCAAATAGTAAATAATAAGTAGTTAAACGTATTTATATTAACAATAACTGATTACGTAGCATTTAAAGAAAATAAAAAGTTACAAAATAATAGTTAGTTAAAAGATATTTGAAAAAGACAAAAAATATAAATGGATGAAATTCCTTAATTATATTATAGTTACAAAAATTATTTTTTAATACCGTTAAAATTGTAGGTAATTATATAGGAAGTCTTAAGGATATTCAATGAAGAGAAGAAAAATTCACCAAAATAAAATCTTTTGAATTACAAAAACTCACGATTACCTCCTGTGTTTACTTCACATAATGGTATAGATAAGAAAATATGAGAAGTTTAAAATGCGCTCGTAATGATTTTACCATTTTTTAAAGGGTTTTTTTTAATTGCGAAGAAGAAGATAAAATATATTTTTTTACTTAAAAATTCACACTTCATTTTATAAGGTTAAAAAACAGTTCAAAACTTCAACTTGAATTCGAGAATTATTCGTAAAATTCAATAATAATTCATTTTTTTTTGGGTATTTATACATATACATATATATAATTTTAAATATTTTTAAATGATTTGATTGGAATTAACCGATTTATGCTCATTCATGGACACTCAACGAGTATACATAAACCTTTGCATGTGTAAAAAAAGTGGAGCCAAAATCTCTGTAATGGTGACTGAAACAAGACTAGAATAACTATCAAATTCTTTGGCAGCTGCCGGGCATAGTCTCTGGGTACATTTCCGAGTACTTGATATTACAAGTAATACAGAAACTGCCTATTTATTTATATATTCATTTATTTTAATGTAGACTTAACAGAAAACAAAATAAAATAAAATAAAATAGAAAGCAGCAGCTTCAAAGGATCGATGGAGAGTATTTAAGTAAGTACACTATTTATTTCTTGTGGTTAAGCCTAGCAGCCGCGGCCAGAGAGGCAGCCACACCTCCCGGATGTGTGCTCAGGTTTGGGTCATTCCTCACCTCCGCACCTATCACCCCCTCCGCGTCTCTACGCGTCACCGGTTTATCTGATGGTAACTTTGCAGTTGCATTCTGAAAATTAAAAAAAAAAAAAAAAAAAGTAATTTAATTTAATTTAATTATATATGCCAAATCAGCAGTAATCGTTTATCCATAATGATGAGTAATGATATACTGCCTAAAAATTTTCATCAAAAAAACACTACTCAAAACAATGTGAATTGGTGGGTTACTTTACAAATTTTCATTAGGGCTGCTTTTTGGAATGCATTAATCAAAATGATATACGACATTTTCTGAAAATTCAATTTCATATAGGACACTTGAAATAACTTGTGCTTATGGTATTTTGAACAAAATTATTAACTTTCTTATATAGTTGAAATTTTAAATAAAAAATTTAAATTGCAAAAAAATTATGATAATTCATGGATTTTAATTTTTTTTTCAAAACTTTTTAGGCTCTAATAGTTATTACAAGTGTTTTGGTCTCTCTCTTTAATTAATATTTAATAAGTATCATAAAAAAATACAAATTATAATGTTTTAATTTGGAAGTTTTAATTTCTTAGAAATTATAATTGCGTAAAATTTAAATTGACAGTTTTGATTTTTATACGGTGAAATTTAAAATGTTCAAAACGTTTTGTGAAGTAGATAATAATGGGTCCACTAAAATAAGAATTGAGTGAAAAATTAAAAATATAAAAATGATTTCAATAGTTGAATAAAAGAAAAAATAATTCTAGTCATTAAATCATTCTTTGTGAGAAAAATATTTTCAAAAACAGTTGTATCTTATATGTGAATGTTCAAATATGAAAATCTATTGGAATACATTCAAGGATGGTTTCCTGTGCTTTAAGGGGGTTGGAATCAACTGTGGGAAGATTACCAAAAAATCTTTGAAAGAGGAAACTTGACCGTACTCTCTAAAATGGGCTTTCTTCTAAATTTTTAGAGTATACATAGAGAGAATATTGCAGAGGTAGATGTTGAGCTTAAATGGCAAGTTTCACTTTTGACTTAATAGATATAAAAATTAATAGTTACCAAGATTAGTTATATTTTACGGCATATCTATGTAACAGAAATTTTATATCGAGAATGTATCAAAATTAAATTGTATAATGAATACTTACCGCTAGAATTTCGGATAATGTGGTCTTCTCCTCGTCCCTTGTGGCGCGAGCATTGCGAGTGGCGGCGGACTGAGCCGCGGCGGCAACACCACCGGGGACAATGTTAGTCCGGCCAGTTGCTCTAACTTCGGCGGCCTGGATGGCGGCGGCATCGCTATAGTCCACCGGCCTTTTCCCCGACGTGAGAGCAGTAGCTTCAAGTGCCTCCCCAATGGTGATGTTTCCATGTTCAAAAGTTGGAGCCGGAGTTAATTGCACCGGCTGAACGTGTTGGCGAACCACCTGTTCATACATCGGTGCATGCATTTGGCAATGGCACTATTACAAACATTAGTGTGTATACATGCATAGTCCCTCGATATATATATAAATATGAAATAAAATAATAAAAAAATTGACGGAAAGGCTTGATTTTGGCATGGTTCATTTTTCCAAATTGTGTTTGATAATCTGATTTATATATATACATATTTATTTATATACTAACATTATACTCGTGCGAGTCACAGTTACTCTCCCTCCTCTAACCCCCCACCCCGAGTCTCCCCCTTCCCTTTTCTTTTTATGTAGAATAATCGTCTTGTTAACTGTTGTTCCTTATTATATATATATACTTATTATTTCTTTTTTTTAAAATCACCCTATAAATATGTTTACTAGATATGATTTTTTCAATCTATGTAAAATTAACTTTTAAGAAAATATTTTATGTTAAACAGTGCGCCTAAAAGTAAGATTACACGCATTAAAATCGATTATCTACTACTAACAATTTGACATTATAAGCTTAAAAATGAATATAAATAGTTTTTCGTAATGCTCAATAATGCATCGAATTAACCTGTCCACCCACAAATTCAGCAATGAGTCGTTTCCCGGGAAGATCAGTCTCAGTAATCCCAATGCAACCATCGCCGGAAATCTTACTGAGATCGTTGTGGCCGACGACCCCGGCTTTCTCATTCTGGGCGGCGGCCGACTGCATCACCGAAGCCGCTCCGCCTTTCTCTATCTGTCCGAGCATAGCGTTCTCCGCCGCCTGCATCATGGCGGCGTCGCGCGGCGCCACTGCCTGGCCGGCGAGCTTCCCACTGACATCAAACACATCCCCATATTTAATCGGCTTTTGTTCGGATTGTGCCGCCTTTGCCTGTTCCTGGCTCATATTTTCTTTTCTTTTTCTTTTTCTTTTTGTTTCGTTTTCTTTTCCTTGTAATTTTTTTTTTTTTTTTACCTTTTTTGCTTTCTGGGAAATGTGGTGGGTCAGACTCAGATCCCCAGTAAAAATGTGGGTCAGATTCTGATAGGAACTGATTGATTTTCACATAACATACAAAAAACATGAAGTGTTGGAATTAGCCTTCTTATGCGTGGTTGGAGTTAACTAACCTTACCTTCCAAAAAAAGAAGTTAACTAACCTTTTTCAATGGTTTGTCTGAAACCCAACACTTAAGCGACATTAGTTGCCTGTGGTGACATCTGGTGGGTTTGCAGGAGCTAATTTGGTGGTTGTCACAAAGGTGTTTTCTGGCTAAAAATTCTTCACATATTTTCAGTGACATTGTGAGTTTTGCGACTAATGGTGTTGGGCTTGTGCTCCTCTAAAATGGCAAATGAGAGCGACATTCAAGTGCTTCCACTCTTGCCTTGTGTTTAGGTTTTTGCGTTCCTTCGCAATTCAATGCATTATAAAGCACACTCCCCAATAAATTCATTTCTTGTAAATAGAAAGGGAAAAAAAATAAAGGAAAAAAATTATTAAGGTTCCGTTAGGAATGAGTAATTATAAATTTAGCCTTCAATTATTCAATTTTTTGACTTTTTTTTTTAAATTATTAAATTTATATTTTTATATTTTAAACTTTTTCTAAATTATGAAGGACAAAAATATTAAATTCAACAAAAAAAAAGGTTATTTGCTAATTTTCTTTTTCCAAAGCTAGGCCTTAGTTTATGAACCTCTAATCCCATATGACTTGGATAACCCAGTTTGTCACCATGTTTCAATTTTTGTTTTGCACAAGAAAGTTAAAAAAAAAATAAAATAAAATAAGGGAACATAAGAAAATGGAAAAATAGTTATCAGAAAGAAAATAAATATATACATATTTATCAAATTTAACTCTTAATTATTATTAAGGAAATATATTTAATCATTTTATTCTCTTTTCTTAACAAATTTAAGATCCAAACATTATATTTGGATTAACTAATTGAGGTCATATAAAATGTATATCAATATTTTGTTGGAGGTAATATTATTATGGCTTGTCCAACAGCTTTTTGTTAGGATTATATTTTGTTACAAAAACAATCGCTGAAGTTTACATTCGGTGTCACTTTAACTATTCATATTTCAATTGTAATAGTCAAATTATTACAATTTTGATTAAGCAGCAATTTTTATCCTCCAATCAACAACGGTTTATATATAATCTATCAAATTAAGGACAAAATTATTACAATAAGAGTTAAAGAATGTTGAACTCACTTGTAGACAAAATGGCTGAATTATTATTTAAACAAAATTGTAAGAATTTGACTATAACAATTGAAACATAGGTGAGGAAAGTGATACCAATTACAAACTGTAGGGGTGACTTTTATATTTTATCCTTAATTTAACATATAACATTTTAAAACTAAAGAACATTTTTCGTTTGAAATATTTTTTTTTAGTTCACTGCAACTTTTTTAGCTCCATCTCTTATTTTTAATAGATTCTTTTATTCTTTTTATTTAGCTACATTTTTTTTTATCTTAAACAATTATCTTAAACTCCATATAATATAAAATTATATACTAACAAATAAAAATAATAAGAAAATAAACATTTAAAATTTGTTAAAACACAAATCTTTACTTATCTATTCTTATCTTATTAATTGGTTAAATCATATTTTTTATACTTATTTTATGTCAAATTATATTTTCTGATATTTTCTCATATTTTAATTTTTAAGAGTTGGATATATAGGGCCAAAAGAAATTTAAGACATTAAATAAAAAAAATAATATTTTTGAATACTATGAAGGTTGAAAGTATAAGATCGGTTAGATTGATGAAATACGGTTAGAATATTATTAGGTATATTTTGTTTAAAGATTTAGAATGAAATTTAATAATTTATTATCAAACAAAGTTTTAGTGATTTTGAAACTAGTTATTTATATTTTATTAGTTTTTTTTTCAATTATGTATTATTATGTTTAGATGTTGTGTCATGTTTAAATAAGTGAGAAAGAGTTTGAATATGAGTCTAGAATTATAGATTTTATTAAATTTAAATAAATGAAATTGAGTTTGAATATGAGTTTTTATCTATATAAAAAGAGCTATGTGTATAGTGATTTTGGTCGTCCAACCAATTTCCGATTTAGGACAATATTGCCTTTTTGTTTTTATAAATTCATTGATCATGGTCCTCGAGCATGATTCAAATATAGGTTTGCCTATACAGATATGTCTTCAGGGGTTCTCCATCTTCACCACCATCGGCGTTCCTTTGGGGGTATTATTCGCCCAGCAATCGAAAGACGGTGCCATTCTTGGGGTTTTGAACTCGAAGACCCACCAAAAAAAAATTCAACCTTGGAGACTAAATACTTTTTCTTCGAAACTCAAACGGATCCAATGTTGAAGATCTAGAAGTGAAAAAAGCTGCAATTTTGATCCCATTCCAGAGAGAGAGAGAGTGTGTGTGTGTAAATGGGCGAGGGATTTGAGCTATAGGAAGTAGTGGTATAGTTAATGGCATATGAGAATTGGGAAGATGAGTCCAAAAGAGCAACCATTCTCTACCACCACTTCGCTTTCCGCCCCTAAAGTCGGCCACCATTTTTTTTGTCACGCGGATTGTCTCGTTCAGCCTCTTGAGCCGATGTCACCTCCATCTGCGGTGAGGACTAAGTCTCCGGAAGCGAAAATTAGAGATCCATCGAATACTTATTTCATCCTTCGGCCTCGACTGGTTGTTGACGCCGGTGGTGAATGATTTTTATCAACTCTTGCCAAAAACACAAACAAGTCTCAAGCATCATATAGTTCAACATATCCATGATCTATTCAAAAATTGAAAACAAAAAAACTAAATTCAAAAATAGTATCAAAATGCAAAATAGGACCATAGAATTAAGGGTTTCTTGATCGAGATTGATGTTTCCATGGACGTTGTCGTGAACAATCTTCGAGTATTAGGGATCTGCCATTGATGCTACATAGCTGAAGCTTAGGAGATCTTCATTGTAAGAAGCTCCCTCCCATTCTCCTTCACGCAACCAACACGCACAAAGAGAGAGCCTAGAGAGAGGTAGCATGCTCTTGGGAGAAAAAACAGTGAAAGAAATGGGAAAAGAGAGTTTTGTGATCTGATATTGAAAACATAATAGTGGTTGCATGTGATAGGAAAAAGAAAAGTAGTTAAACGTACAAAAAGTTATGGAGTGATGGTGAAGTGATGTCACTAGAAAAGATCTCCAAGTTTTGTAAATGGCAGATGTACTGACGAACTGATGACAAAAAATAACAAGTAATAATATGTAATCAACTCCTAGTAAAATATGAATAAAGTAAGCACTGTCGACAAAAATAACTTGTAATTGGAAATATCAATTATTAATTTTTTTTTGGTTTTTCTAATAACTAAATTTAATCTTTCATATTTAATTTTTTTAAATTTTAAAGAACAAAAATATTAAATTAATAAAAAATAACTTGCTAATTAGTAATTATTAAAAAACTAAGTTTTTTACTTCTTAAAACAAACTTAATAACATGGAATTTAAACCCATGGTAGGAATAATTAATATAATTTGGTGCATTTTTAAAATCTCTGTCTTTCACTTTGTTCAAAATCTAACCAATAAATGCTCCAAAAATATAATTATTTTTATATTACTCATTTTCATTTGGATTATATATTTCCAAAATTTAGAGAATAATTTAAAATCTTTATTTTAAATAATGTATTTCTAAAAAAAATTCTTATATATAATTTTCACAAGAATAATGTCAAGTAATTTTCTTAAAACACTTCCTAAATTTTTTATTTAAAATTTTTCTATCCTGAAAACTGCTATTTAACCTCTTTCTTAATGGTTAAGTTTCGAGTCTACAAATTTGTTTATTATGACAGTCAAAGGGAAAAGGATGTTTATAAGGGGTCATTTGGTAACGTTGTTGTTTTCCTGATTTTCTTTATCTATCTATGTTTTCTGTTTTTTAATTTTTTATTTTCATAAAATATTAAATTTTATTAATTTTTGAAAACTTAATTTAATTTAATAGAATATCTTTCATAGTAATTTAATTCAATAAATATAATATATATTAAATAATAATTAAATTAAATTATTTATTAAAATAATTAAATAAAATATATTTCACAATAATTTAAAATAATTAAATTATGATATTTATTAAAAATAATTTTATAAAATATATTTCATATTAATTAAATTAATTGTATTTAATTTAGTCAATTTAAATGAATTATTTATTAAACATAAATTAATGAATTATATTGCATATTAATTTATATAATTAGTTTTATTAATTTAATTTAGTTATATTATTTATTAAAAATAATTTTAATTTAATTAAATATTAGAATGCTACACCAAGGGCTTCCAGGGCCTGTATACGAAAACCTATGGGTTGCAGTGAAAAGATTCACTATTAGAATTGTAGTAGGTTCATCAATTGTTATGATTTATTTAATTTTTTAATATGATATTATTTTTTATCTTCTCTGTTAATTGTATTCTAATTAGATTTTGTTTGACTTTTATTTTTACTTTAGTGTTAATTTTATCATATTAAATTAAAATTAAACAAATCATGACCGTTGATGGTTCCAGGAGGTGTAGCGAAAAAAGAGATATTGTGGGTCCATCAACAACCATGATTTATTTTACTTTTAATCTAATATGACTTTCCATGTTCCAATAAGATATTATTTAGCTTTTATCTTTATTTTGAATTTAATTTTATTAGATTAAATTAAAATCATTAGATTAAAATTAAATAAATCATGACCATTGATGAATCCATAGCCCTTAAAATGAATTTCCCCATTGTAGTTCCTAGAACCCACCCTTGATTAAGCCTAGGATCGAAAAATTAATAACCGCTCAGCTAGCTGTTATTTTATTTAATTAAATTTTTGAGTATTAAAATCTCTTTATTGTTTTAATTTTTAAATTTTTTTCAATTATTACATGTCAATAAAAATAAATAAATTGATAAGATAGTAATAATGTTAAGAGTAAAAATTGTAAATAATAGAATGATCGTCATTTCTTTTTTTTTTTTAATTAACTAAATTGTCTTTTAAATTTTTATTTCTCTAATCGTTATCTGTTTATTTTTACTTCTTTTACTCTGGTTGCCACTGTAATGTTTTTTGGTAACAAATCTTGCAGTGGATGAGAACAATTATGGAAAGTGAGGGTTAGGGGTTCTAGAGTAAGGCGATAAGAGTGAAAAAGTCCTTTGATTTTTATTTTTATTTTAAAATTAATTTTATTAAATTAAATTAAGACTATTAAATTGTTATAAACAAATTATGATTATTAATTAATGAACATCGAATTCTCTAACCCCTCATGTAGTATCGTCGAGGAAAAAAACAACAACAAAAATGCAGTGATTTGAGAATTTGATTAAACAAAAGTCATTACCAAATCAATGCAATCAAATAAGCATGTGAGGATTCAAGCTCATGCAAAGGAAAGGAACAAAGATTATACATTTGTATTAGAAGTGACTGAAAAACTGAACCCATATGATATTATTCTCCTTATTTTTTGGGGCATATTTATTATATACTATTGAATTAATGCGAGAAAATATTATTTGTTATATATGATAGCTAATTATAGATGAAAACTTCAATTCTTATCGATATGATTAGATTAGTATGTATTGCATGAAATTATTGATTTTACTTTATATTTTTTAGAACTTACAAGATTTTAATCGATTTGTATATATTTGAATAATTAAATATCGTCCTTCACTAGTATAATCAAATTTGAGTATGGTAGACAATTACTTAAAAAACAATAATATTTACCTAAAGTTTAGGTTAAAAAGAACATAACAAAAAACCTAAAGTTTAGGCTTAAAAGAGCATTAAAAAAAAAAAACTCTATTTCTAAGAAATCACGACATAAAAATACAGTTTTGATAAATAAAAAAGAAATATAATTTTAGTTCTGTGTACTTATGGTAACATATAATAACGCAATTTTAGATTTAGAAGAAATCACATTATAGCTTTCAATTTTATGAACGGTGTTTTTTCAATTAGTTATTTTTTTAGGACACCACTTGAATAATTTATTTTATTTTTACTACAAAAGGAAAAAAAGAAATCAGTATATTATCTACATATGTAGATTTAATAAAGGCTTGTTTTTGAGGTAAAAAAGATATGGTGATTTATGTATAAATTCTTTGCCGAGACTTAATTTTAAAGTATTGAATTAAAATTGAAAATGATTGGAACTAAAATAGAAAACAAATATGAGGGTCAAAACAGAAATTGGAAGAAAGTTTGAGTCCCAAAAAAAAAAAAAAAAAACAAACGTATCAAGCACCTGCCTAAATTCGAGCGTTGAGGACTAGGGTTTTACAGAGGAAGTTTTCGATTAAGAGGCATTGAGGGCTAGGGTTTTACAGAGGAAGTTTTTGATTCGGGGGAAATGGCTCAGCTTTCGGCGGAGAACGCAGCTCAACTTCAAGAAGGCATCAGTTTGCTTCTGTCACGATGGAGCGCCCTTCAGATGGCGGTTGAGAACGAGTGGGGCGGCCGTGACTCGCGTCTCAAATCTCAACAATTCGCTGCCGATATTTTATCTTGGTTCACCCTATCCAAAGGTAGATTCTGCTCATACACACTTATAAATTTGTGTATTTTGATTGTTATGGTAATTCAATTAGTGTAGTTTGGGAAGAAATTAGCTAAGCACGATTACTTTATTTTATTTTAATTTTTTATTTTTCCGTTTGGCATGAGCTAATTTTTTTTGGTATACATATTTGCCTTTCATGCTTCGAGAGAAGCCAATTGTAGGTGGGTAATTTCGGTATTTTTACCAAAAAAAAAAAAAGGGTTAAAAAGCATGCTTTTTTAGGCCTTTGTTATGCTTAGTTTGTTTTTTTTTTTGGGAATTGTTTTCTTTCTGAATAGTTTCTGTTTTGTGATGCTTGAGGAAAATTTTCATCCATGTCACTTGTGTGCTGAAAAGAGGACCTGTCTTAATGGGAATTGTCTAGTTTAGCTTCTTTAGTTACAATATGAGCTATAAATCTTGTTATGGTGCAAGTACCAGAGGTAAAAATGTTTTGCTGACCAGGTAGTCTAGGAATTCTTGAAGTTTGAATTTTTTGAACAGATTTTGAAAAAAGACTAGTGTTTTGTGTGTTTTTTTTTAGTGATCATCTTTTGTGGCGTGAATTGATTATTGATTGGATGGTTCAAATTAGTATGTCTGTCTCCCCTCCAACCTATCTAAGCGAGGATTCAATTTATCATTTGATATTAAGTTAACCATTTGTCTAAGTATTGGACTATTCTTTTTTGTTGCTTGAACCATTATATATTGATACTTAAGAAAATATGCTTGAAATGATTGATTTAAGTTAAAGCTAAAAATATGCTTGATGAATGATATATACTAAAAAGCTATTTTTGTCTAAATATATATATATATATATATATGCATTTTGGGTGCTGTCAGATCCACTATATATAGATGACTTGGAAAACATGCTTGATGAATTCATGCTCTCTCTCAATACTGAGATTGCAGATGGCAGCATTGAGGAGGTACATTTTCCAAACTTCACCGAAAGCCCTGAATTGTCATTTTTCATAGTTTCCAATTAGAATCATTTCATATGAGCAGATCACATATGATCTTATGCTAGAGTTTCTTTAGGGTCATTTCATTTTAATATTATTTATTTATTTATTTTTTGTAGTGAGAGTTTTAAGTAGCTTGCATTGGTGCTTGAACATCCCACCCTCTTTCTTGATGAAATTTACGGAATTAAGTTAACAATTTTATGGATCAAGGCGAATAATGTTTTGAGCCAAATCGATCAAATTTATGGAATCAGGTTGACAATTTGATTGAACAAGGAAAATAATTTTATGAACATGGGTAGTCAACTTTATGATGCTAGGTGATTAGTTTTATAAACCCAAGTGGACAATTTTATGGAACAAAATAAACAACTAGGGCAACATATTTTATGAAATAAGGGTACTATTTTTAAAGATCTGGATGAATAATTTTAATGACCAAGGTGAACAATTCTAACAACTACGAGGCTTGCCCACTGTTACTACAAAAAATAGCTTGCCCTTTTCCTTTGCTACTAGGAGAGCACGCATGCTACTTATATTAGTGCTGGACATTGAGTTGGATTGATCGTGTCATGTGCAACTTCCATCAATGATGGTTCGTTAGTGTCCATTGAATTAAACTCCCCCCCACCCCAAACAAAAACTACGAGTAAGATGGGGAGGCGCCTGAAAGCCCCCAGACCAAGAATGGTGACAGATGCCTTTCGATTCACTCCCCATTCTCTCTTATTGTGCAATCAGTTCTTCCACGGTAGGGGAATCAGAAGCACTATATATAGATGCCTTGAGAAAATATGCTTCATGAATTCTTCTGTGTCTCAATACTAAGAGTGCAGATGGGAGCATTGAGGAGGTATGCTTTCCGAACTTCATTGAAAGCTTTAAAAACTTCAATTTGAGCTCTTTTCGATCTTGTTAAGGTCAAGTCCTTACTCTATTCCCTCCGTAGTTTAGTCGGGAATAGCGGACTTGGAAACCTCATTTCCTTAGTTCCCTGAACGAAAATAAAGGATTTTAGCTTCCATTGAAAAGAGCACTGTTTTTATTATCGGATATTGAAGCTTCAAAATCAACACATATGCGGATAAAGTAGCATTATCCTTGTTGAAAGCGGTAGTTGAACTTCTTTCGCGTGCGTGAATTGGTTTCTAATTAGAAACGTTTCACATGAGTAGATAACATATGATCTTGTGCTAGAGTTTCTTTAAGGTCATTTCTTTTCTGTATTAATTATTTATTTTTTGTAGTTGAAGTGTTAATTAGCTTCCATTCGTGCTTGAACACCCCACCCTCTTTGTTTTGGTTTGAAATTTTTTTATTTTTTGTAGTTTCTGCTAACTCTTTTGATCTTTTGTTTAATTCACCAATGTTCTGACCAGTGGCATCATCACCTGTAGACTTTTCCAATTTCAATAACTTAAGAAAGTCAAATTTTTACCCCCCCCAAACTCTCTCAGCTTAAAGCTGTTTCAAACTTCACGTTAAGGTTTAGTTATGAGCTCGTGAATTTAATCTTGGGAATTGGCAAAAGCTTGGTTATTTAATCCACAAAAGTACTAGCTCCACAAATCACCCTAAATCCCTAGTTGTTTATTTTAACTTTTTTCTTTTTTTGATAAGTAAATCCTAGAGGCTAGAGCACTAATTATTGGAAATGAGTTATATAGTTATACTGACTACTTTATAGATTGGACCTTAGAAAGTATTAGATGATAATACTAGCAAGTAATGACATTGTTGAAAATAAGAGGCTAGTGAGTGATTCCCATGTTTTTTTCTTCTAATAAATACTTTGTTTTTTTTGTTAATTATTGCTGTGTACATTTCTTGGTGGCTTAACTTTTTTCATCCTAAAAAGCTGCTGCTTCTAAACCTTCAATTTGGGAATAAAATTTAAATGATCAGGTTAATATATAATTATGACCTAGTGACAATTCAATTTAACAAATCATTCCTTAAGATATAACCAGCTTGTTGAATCTTTTCAGAGGATAATTTCTAAATTTACTGAATGACTAAATCAAACCAAAATTTTATCTCGCTCATACTTTTTGGGCATCAATGTTAATTGTTCTCTCAATTTTGTTCCTGATCATTCTTAAGAACAAAATTGAGGCAATCAAAAGAGGATTGGTAACCTGATCCATGGTGAGCTCATGATTGGTTGGTGTGACATTGCATGTACATAGGGACTGAATAGTTGGTCATAATCTGCTTATCCAATATGAGGTAGCATGGGAGATCTTTATGTTGCTAATGGCTATGTTAGATGTCATTTGGTTATCTCCTTGTTGGTAAGTTAGTGAGAGTAGAAGGAAGATACTAAACGCTACTTCTGCTTGTTTAATGTGGTCTATGGCAGAAGAAGAGATCAAAGGAGTAGATAAACTTTAGATCATTTACGTAGTTTTTCTTTTGCACAAGTTATGATGGATTGAAATTATGAAGAAAGACCTAAATTCATATATCCTCACATAAATATAATCCATGATATTCATAAACCAAACCAAACCA
>QLOD02000029.1:13664434-13677271 GCA_003260245.2 Sideroxylon spinosum | reverse complement strand
TGTGTGTGTGTGTGTGTGTGTGTGTGTGTAAAATATTAGGTATGTATGTAAGTGTAGGGTGCAAGCATCTTGAGGTTGTATTTTTCTGTTGATTTCATTTGGTTTGGATATGTAAATAATTTGACTGGTTGAACATGGAAAGTAAATTTGTTAAAGTTAATTAATCGCAAGCATCACAACCTACCAATTGAACTTGGTGATTGTGAATAGAGTCATACTGTGAATTAAGGGAAGGGCCTTGACAAAATTATAGGTTGATGGTTATTTGGACAAGGTTTGGAAATATTGTTATAGGTTTTTCTTTTCATTGTTCTCATGAGTGCAATCTAAGAAGTAAGAATGCTGACTCGAGACAACAAAACGTTACAGATGTGCTAACTTGGAAATTCTCAAAAAATGGCAAGCACGACAACTCGGCAATATATATCTGTCTTATATATTAATATTTTATTACAGCAAAAGTAATGCAATATAATATTAATATTAAAATTAAAAACCATACATTTCATAAGTTAAAAGTCAACCAAGAAGTCATATAATGATTACAATAATGCAATGTAACACTAACCAAAATTAAAAACCATGTATTCATAACAAAAAAGGTCACAAAATGATAACATTCCATCAAAAATGATAATGAAATATATTTTATGGGTTAAAACTCAACAAAGAAAATATATAAAAAATTATTTTAAGGTGAGTCTGACTCGGAAAAATGTGAGTTTGACTCATCTCCAGGATATGTTTGTCTCCCATTCAAGTTCCTCATGAATTTGACTCGTAGACGGCACCTTTGATGGCATGTTCGTGATTCATAGAGTGCAATCTACCAAGTATTCCAGTGTTAACCTCTAAGATGATGCTATTAATAAGGAAGCTTCGGTAGCCGATAATTTCTTGTTGATTGGTGGGATTATAATTTGGAACTGCATTTTGTGCAGAAATTTTTTTGTGATTGGGAGACTGAAGGTTTTCCTAGGATGATGTTGATATTACTGAAAGATAGGAAGGGGGAGAGAATGAAGTTCGGTAGAATTTGACAAAATTGGGGTTTTTGAAGTGAAATCTTATTAAAATATTTTAATTGGGTGGAAGGAGGAAGAATACCCTTGGAGGATTATTTGGAGGCGTGAAGCATTACCTAAGGCTGTTTCTTTGTGTGATGTATAATTAATAAGGTTGTTTCTTTGTGTGATGTATAATTAATCATAGGATTCTAACGGTTGATAACCTTACTCGGAGGAGGAAAGTTATTGTAAATCGGTGTTCTTGTGCAAGAGGACGAGGAATTCATTGATAATATTTTTGTTCATTCTTCATTGTCAAAGGAATGTTGCAACTTAATTCTTTCTTCTTTTGGATTATTGTGAGTTTTCTCAGCTAGGAAGCTTGGACACTTCAAATTAGATGCCGTATCCATATCCGATACGTATTAGACACACATAATCCTTAGACATTCCAAGATACGTTGCGGACACACCACATGATGTGTCCTATTATTTTATCGTTTTCGTCAAATATATGATTAAGACAAATCTAGATTTAAGTAGCCGAAACTCCTAATGGTATAAAATCTTGGAAATTTTATTTTGTTATAATTTGTATATTAAACAATATGTTAAATTAGTTTCATTGTGGATGCTATATTTATAAAAAATATATATGAAATTAAGATTTTTTGGCTGTATCCTTGCCTTGTTTGTATCCTCATTTTTTTAAATTGTTGTATCTATGTCGTACTCGTATCGTATCCATATTCCGTATCTGTATCAATGCTTCTTAGGAACAAAGCAAGATTCTAATAGGAAAAAGAAGGCTGGGAAATTGCACCATTTTGCATGACTTGCTGATCTGGAGGGAGTGAAATAGAAGAACCTAACTGGCTAATGAGCCAAACTATTCGTGAGCTATTCAAGTTTGACTCAATAATAGCTTGGTTCTAAATTTAAACAAATCAAACTCAAGCCCATCTTTTGGCTCGACAAAATTTAAAGCTGAGCTCGAGATGTACAGCTTGCGAGCTGGCTTGTTATTGCTTGTATATTTTTTTTACTTCTTGGTGAAACAACGTCATAATGTGGATCAGTGCCTAAAAATTGATTCACTGACTCCATTCTTTAAACTCATTCATTGGTGGTTTGTTTGTTTATTTTTTTCTCTAGGAGTTTCTGCAATGCATCGTGTGGCCAGTGCAGGGAACACATCCAATTCAGTTCGCGCTCGTAAGGAGAAAAGGTTAACTTATGTGTTGAATGATGCTGATGACACAAAGGTTAGGCTACCCAAAAGTTCCTGTTGGTAGTTTGCATTTGATTCATTTTATGTTAATTGGCACTTCATGGCCAACAATTGATTGAAGGGGGGGTGGCCCTGCAGGAATGGCTCCCTCATCTAGGCTTTTTGTCTGGGTTAGACTCACTCCCCTTTATGAGCTTTGGCCTTCAATTTACCTCCAATTCACCCACATAGTAGGAGGATGTTGTTGTCTGAGTCTATAAATTATATTTATAGCACTATACATTTGTTTGTTGTAGATTTGTCATTTATGTTTCCTAGATGGTTGATCATTATTTTTGCTCAATGTGTTGTAAAGTTAATTTCCTTCTCATAGATCCGACTGCTTATAAGCTATGGCATATGTAATCGAGTTTTTCAACTGTGCTTCGTTATCATCCATCCTGTACATTTGTTTTGTATGTTAAATTTGTCATTTATGTTCTCTTAGATGTTTGGCCAGCATTTTTGCTCAATATGGTTGGAAGTTAATTTGCTTTGCATAGCTTCAAAGTAACCCGGTCATTAGCTACCTTATTGTTTGTATCTATTCTCCTTTAGATGCATATATTTTGGTTAGGTTGTGGTCATTAGACATTCTATTAGAACTGTATGAACAGTTAATTGCACTGTTTGGTATTCAAAAAATTTTGGCTGCTTTAGTTAAATATTATCAATAATTTTCATCTGTTTTTGTAAATATCAGTAACTTTCATTTGTGAAATTAATTTTTTTTTTTTTTTTTTAACTCTAGTAATCTATGCAAGGGCAGTGTGTGCATGACTACTGTTGAGAGTATAAACAAACATTATAATTGATAAAATTGCTCTCTCCCTATGAGCTTAAATTTTTTGGTGAGATGGTGGCTAATAATGTAACATATTATAAGAGCATGCAAAGGTCCTGAGTTCAAATTTTACCGCTACCTAATAGTCAACTTTGCTCGTGTTTGGCCTTGTTAAAAAAACTTTAGTTCTGCCACACGTCAGGGCTTGCGTTGAGAATATAAAAAAATAAAAAATATATAAATAAGAAATTGCTTCCTTCCTAATAGCTCAAGCTTTTAGGTGCGATTGTGGCTAACAATTTAACAACAACTAATATGCCTATGTTTTGTGTCATGGTGGAGCCAAAGTCCCTTTTTCAGTTTATTATTATTTTTTTTGAATTTTTATATTGCCTGCTATAGCTTTGGTTGCTCCTCATATGGATAACAGAATGTAGATTTTAATGATAGCAGAAGTTCTATTATTTGTTGGTTATGAGTGAGTTCATTACTTTTTATGACTGTCACGAGAGACATAGAAACAAAGGAAAGAAGGAAACTGAAAAAAGTGACCAGTTTCCTTTTACAACCAATGATGTACATATGTAACGCCATCCATATAGTAGGAGAGAAACTCTGATCATCATCATTTCTTATGCATTTTTCTTTATAAGGCCAAGAGGGATGTTTTTCAAATTTTTTTTTTTTGAGTGATTTATTGATTTTATCATTCAATAGTGTTGGGTGAGCAATGTTTCTGTGTTACTCCATTTTTAAATATTTTTCTATTTGCAGCATTGTGCAGGTGTGAATTGTTTGGCTGTATTGAAGTCAGCAGTAACAGGTACGTGTGATTACCTCTTCACTGGAAGTCGTGATGGCACATTAAAGAGATGGGCTTTGGTTGAAGATGGAGCTACTTGCTCTGCTACATTTGAGTCACATGTCGATTGGGTACTTTCCATTATATCACATACTTTTTTTTGTTTTAATTATTATTACTATAAACTGTTGAGAGAAATTAATTCAATATAAATAATAAAGTTAGAAAAGCTTAAGCTTCTAGGTGAGATCATGGCTAACACTTTTGACATAGTATTAAAGCAGCTTGAGTTCGAACCTCACCACCACCAAAAAAAAAAAAATCAATAGTTTTACACGTTTGGCTACGTAAAAAGGTCACTTTGGCAACGCATGGGGGGCATAGTCAACTTGTACCTCTAGTGGATGCCTCAAAAACACCTAAATATTGAAATTGGATATTGGTATGGAACTATTTTTTATTGACAAAACATAATTTAGTGTAAATGTAAACAAAAATTATGTTTTGTCCATAATTTAATGCGAATGACAAAACATACTTTGAGGTATTTGTACATATGTTAGCATTAATGCGAATGGAATGCATGGGGTTGTGCAGGTCAATGATGCTGTCATTGCAGGTGGTAGCACACTCGTTTCCTGTTCCTCAGACACCACGTTAAAGGTTTTTCAGCATGAAAAAAAAAGCTGTTATTTGTTTCATTCTCTCTCCTTTAACCCTGCCCTATTTATTTATTAATTTTTTTTTTTTGAGATGCACCAGACATGGAATTGCTTGTCTGATGGAACTTGTACCAGGACTCTTCGTCAACACTCGGACTATGTCACTTGTCTTGCTGCAGCCCAAAAAAATGTAAGTTCTCTGCCAAAATTTTCAAGGGCTTTATTTACTGCATGGGTAAAAGGTTCCTCTCATTGTAATAATGCTAGTTGAGTTTCGGTTTAATTAGATGGTTCAAGTGGTGCTTGTAGGCATAATATTATGTTTGTATGCCACTAAATTCTGATCCTTTATGGCATCATGAATATAGAGCAATATTGTTGCCTCTGCTGGACTTGGTGGGGAGGTTTTCATTTGGGATCTTGAAGCTGCACTTGCTCCAACCTCTAAGACAAGTGATGCATCAGAAGATGATTGCTCGAACAGTATCAATGGTCCAGGGAATTCTTTGCCTGTCTCCAGCCATCGTACTCTTAGCTCCAACAACAGCATATCTTTGCATACAACTCAGTCTCACGGATATGTTCCAATTGCTGCCAAAGGCCATAAGGAGTCAGTCTATGCTTTGGGAATGAATGATAGTGGGACCCTTCTTGTTTCTGGTGGAACTGAGAAGGTATATTTCGACAATAGGTTGGATTTTACTTAAAATTTTTTAGGTTCCTCTAACAGCAATTGAATGGTTGGAAATGTGTTTGTCTCTATGTTTTCTTGAATTCAATATTTTCGGAATTCTCATGGTTTATTATTATGATTGAATTCAGTTCCCTTTTCAATGTTTAATTTTATGTAGGTTGTGCGTGTTTGGGACCCAAGAACTGGTTCTAAGACTATGAAGCTTAGAGGACATACGGATAATGTTAGGGCTCTGCTTTTGGATTCTACTGGCAGGTTGGTTGTGCTAAGCTGAAGTTGTTTTGGCAATAATCTCGCGGTTGATTTCTACTGAACTTCAATTAGATTTTGGTCTGTATCCTGCTTGTGAAAAGAGACATAATTACCGTTGCACTAGCTCTTTTGACGAGCTGTTACTTTTCCAAGAGTGCGAATCTAGATTAATCAGGACAAACCATTTCATCACTAAGTTTTCACAAAGTTTAAAATTTTGTTTCATTTAATTGTGTTCTAAGACTATTATTGAGCATTTTATGCATAGAATGAAAGCCTTGTGTATAATTTCACAATAAGCTCTGCTATTTGACCATATTTGTTGATTTATATTTAACCAATCATGTTGGACACATCCCATACTGCTACCTAAGTGTAAGTGTCTGGCGTGGTTTCTTCACAATTTTTTAAGAAGTCCTTTTTACACAAGTTTCTATATATTGTGTAGTATATACCAGAATTGTATCTAGTGATACAGTAATTCATTTTTTTTTTTTTTTTATAAGTAGTGATTTAGAATTCAAATGTGCTTGAAATAGGATTTTTTCCTAGGTACACATTTATCTTGATGTTCCTAAGGCTCATAGGAGAGGGGCCTTTGTTAAAGGAGCCCAACAACATATAAGAGTAGGGGTTTCAACCTCAAAATCTAGTTGTTAAAGTGAGGGACGTACATCTCTTATATGGAGGGAGTGACTTTTTATTATGGGCCGATGTGGGACAACATCTAACAGCCCCTTTCACGTTGGCCTGCATGGACATAGGCTCAACGTGGACAATGGTGAGACCCAATTTTGAAAACCCGTTTTGATACTAAATTAAAGGAGTCCAACAACATATAAAAGTAGGGGTCTCAACCTCAAAACCTAGGTGTTAAGGTGAGGGACGTCCATATCTTAGGGAGTGACTTTTATTACGGATCGATGTGGGACATCATCTAACTGTCTTGTTTCAAAGATGAGGGAAGATCTTTGCTTAAGCTAGAGTAATGCAGTGTAGGGTTCAAGCGGTGAGGTCGTTCACTCAAGTGTTGGCAACTTGCCCTAGTTGGCAAACAGAAGTTCCGAGAACACTGTCAGCTTAGGTGACCTTGCATTGGGAGAATTTAGGGACCAAGGGGGTGAGATGGCCTAGCCTTTGGGGAATATAGGGACCGGGGAGCACTGCATGTACTACTTTTGGCCTTGGGGATCAAACCCTTTTTTTTTTTGGGGGGGGGGGGGCATATTTTGGTTCATATGACCTTACGAGACAGAGAGATGGGCCGTATTCATATGACCTTGCGAGACTAAGAGATGGGCCGCACTCATAGTTGATGGGGCTATTCCTAGTGAGCCATGTGGAGACTGGAGAGTCAATAGGATTTCACTAAAAAACGCTATATAAGGAAACCAAAAGGCTGGAATGAAAGCCTGGAGTTCACCACTAGTTGATAGTTACTTGGTTGAAGTCTTTAGTGTTCTGTTTTGAATGTGCTAGTGCTTATTTATTAAATTTGTTTTTGATTTTTGGTAAGTAAAAAAAATCCCGTTATGGCTTAATAGTTTGGTCAGAACATTGTTTCTCAAGAGTTAAAACACCTCCTGGATGCTTTAAATACGTTCCAATCTTGTGTGGTAGTATCCTTTAGACTTTTCAGCATTTTTTCCATTTTATTGTGATTGTTCATACTGACGCATAATATTGCCAGACCATATATATATGGTTTTGATTCCTCGGGGTAGTAACAATTTCGGCTTCCATGATTGCAGGCTATGCTTATCAGGATCATCAGATTCTATGATCAGGTTGATATCATATTTTTCTCCCCATCATAATTAAGTAATTTCTTAGTTTGACATGTAAATTTCTGTTTTATACTTCTTTGCGATTTTCTACCTTATTATGTGTCCTTAGTTTTCTGCTTGGATTTAGTAATGTCCCAGCTTCCAATGCAAACAGAAAATCAAATCATCCTTGGATTCTGGATCTATCAGGATCATGTTCGATCTTTGGTTTCTGTGGTTAGATGAATGATTACCAAGGTTCTTAAAATAGGGATCGTACTAGGATCGGTGGACGGGTCTTTCAGATCAGGGATGATAAGATCCTACCAGAAAGGAGAATAGGCTGATAATTTTTTGATAAATTTAAGAAAAAGAAGAGGATATAGCTCCAGTGGTAGAGCGCTCACACTGACTTTGTAATTTGTCATTTATATGGTGTGGGCATTGGTAAAATCAAGGTTCAAGTCACAATGATGAATGAGCACACTTACATTTATAGAAATCAAAATAAAGAGGAACAACAAAAGCCTATTAGTCATTATTGTTTGAAAAATCATCATCACCACAGTTAACATTCTCAATGTCGTCGTCTTGTTCTCCATCATCCCCGTTGACATGATCATCACCGCCGTCGTCGCCCTCCCCATAAACACCACCCATGTTCTCATTCAATTCAATATCAATTCCATGATCATTGTTATGAAAATTCATTTGAAGCAATGTCATTCTCTCTCATTTCATGAACCTTTCATCTTCTTTTTCACGAACTTGACGAGGGCCTAAGTTAAAAAAAAAAAGAAAATATCTGCTAATAGCCCAAGTTTTAGTTTCCCAACTTCCCTTAATATTAGGATCCTACTGATCCTAGGTTAGGGATTCTAACAACCATGATGATCGCCCATTGTTTTGGAAGTTAACAATCATGATAATTGTTGTAGGCTACAATGGGCAGAATGGCTAAAGGTGTTATGTAAGTATGAAAATCATATCAAATCTAAAAGTCTTATATCTAATATGCCGCTTATGTATGATGAATACAAATTGAGCAGTGTTTTTCCTTCGGGTGCTCTTCTTGTAATTTATTTGCTCTCTCTTTTATTTAACAGACTATGGGATCTTGGCCAGCAGCGTTGTGTGCATTCCTATGCTGTGCATACTGATTCTGTTTGGGCGCTTGCCAGCACTTCAACATTTAGTCATGTTTATAGTGGTGGGAGAGACCTTTCTGTGAGTCTAGTTCTTCAACTCAATTCAAATTGTCCAAATTTACAGAATTTTTTCGTTTGAACTTGATATTTACTTGTGTACTTATATTTTTGATGCCTGATTCTGTTTATATTGCCAGTTATACCTAACAGACTTGGCAACAAGAGAGAGTATATTGCTTTGCACAAAGGAACATCCTGTTTCACAGTTGGCATTGCATGATGATGGTATTTGGGTTGCAACAACAGATTCTTCTGTACATAAATGGCCAGCTGAAGCTCGTAATCCTCAGAAGGTCTTTCAAAGAGGTGGTTCGTTCTTGGCTGGAAACTTGTCATTTTCAAGGGCAAGGGCTTCCTTAGAAGGCTCCACTCCGGTAAGTCATGGTCATTCCTTGTCTGTTCCGTTGTTTTTAGTTATAGGTTTTATTCGTTAATTGGGTGTCTCCATTAGCTATCTGTGGGATACTAAAATATTTTTGTAGGTCCTCTTGTTTTCCATATGTGATTTTCAGATTCGTATTGACAAATGTTTGGATATTGAAGAAAATTTATCACCATCCCCCCCTTTATCCCCAGTCCCAATTGCATCCAACTTTTAGAAAAAGAAAATTGCTCTTGGATGGAAGATTGATAAATTGCTTTTAGCACTTCATAATTGGTTGTTAAGAGTTGCATTTAAATGTCTTCAATGGTTATGTAGGGTGATCAGATCCTCGGTTTATGAAAATATTGTTGTCTGTTTGAATAAGTTGTGCAGACATCACATGTATCCGCTTGTATGGATGATTCTTCTTGCTGACCCGTGAAAACAGTCAACTTGATGTTCATGATGTATCCGGTGGAGATCAAGGTTGAGAGATAAGGATGCAGAATCAAAAAGAGTTGACCTTTATGTGCTTAATGACTCCTCGACTAAAGCCAGCTTTCATGTGGCAATGCATTCCAGTGAAAAATATATTTGAAAAATTCAGTGTGGGGAAATAAAATCAATTTGGACCATCTAGAAATTTTTTGTTGTAATGATATTTATATACATTGGTCATAAGATAGCTTTTGAACAAACTCTTGTTGGTCTTTCGTAAATTTATTCCTATTTGGAGTTGGTTGAAAATGTACTTTTGTTGTTTTCTTTTTCGTTAGTATTTTGCCTCTATCAAATGTTGGATATTTAGTTTTTCTAAGTAAAGTACTGACAATTTTATAATTTTGTAGGTTCCTGTTTACAATGAACCAAATTTTACAATTCCTGGCACTCCTGGAATAGTGCAGCATGAAATTTTAAACAATAGAAGGCATGTCCTAACTAAGGTAATTCTAATGCTCTGCCATGTGTTTCTTTTACATATTTTGTTACCAATATGTGAACATGATCCTTAAACCAATTTGCGAAACTTGTATGAGATAGGATACCGCTGGATCGGTTAAGCTGTGGGAGATCACCAGGGGTGTCGTGGTTGAAGACTATGGAGAGGTTGCAAATGTTTTTATTTTATTCAATATTTTGTATTTAACTTCACCCTATGCTTTTTTATTTTATTCTATATTTTGTATTTAACTTCACCCTATGCTAATTACATGGCTGGGGGAAGGGATGGGATAGTCATTTCGATTTTTAATATGGAAGGTTTTGTTAGAATATGTTCCTTTTGGCTCTTATTGTATATCAATTCATTGCTTAACGAGTCTATTTATTGTACTTTTTCTAGGTCTCATTTGACAAAAAGAAGGAAGAACTCTTTGAGATGGTATGGATTGCTATCTCACACAAGCAATGTATCTTATTCAGTCAAGGATCTAGTGTATTTTTCTTTTGACTGTCTGACTTCTTCAGGTAAGCATTCCTGCGTGGTTCACTGTGGATACGAGACTGGGAAGCTTGTCTATCCATTTGGATACACCGCAATGCTTTTTTGCAGAAATGTATTCGGTTGACCTTAACATCACTGGGAAGCCTGAAGATGACAAGGTACGCCTGTCTTTTCTTTTTCATTTGCTGACCAACCCCCAAAAGCAAACAACTATTGTCGGCCGCTGGGTTTTATATGTCTCATTTTTCACATTATAGGACTTCATGTTGAGATATGTGGCATCTCTGAAAATATGAATTGAAAAGGAAATTCATATGGCAAGTCATTGGCTTCGAAGAAGATAAATTTTATAATCTGTCAAGCTGCAAACATAAAAGACAACAATTAAATGCAAGGGCCAATCTAAATTTAGCTATTAAATGTTGAGAGTCCTTGTACTTATTTACAAACTGGCTTCTGTGTATGTTTTTGTGCTTAAGTTAGGTTCTTTTCATCCTTAAGCTTCAAGAGGTGTTTGTTTGTGCCTCCAGTGGGGCAAGTCTCAACATCTCTAACCTTAAAGTTCCTTTAAAACAGTGCTGTTGAACGTTGTGTACCTGCTGTCAAAAAAAAAAAAAACAAAAACAAATAGGGATGCTGCAGATGTTTAAAGAGTATAAGAGGTTAACAGAGTGCCATATTATTTTTATTATCTCCAGTTTATTTATGTGCTTGTTGAAAATAACATATTTTTATTTGCTTCTTCCTTCCATTATGGGGAAATTTTCTTCACCCTTAATTTTTGGCTTGCAACATCTTTTGCTATGTGGAGAGGGTCCAATGTATACAACCTATTCCTATTTCTACAGACTAGAGAGTTTGCTAGAGTTCGAATGGAATAACCTTACTATGGTTCTATGTTTTCCAAATGCAAAGATAGTAAACACCAGGTGATTAAGAATAGCATCAGTGCGATGCACGAGAGTGTAAATTTAATTGCCGTTTTAGAAATTTTCTTCACACTTAGAGTAATTAGGAATCATATATTCAGAATTTCCTTATTTCCTTTTCTAGTTTGGATAGTTTTGTCCCAAGTGTCCTCAACTTTTGGCTATAAATATAATCTCCCCCCGGGGGGGGGGGGGGGGTTAATGTCCTGATCTCTTCTTATTTTCTCTGAACTTGGTATCAAAGCATTGATCCACGGAAAGGGGGAAAAAAATAAAAATAAAGGCAGTAAGAGTAATTATGCTATATTTTTAAATTCTAGAATGTTCTTATTTCCTTTTCTATTTTGCATAGCTGTGTCTCAAGTGTATGCAACTTTTGTCTATTAATAAAATCTCGAAAAGGGGAAAAAATTAATCTCTCCTAATCTCTTCTTCTTTTCTCTTAGTGATTGAAGGAAAGAAAGAATTTAATACTAATAAATAAATAAAAACAAACATTGCTGCAAAAGGAATAAAAGCAATATAAAGAGTGCTTAAATTAGCTAAGTTAACTCAAGGAACCTAATCTTGAAATAAGGCCTCTTGTATTTAATTCCTTAGGTGACATTTGGTTTGTTTTTATTTTATGGTTTAAAAATTCAAAATAAGGAAATAGAAAATGTTCTACATTCTTTGTTTTGAGAATTTTCTTGTTTTTTATTTAAAAACGCTCAATACGACTTTTTGTCATTTTTTATTTCATGTGTAAACCTATTTTCTTTTTTTAAACTAAATTTTGAAAATACAAGTGACCAAATGCATTTTGAGCTGTTTTCTTTGTTTTCAAAAGCTAAAAATAGAAAACAAGCTCAAAACAGAAAATAGAAAAACAAACCAAATGCCACTTTAATAATTACCGAATGCAAGTAATTGATGGGTAACAATGTTATTTACTTTTTACATGTTACAAGTAAGGAGAGGGAGGGGATAACTAACAGATTCTGCTGATGATTTAGGGTTATCTAGGCTTTGTTGAATTCAGTGCAGCCATCCTCAAGTATCATTATAATTTTATTTATACTGATCCGATGATGTGGAAACTGCATAATCTTGAATTTCTGTAGGTTAGTTGTATCAAG
Organism: Sideroxylon spinosum; assembly: GCA_003260245.2. Lineage (NCBI taxonomy): Eukaryota > Viridiplantae > Streptophyta > Magnoliopsida > Ericales > Sapotaceae > Sideroxylon > Sideroxylon spinosum. Next base: position 13,664,971 of record QLOD02000029.1, on the reverse strand, counting down.
TTGATCTATTGCATTAACCTTATGTAATTCTGCAGGTTAATTTGGCTCGGGAAACTCTTAAGGGGCTGTTGTCTCATTGGTTGACCAAAAGAAGGCAGAGATCTGGATCCCAAGTTTCAGCCAATGGAGAACTTCCACCTGGCAAGGATATCTCTGCTAGGAGTCTTCCCCTTTCTAGAGTTGAGGTAGATGGTAATGCTGAAAATGATTCTGTGGTTTATCCTCCGTTTGAATTTTCAACAGCTTCGCCTCCTTCCATTATCACTGAGGGCTCTCAAGGTGGTCCATGGAGAAAGAAAATTACCGACTTAGATGGAATTGAAGATGAGAAAGATTTTCCTTGGTGGTGTCTGGATTGCGTGTTGAATAATCGACTGCCTCCCCGGGAAAATACCAAGTAACTATCTGGTGTTATTGCATTTTATTTGCATAGTTGCCCTTGACCTGCAAAAAGTATTAAACGCTTGAAAGATGTGTGCAACATGGCACGTAATATCTTGAAAACTCTCTCTCTCTCTCTCTCTCTCTCTCTCTCTC
>QLOD02000029.1:13631146-13651838 GCA_003260245.2 Sideroxylon spinosum | reverse complement strand
CTCACGCCGATCCTTAATAAGACAACGGATGCATACGTTAAATTTATTTTTTATTTATTTAGTTTTTTTTTTTTTTTAAGAAATGTACGAGAATTTTTTTTTTCCTTTTTACTTTGCAACATGCATGTATACTTAATTCTAGATAATTGGCAGGCTGAGTCTAAAAAATTTCAAGCTTAAACTTAATACTTAGGCATGTCGTTGTAAAAGTAACTGTATTTTTAAAGTAATTAGTTAGTACTAAATTATATGTATATATATATTCTTAAATTTTGATATAAAACTTAAATTTTTATAAAAAAATATTTAAATAATACAAAACGTTTGGAGCTTCAAACAAAGTTTTAAAAAAATTAAAAATTAATGTTGAAATAATATAAAATATGTTATGTAACGAAATTTAATTAAAAAAATTAAAAATTTTTGAAACTCTGAACAAAACCATTTTATAACAACATAAAATAAATAAACAAAAGTTTTTAAAATTTTTGGTGGGACGTACTTGATTCTAAACCTAACCCACATAACAATTTAACAGATCAAAATTATTTCTTATTATATTTCATATCAAATTATATCTCCTAATATATTTTATATTTTACAATGAAAAATTAAAAAAAATAATTTTACATAAAATATGAATTCTACATTATATACACCATAATACATTATATCACAATAGTAATAGACTCCCATCATTTAATTCCACCAATCAATTGTAGTTTTAGTGTGCAAATTTTATTCATTATGCTTGTACTTATACAGAGGATTAAAGGGGGCTACGGTGCCATATTCACCGTTTAATTGACAGTGATTTTCCGCTGACGTTTTGAGTGGGACTAAAGTAAATTGGACGTTGATAAGTTATGTCCATCTCCACTCTCTCTTCAGATTTGAAAGAGAGTGCTTGGAAGATATTTTATAAAAAAAGTTATACATTTTTATAAATTTTTATTTCTTTTCATATTTTTAAGTTTTAGTAATTTTTTTTTTTAAATTCTAATAAAAATTAATAAAACAGATCATTTAACATTATTTCAACGAGTTCTGTTTATTCAAAATTTTGGCACGTTATATCAAAATCGTTAAAATGAATCATTCAATCTCTTTCCAACTAATCATAGCAATAATTTTTAACTTATTTTTCAAACAAGTGATTAATATATTACATTTTTTAAATTTTTTTTATCTTCTAAACAATCCTAACATGTATCTATTGCTTTACATGCAAAACTACTATAAATATTATAATACTAAATATATTTAAAAAAAAATATGTTATGTATATAAATATGAAAAAATTTAAATTTAATTCGATTAAACTTATTTTTAACGTTTTGATTTAGTTATATTTTCCTTTAAATACATTTTTTTTCTCTCTCTTGAAATGATATGTGTATATATTGTACCATACCTATATATTGAGAGGAAATTATTTGTGTATATGTACAAAAAAAAAAAAAATATATATATATATATATAAAATTTTATTTTATCTTTAATGGTAAGTTAAACGGTGAAAAGGATGACACGTATATTTATCCTGGGACCATGCATTGAGTTAATGTCAAGCTATTGAAAGGTGTTACTCTATTCAAGTGACGATTACTTGTTGCCACTTGTTTTTAATCAAGTTGTCATTGCTATTGATAATAATTTGGTGTGGAAAAGATTCCAAAAAGGGGAAGAAATTTGAAATTTTTTAATCAATTTTTTTATTTTTTATTATTCCAAACAAGTACAGAGTATAATCTAATGTTTTTATTATCAAATTTCAAAAATCTTTAAACATAAAGAGTAAATCTAAATGTTATTAAATGGATTCATATGCTTTGATTTTCAGGTCTTGTGCTACAATTCATTACGTTAACACAATTTTTAAATTTCTTTTGATTAATTAATATGACTGTTAATTACTGTAATTTTGTAATAAATTTATAAATTATTGTCACTAAATTTTGATTCAATTTAATTATTTTAGTTTGCTATTGCTTGTACAATCAAAATTACTTTAGTTTGTTAATAAATTACAGTAATAGATACATGATTAAAATAAATTTATCGTTATATCCGTACTATTTATATGCATAGTCCAGTGCTGGAGTGTGTATATCTATATAACAATTTTTAATGTATCCTTTTATTTTGTATCTTCGATTTTTTTTAAATTATTGTGACAATGTATATGTGTTATAAATAACTTCAATCATTAGATTAATCTTTCTTACTCTTGGAATCTTATGTGTATTTTGTAAAATAAATTCTTTTTATTTATCAAATATAACTTCTGAATTTATTTTATATAATTTATAATAATAAATTAACTTGAAAGTTCATTTGAGTTAAATTTAATTTTATTATTAAAAAATCAATAATATTATATAATATGTAAATTTTTAATGGTAAGACATTAAAGTTGATGAAGTTTTATTTTGGTTTAATTTTTTTTTCTCTTGTAATATATTTAAACTCTTCATAATTACCTATAAGCTTAATGATATTGAAATGTAAATTTTTATAACTTGCATATAATTAAATAATTTCACCTATTTATATTTTTGTTTTTTTTAAATATCTTTTAGTTACCCGGACCCCACATAGGTAAGAGTTTCATGCATCGGACTGCCCTTTTTTTATTCCTTAACTAGTATTCTTAATTACTTATTATTTACTATTTGAATTGTTTTTACTAATATTGTTATAATTTTACTTTAATTAGAATAAAGTTTTAACAAAAATCACTCACATAATGTGTAACTCCTTTTAGTTCAATAATTAATACTTTAAAAAAAAATATTACAATTCTGTCGAAGTTGAATTTAACACAAAGTACTTGTTTAAATAAACAAAATTTTAAATTACAAAATAATAAATTATAAAATTAATTATAAGTACTCCAATTTCAAATGAGGTAAACTAAAATGATTTAACTAAAAATTATAATATTTTTTTTGACATAAATAAATAAATAAAAAATCTAAACTGTGTCACTTCAAAACCAGTTGTATTGTAACTAATTTCACTTGGGATAAAAATAATTCATTTAAAATTACAAAAATAAGATAAAGTTATCTAAAAGTATAATAAATGTTTGATGGCAAAATGTTTTATCGCCTTTATTAATAGGATATTTGTAAATAAGAGAGCTTCTATATTTATAATATCCTAGAAACGTTTTTTTAATATGCTAGAAATGTTTTTTTTTTTTTTTTTGTTTTAAAGAGAGACATGTTAGAAAAAGAGAGAGAGATTTAATTTTTACATATATAATTATCAAAATTAAATTGATAAATATGTCACTTTACTGCTTATTAGTTCAACCAAATTTATAAGATTGTTTAATTAATTAATTTAATTGTGCATTTAATATATAAAAACTATAATATTCAAAATGATCTGGTCTAGTAGCGAGGTATGTGGAAGGCGCCAAGTGGGGGGGGGGGCGGGAATAAAAAAAATAAAAAACAAAAAATCTCTCACTTTTCCTAATTTTCTCCAATTATCTCACACTTTTCCAATATACTAAACACTCAATGATCTAAAATTTACCTTTTTTTTTTTTTTGCCCTCCAAAGTTTGATACTTCCAACAGACACTTTGGGGCTGTTTGACTCACTAAAATCTACCAAAATTTATAAAAAAATTACAAATTTTCTTCCAATAATCAATTTTTTTTTACCATCCAAACGCCACCTAATATAATGCCATTTGCAGCATAGATTTTCCCCTTTTTTTTTTTTTTTTTAAAACTCAAGAGAAAGGATATAAATTGTTCCCTCATTACAACATCAGTCACCCAGAGGAAAAATGAAAAGAGAATTCTACGGAGGAGGAAAACCCTTTAAACAATTTGACGCTAAGTAACCGACAGGTCTATTTGTTGTCCTATTACACCAAGAAAAATATCAATTATGTAAAGATTTCCAAGTAAAGACATCAATGCCCTTAAGGATAGAGAAAACCTCTCATAGTCTACAAGGAAAGTTAAAATCCAGGGCAAAAATGATAACCAAGGTATCACTTTCAAAAATTCTCTCTCTAAACTCCCAGAATTTTGTCATAAAACAAGTAACTCGAATTGCCCACGCTTCAACAGCTAAGGCCGAGAATTCTCTAATTCGACCATAGTTGACGTCCAAAGTGGCAGCCTTTTGAGTCTCTGACGATAACGGCATAAACAATTGCCCGAGTTTTAATGGAATAAGCCCCATCACAGCTAACTTTAAAATGATTTTGGGATGGTGGTTGCCAAGAGGAAGTCCTAGAGTTCGAGCTAGTATGAGGGTCTTTCTGGTCAGAGTGCTTCTAGATAACCAAACTGATAAAACTTGCCCATGAATAATGCAAACTCGTTTTGTTTATAGGCTATGGAAAATCCATCCGTGTAACATTTTACTCATTTACCATCGAAGATGCTTTTGTCCAAGCAAATGCCCTCCTTTTTCTATGGAATAGTGTACGGTCTCAAAGTCAACAGTAGAGCTTGGGGAGTATATCTCAACGGTAATAGCCATCACCAATACCTTGTTTTCCCATAGGGTTACTAAATCAATACTGCACATACTAGAGAGCTGAGACGGACCCAAGACTTATAATTAATAGGGGATAAAATTATATTTTTAAGATGAATAGAAGTAAAAGCAAAAATACAGTTGAGGTAAAATATAGAGGAAAAAAAATGTATGATTTATGTGGAAAAAAATAACAAAATTAATCGAATTTTAGTATAATTTTTCAAATTACTGGGGTAATTGCCCCCAGTGGGTCTTGTTTGGATCCGACCATGCTAGATAGCAATTACCTACACTAGAGAGCACATTTCAAACATTAAAACATAATTGTGTGATGTACTTCACAAACTGGTGTTTTTGGCTCAACGATTCCATTCCAATCTCTATAAATTTTGTCAGCAACCATGTCTTTCTTTGTTTGCCTGGTCCCGAAATCACAATATCCAATCCGAAAGAACGATAATCTGCGACCCAATATCACTGCACAAACATTAAAACAAACCATAAATAGTTTGTTTTCCTTCATTCTCCTTCATAGTATTTGTTCTTTAAAAAGCAGAAGAGTAAGTTTAGCATACACGACAATTCTTGAGAGAAACTTCGCATCATGTTTATTTCTTTTCAAGAAAATGGCTACCGCATTAAATATTCCAAATTAGTTTCATTCAGTTTAGCCAGTAGGATGATAAAAAAGGGGGGATGAAAAAAATATATTGTGACTATACTGATGTAAGTTCCAATCATTGCTCTTAGATGTATACTGTTAAGTCTTCAATTGTCCGAAAAGTTTAAATTTTTTAGGAAATAAATCCAACAATATGTATCATGCTATTTCACGCTCCGTCTCACGTGCAATTCCAATTTGCACGTGGAGCATAAACAAGCAAACCACATTAAATAACGTGTACCAACACAAACAAACAAAGTGCACAATAATAAATGGAGAATAACAAGATTCGAACACAGTTGTTTCTGGAATCAGAGCTGTGATACCATATTAAATCACCAATTATCTCAAAACTTAAGCTGCTAGGAAATAGACCTAACAATGCATATCAAATTGTTTTAGGTTCCGTCCAGAAACCGTAGCTACTCAACTTTTTGGTTTTTTCTAAAATTATTAAAATTACCGTCTTACATTTTTAATTTCTTTCAAATCATGAAAGGCAAAAATGTTAAATTAATAAAAAGTTAAAAATCTAGTTTTTTTTCCCTTCCCAAAGACAAAAAAAAAAAAACCTACCTTTTTAGTAGAGCTAGTACCTAGCTAACTTTTTCTTTCCCAACTCAACCTCAACATTTACCAATTGAGCTTCTCCCTTACCTTGTCTCCATCGAATTTGAGTCAATTTCTTATACTCTGTCCTGATGACCCCAATCTACCGGCATGGTCTTTTTCTCCTTGGTTTGTCCCCACATCACAGTATAAAATCCAAGCCCTATTATGATGGATCCAATTACACTGCACAAAAATTGAATAAACAAACTATCAAGGGTGGAGTCACTTAAATAAAATAAATTCAGAATATAGTAACATTTTTTTCGTCAAGTTTGAGCTGATAAATTAGCTAGTTGTCAAGCTCAGTTTAATTCGAATAATCTGAAAACAGCTTGCAGTCCAGTTTTTACTTTGTCCCCTTCACTTATTCTCAATCGGTCCTTTTGCAATTACTCATAAGAGACGTTTGAGACATGAAAGTGACACAACGCAATATACACAGAAGAATGGGATAATATGTACCTTCCAAGATGAAGTTCATCATCAAAGAAAATAACTCCTGCAACCACCGCAAAGATCATTCCCAAGGGCTTAAACATGGCCACATAGAGGGGACCCTTCTCATGCAAGCACCAAGTGATTACGCTGTAGCGGAGCACAACCCCATATGCTGCCTAAAGCAAGCTAAATTAGTATGCAGACAACTAGTAAGCATTATTACTGATAATGCAAGCAAAACAATTACGAGTGCCAATCACAATTTAGATGTGTGTGAACATTTATTTTGATGAACAAGAAATTGAATATAAAGAAAGCTAAAAAAAAAAATAAAAAAAAAAAGCTTAAGTTTGGGAAGGACAAGAACACCTGAAGTATACTAGCTCTAAATCTAGATGTGGATGTATATATAAATTCCCCTAAAGAAAAATATAAGCAAAAATATATAAGCATAATGATGTAGGGTGAAGATGGTAATAAGGTTCTATTATAGAAGTTTCCTACTTTGTTTTGAATACTCGTTAAAAATTATATTTAGCTATCAATTTTATTTTATTTAGAATTATTTTTAGAATATTTTATTTAACTTAAGTATCATGTTAAGAATATTCCAACGGTGAAAATATTTTAGATTTCATATTTATATTATTCAATTTCTTATTTTGTAGTTAGGATTTCTATTTGAGAATTGTAAACCTATGGATTCCCACAGCTTTTGGATTAATTAAATTGAGTGTTATACAATTTTCCTCCATTGTTCTGAGTGGTTTTTATAACCCTAACAACAGTTTGTTTGCCTCTATCGGCTCAGAATTTCATGTTTGCGGTGTTTGATCCGTGCTTCTTATCGTCACGCGTTATCATTAATGATGCAGGCTAAAAATTGTAATAATATTTTCTTAAGGAAGTTTTCTAATTGGTTTAGATATTCGTCAAAAAATCACATTTAGATAACAATTTTATTTTGGATTAGTTTTTGGAATATTTACTTATATTTCTAAATATCTTCTTAGAATACATTATTTAGCTTAGTCCTAAAGTTAGAAACTTTTTAAAGCTAATAGTTATTTTATTTCCTTATTTTACATTATTGTGTTCCCTAATTTTAGTTATAATTTATTAGGATTTCCCTTTATTTAAACTTTGTAAGCCTACAATATTCTAGGATGATTTTTGATTAATAAAATCATTATTAGAGAATTGTTCTCTACAAGAAATCGGTATTATTTTCTGGGTATTTTTAGACTAAACAGAAATTCACAGTCTATCTGCTCAACTTGCTTTTGCCTTGCATCAATTGATATTAGAGCTAATAGCACCACAAGACACTAGGAAGGATTGCGGTAACGATCCACGAGTTGCCGTTGTTAAGCAGGTTTTAGAACGCAATGAAATCGCATGGGAGATGCAATGGGAGGAGCGTTTCTAGCAGTTAGAATAGATGGTCAAGGTGCTGACCCCACAAGTGATCGCTCTAGCTGTAGGAAATCAACCTCAAAAGCCATCACTGAACTACCCTTTGGAGGACGAAGAGTACTCAGATGGGAATTATATGTTCAATCATTTTAATAATTCTTCCGGAGAAGAAGAATATTCAAAGCGTTAACTTCCTAAATAGGCGTTTTTGTTTACGTCAACAATTACTCTTGATCAAATTATAGATTGGAGTAAATTGCCTATATTTGATGAAAAACCAAATATTGTTGAAGAAGACACAAATGGAATCTTGCTAACATTCTCCTACAATGATTTGTTCTTGAATAGAATTTCTAAATATTCGTCGATTATGCAATTGAAAAAAAAAATATTTGAAGATGGCAATTGATGTTGTGGTGAAGATCGCAATCAACCTTCTTCGTACATGAGTGTAGTCCTTTCCTAGTTTCTACATATCTCATGGAAGTATAGATATATGCCGAGACACCCTAAGGGTGTCAAGCCATCCCATTCAATCTTTGTTTGTTTTACACCAAGAATTGATATAACCTAGTCAAAATAGAAGGAAAGACAATATAATCTTACCAAAAAAAATTTCAAGAAAAATAATAAAAAAAAACAAACGAAAAAGCTCAGTGTGTAGTTTCCTTACTGAGCGCACAGTACAAAAAAGTACAATGTCAGAGGGCAATGTCCAAGCACTTGGATTTCTTTCTACAATGAAGGAGACTGCTGCACATTGCAGGGTCCCAAACAACATGAAGAAAAAGACTACAGTCGTTTTTTCTGGATATTGCTTCACAGTTGCTGCCTGTGAAAGAGAAGTCAAAATTTAGCCTACTTTGTCAGAAAATCTGGCACCAGAATATTTAGAAACATAGTAAGCACCCTTGCTCCTCCACAGTATGCTTATTGCAACCAAAAAAAATTCTTGATCTTTTGTTTCTCACAAACAAATACTTCACCAAATTTAGGAAAAAATAAATAAATAAAAAAGGCTGGCTGTAACAAAATAATATGATTATGATTTATGAGATGATAACAATTTTTAAGTTAGTCAGACGGAGTCACTGTGACTTCTCTTTTGAAAATTTTCTGCATCCATTTTATGAAATTGCCTCGACTCTTGAGCATTTACAGCTAAATCTATTTATGCTAAGGCCACTTTTGTTCATGGCAGGGAATTGGACATGTTGTCTAGTTGATCCCGTTCATCCATGTTTTGTGTAACAAAAATGGGGGGGACTAATAGTCTGCTCCAGAATGCTAATCCCCTAGTTTAGGAGACATTGGAATGGTACATCCGGTCGGTCGGATTATTCTACCCTCCAAGCCAAGAGCCAAAAATTTTATCTTTTCCCTCTTGTGCCATGCTTTATCCCACACTAATCAAACATAATATAAATAATCATCTTCAAAAATTTAATCTCACGGTATGTCCCTTCTAATCCCATGGAGCAAACAATCGTCGCCATAGCGTATTGATGCATCTTATGGCAATCCTGGTGTATATCCAGCAGTGTGGGCATGTATTACTGTTGCCTGTTATGGTGATCATATAATTTGGTCTAGTTAAGTATGATGAAGAAACTATTAAGGCTCCAAGAATTGTAAATGGAGCAATGGAAAATGAATAATAGGCTATTATCACAAACAGTAAGGCTCAGGATGGAGCTCTGCACCTCTGCTGGTTATGCTTTGAATATGGTTCCAAGGACAAGCTTATTAGGTTGGAGCTCATCTCCAACTGGGGACAGGAAATTTATTTTTATTGTACAACTAGCTCCGGAAACAGAGCCAACACATACACAAGCCCATCTCACCAAATCCAGCTTGAGTAGAGATATAGAGAATATGATTCCACATTGAGAGCATTTGTAAAGGAAGCAGTTAAACAGCAGTTCAAAAGTGACGGAAAGCCAAGCAGAAATATGGTATAAGCCGGAGTTAAACTCAAGTATGAACTTGATATTTAAACAAATTCATCTACAACAGCAACTATGGTAAACAAAAACACTCAAAGCATCATGCCAGCCTCGAAGGAATTTGGATAGGTTATGGGTCCAAAGGAGGTCAGTAGAATTTGGACAACACGTCAAGCCAGAGGGCAGTTACAATAACTGAGTCAGCAATTGAAGTGAGAAACATAAAATAACAGGTTAAATTTAGAAGCAAGGCAGGAGCCCCTTCAAGGAAGATTTGATGGCTGTGGAAAAGCCAGAAGCACATCAGCATGGCAAGATTCCAGATAAAACGATGCTAAATTGTCTTATCTGTTAGAATTTAGGACAGAAGAAGGAAATGGAGAGAGAGGTAATACAAGACAAGACATGAACATAACTCAGTTCAGCCATTACAACCTACATCCATGCCTCCATGGCACAAACAAAACCCAAAAGGGCTACCTCTTCCCTATTATTTTATCTCATCAAACGATTATAATGATCAACTCTATCTGTAGAAGAAATAATGACATAATAAAAAAGTTGCGCCAACAAAATCCAGCTGTTGGGTCATGGTATAATTTCAACACTCAAAGCAGAACCAGGGTTCCACAAAAACTCTTAATAGCTTCCCTTGACCATAATGTTTCAACTTTCAACCCCCCCCCCCCCAAAAAAAAAAAAAATTAAATAATAATAATAATAATAATAATAATAAAATAAAAACAACTTTTTCAGAAACTCTTAATAGACCTTTGTTTATAATTTTTCAACATCCCCCAGTGTTAAATCTTGGATGTTGACAGGAGTCATTTACTAACAAGTCAGGCAGAAGTGCAAAACATCAGGAGCCACATTAAGTCAGAAGGCTGCCACCATACCTAAACAAAAAAACGGTAGGCTAATTCTTGGGGGAATTGTACCTGCAAAATGTTCCATGTCGCAGCAGAGCAGAAACCAATCGCAAGCAGAAGGCCTCCAAGAGCCCAGTTTGAACCTTCTGGCACAAAATCCTGAGAATGTAAGGTAGAATGTGATGCGCCAGACATGATTGCTGGACCCTTATAAAGAGTCACCATGAATGCTCCTGATACTGCCACTATGGTCCCCAAAGATTTTGCTATACTGCTTGAGCTCCTCAAATCTATCTTCTCCATCCTATGTGCAGATTGTAACATTAATAAGAAAGAGTGGGAAAAACATACTTAAAATTGCAGATTAAAATAACAATACATACATATTCACTATGTACAGATAAGGCTTAGAGGGAGGGATGGGGCGATGGGGAGAAAGAGAGAGAGAGAAAGAGATTCCTAGAAAACCACCAATTAATTCGATGATCTGTATAACCATGTGATTAACCACATAAAATGACAAATTAAACATGATAAGAGTGATTAATCATACACGAGAAGGGATTAACATGATTTAATTATTTCTAAATACTGTATTTCCCCCATTTCAGGTTCATGCAAAGAATTTGGACAGATAAAGGGGGATTAGAAGTGAAAAAGGATGCAAAAAGAGCAGAAGGGGAGAAGACCATTTGGACCCTTGTCTGGACGGTGCTCTGTTCGCACCCATGATCGAATGACAGAGAGCTAGATTTTCAGAGGGAAGATAAAGAAACTAAGTGTGATTATTCCATTCGGAAGGCTGTCCGAACAAGGGGTCATGCCCACCTTTGTTCAACGGAGGGGGATGAAAAATACTCAAAATTGAAGAAGTTTAAGTCAGGACTACCCTCCAGACCCTCGTCCAGATGGTGGCTTTCGTGTGGATAGGGGTCCGGATGGCCAAGGATTCTAGATCTGATTTAATTAAGGGCAAAATCGTAATTGTACTAGGGATTCAATATAAATAGCTACGAAATTGTAACTACTGATAGAGGGAAACAAAGTTATATATTTAGAGTCGAGTAGAGAGAGAACTTGGATCTTGTTTGGTAGCATATAAAGTTTTCCTTACAATTTTCTTTTCAACTTTCTCTTGAAAACCCGAATTCTTGTAATGTTTACATATCAATATATAGTTTTGAGTTACCATTTCAATATGAATGAGTAGTTTTCTTCTTGGACTCGAGTTGAGAATGGTAGCAATTGAAGTGGATCTTCAAGGTAATTAAGCTTTTATGAATGTTCTCTTTAATTTGATGGATGATCTTGATTTAGGTTAGGTACTTTAGAAATCATTTGTTGAGCTTGTTGATTCAACATTAAATTGTATAGTTGAAGTTAGAATGTATGTGAATTACTTGTTTAGAATCGTCATGCACAATTGCTTGATTTTGAATGGAGATTGCTAAGTAAGAATTCTCATGCTCTCTACATGAATTATACACTTCAAGTGTTTGGATCAACTCTTCAATTAAGTTGAACTACTTTTCAATTCCAAATTGAGTCAAGTATTGTTCTCGTTTTAGTTTTGAGCCTTGAAGATCCATTGATATTGCTACCTAAATCAACTCGATCCAAGATATTTCATAAACTGTTTTTAGTTGAATCAAATTTTCAACCATTCTCAACCAATTGAACATCAACCACCACTCTTCGTTTTTAATTTCTTTCAAAAATTCCAAAAGCATTTGAGTCACCAGTTTGTTCTCGATAATAGCTCCCTGTGAACACGACTCGGTATTCACCGACTTTATGGTGCTATCACAATGGGGTGAGTCTATACCATTTTGGAGAGGACAACACAAGTACCATGAAAAATTAAATTGTTTGACAGAGTCCTGTAAAAGGTGTCACCTGAAGATGATGGCAAGCAAGAATGTAAAAACAGGCACAATGTTGGCCAAAAATGCAGCCAAAGCTGGAGAGCTGTACTTGAGCCCTACAAACCCAAACATCAAAGAGGCACTCCTGCAATAGCATTACATATTTTCCATCAATATTATCAATCAATCAGAACAATTTCTTACTAACAATCAAGTTTTAATTTTACCCAAATAAGCCGAGGATGAAGAATCTACAAAGGAGGGTCAGTGTGAGAGGAGATTGCTTCTTTCTGGCACATATAGATGCAGACATCGAGAGAGAAAAATATTCAGTGGGTATGCAATAATTTTGAGAAAAAAACGAGGGATTTGAAGAGAGGGAGTAGAATTGCATACAAGAAACCTGTAGGAACGGAAAATGAAGAATGGGGAAAAGAAGACGACTCCGAGGGAATTGTAGTAGACAAGGAAAACCAGAGGGCTGATCCGAGTATCGATGACTGTTTTGGCTAGTGTTACCATTCCAACCTCCTCGCATTCCACGATAAACATTGCCGCGAACTGTGCTGCTTCCCTCAAACCAGTCTTCGACTCCATCTCTCTCTCTCTCTCTCTCTCTCTCTCTCTCTGTGTTTTGGTTGATAGGGAGAGGGACTGGCTTAGTTTAAAGGGTACGTTTCTGCAGGGATGTTTCCTGTTTGACCAGGGAAAAAAACAAAAAAATAACTCGGGCACGTTCATTGCCGTGGTTCAATGGATATGCTTTTTTTCCGTATCCGTTCCCGATCTCGTTTAGCAACACAATCTCCGTTCTTTGTTTCAGGAATGAAAAGTTTTCCAAGCTCGTTCCGAGGTAACGAATTTTCGGCCCTGTCCCTGTTTATCTATTAAATATAATTATAATTATAATTATAGATAGTAAATAAATATAAATTAATAAGTAAGTAATTAAATGGGTAAGAGACAAGGTGGACGCTACCATATTCGTCCTCGTTTTCATATCCGTTCGGATGACACTTAAAATTTCTATCTCGTTATTAATATCTCCATACTCTTTTTGAACGGATCCGGTAAAATAGGTACTAGCTGGATATAAGTAGTTTAACTAGGGGGTAAACGTAGTGTTAACTTAGATTGCGTTTAGACCCCCAAAAAAACTAAAAAAAAAGTTTCATCTTTTTTAAACTCCAAAAAATTTCTATTTTTTTAAATAATTTTCAAAATCCATTGGAACAAGCTAAAATAACGCGCTCCAACAGGTTCGTGAGATTTTTTTTAAAAATTGTATTGATATTTGTATCAAAAAGTTTCATAAAACTCTAAAATTTTTTAAAATTCTCCATTAAAATTTTACCACGTGTCATTTTATATAATTTTTAAAAATTTTATATCAAATCAATTATAAATAACTAACCATCATTTCAAAATAACTTTTTACATTTAAAACTCTAAAAAATCACACTTTTGATTTTTTTTTTTTTTTTTTTTTTTTGCTCCAAACACAGCCTTAGAAGTGGATTATGGGTTGGACCTTTGAGTTGGGTCAGGTTGGTCCGAGATCAAAAAAATGTATTCTTATTGACTTGACTTATTTTTTAATTACAATTGTAAAATGGATGATAAAAACTAATATACAATTCAAATAACAAAAAATTGTCAAATAAAAATTAATTACAATTTTACAATGATATAATTAATAAAAAATAATAAAGTACATCACTTTAAGTCTAATACATCCTAATTAAATTGTCATTTATAAACTTGATTATTATTTGTAAATATTATTTTATTTATACATTAATCATCATTATTATGTTTTTTAACTTTGCTAAACTATATTACTTCTAAACTAAGTTTAATTTTTCCTTTTTTATTAGTTTATGGGTATCTTTTTTAAACAAAGTAGTAATCTCGTAAACACGTTAGTGTTTCTATTGTTTCATGTCAATCACTATCACTGTATAATACAAACTACAAATCTGGCTTTCTTTTGGCCTAAAATTTTTTAAATTCAAACATTGAAATAAAAAGATCAATGTGAGGAAAAGGAAATTTGATGGAAAAAAAAAAGAATAACAAATCAAAAAAAAATGAGATAAAATAAATTTCTTTTTATTCTTCTAGAATATTTCTTATTGACAATATATTTTCTTCCAAAAATGAATTAGAGAGTAAAAAATATGATGAATGGGTTGTATTAATCAAAAACCAACCCAGAAAATATAATGAGAAGAAGTTAATTAAGAGATTGAAATTTAAAATATATTTACTTCCAAATTCAAGCTTTTAACAAAATAATGATGATGATGATGCAGACCCATTTAGTGGTGTAAATAGGCTTGGACTAACCCTAGACCCGATCCGATCCTAAAAAAGCCCGACCGACCCTGACCCGATGTCCATACGACCCTGACCTGAGCCTGCCCCTAAACCTTGGATTAGGGCTTGGCTTAAGGTCTCCAACTCGAGACCCGACCCCATGCCGACCCGAAACTGACCCGTGACCCACTAAGACCCCCAATCCCCTTCCACAGCAAATCACCCCCCTAACGGCTGGTGACCCATTTTTTTTTTCTCCCAACGGTTGACCATTAATTTGAACTTTTTTTTTTCTCCCAACGGCTAGTGATCGTTTGTTACTCCAAACGACTATAATATTTTTTAATTATAATTTAATCCCTAAAACAAATTACAAACCCATCCTGACCTTCTATTATAAATACCCCCTCCATTTTCAAGGCTACAATCACAAAAATAACTTATCATCTCTCTTAAATACTCTACTCTCTCAACTCTCAAGGCTCAAGCAATTATTCTTCAATTATGTTAAAGTGCTCTAAATTTAAAGTTAAGATTAAAAATCAAGTGCTTCAAGGCTCTAAATTAATCCAAGCTAGTAATTTAATTTTGCTTACTTTATTTATTTATTTGTTAATTTTCATACATACATTTTTTTATTTGCTACTTTAATTTTTTTAATCAAATCAATTATTCACAAAATTAATTTTTTTATCAAATTAATTTTTTCAAATGGATCGTAGAGACTCATTTTTTTTATTTGGAGGGTGAGAACTCTTACACTTCTCCCAACCAAAGCTATTTGTAGCAACAACACCCTCTAGCATAAGTATTGCTATTGCTAAATCATCATCGTAACAGCATTTGAATTCAAAAATATGGAATTTTTTTTACTAGAATTACACGAGATGATAGAGTAATTAAAGCAAAATGCAATATCTGTGGTGATGTATTAGACGGTGCGCCAAATTCTGAGACTATTCACTTAAAAAGACATTTAAATAGAAAACATGCACAAGATTTCGGCATCAATTCTGTTATTGATCTTTTTTTTCCCTGTACCACCAATCTCAATTGGGGACTGAAAGGTGTAATTTAAATATTATTGCTTATGATTCTGCAGGAACACAAAATAATTTAATTAGATTTATTGTTAAAGATGAATAATTATTTACAATGAGTTGAAATCTAAATTTAAAAGAATTTATCCGCGATAGTTTTACACAACAATTTCATGGTTCTTCAAGAAACACTTTAAGAAATCATGTTTTACGAGATTTTGAAACAAAAAAAACAATAATTAAAATTTTTTTTTGAAAATTTTGAAGGAAATATTTGTTTAACTTTTGATTTGTGGAGTTTCCATCAACAACTTCAATATATTTGTATAACTGCATATTATATTGATGAACATTGGAATTTAAATAAATGGATTTTTTCTTTTAAATTAGTTGAACAATCTTACACTGTAATGAGTGTTAGGAAATTTATTTTTAATGAACTTGCATCATCAGGATTAATTGGAAAAATATTTTCTATTATTTTTTTATAATACTTCATATAATAATATTTGTTTTGATTACTTAAGTAGTGTTTTGTCTTCAAGGGGTGTTTTATTGCAAGAGTGTTGTTGTACCCATATTCTTAATTTAATTATAAAAGCGGGATTGAATAATTTAGATCCTTATATTAATAAAATAAGACATGGTGTACTTGTTGTTATGAGTTCTCCAAAAAGAGTTGATATATTTAAGAGTATACATAGCCAATTAAATTTAAAACCTAGGAAATTGCCTATTGAAATAAATATAAGATGGAATTCAACTTATATTATGTTGAAAAACGGCTATTAAATATCAAAGAGTAATTGATTTATTTAATTTAAATAATCAAAGTATTGGTTTAGAAATTATTTTGGACCTTTACTAGGCCAATGCAATTTGTTATAAAGATTTATTACATGTTTTTGATGTTGCAACTAAAATATTTTGTAGAGTTTATTCTCCTACCTCTTCTACAGTTATTTATCAATTGGTTACTATTGATGATGTTTTCAAAAAATATCTTATCCAACCCTATTATAATACTATGATTATTAACATGATGGAAAATTTGAATAAATATTTTCAACTACTTCTTCTATATTTAGGTTATGCAACTATTTTTGACCCTAGATATAAAAAAGATAATCTTAATGTATTCTTAGAAATAATATATGGTCCTGAAAAGTGGTAATGAACAATTGATAATATTAAACGGCAATTAGAAGTCTTTTTGGGTCGGTATGATAGTAATACTAATCATACACAAGGCCAATCGACAACTATCACAATACAGTCATCTCATCCTCATTTTGACAATACCTACCTTTGGGATCGAGCGAAATATCGACAAACGGATGCATCAACAAGTGATGGGCTTGGCGTCTCATCATCATCCGATCTCCAACATTATTTGAGTGCATCTCCCAGTACAAAATGAAAATGACTTTAATCTTTTAGACTGACGGAAGAGACAACAATCCAAGTTTCCAGTGTTTTCAGATTTTGCCTGTGATATCTTCGCATTTCCAGCTTCTACCATAGCATCCGAACAAGCATTTAGTACAAGTGGATACATTATTAGTGACCGTAGGAGTCCATTGGCCCTAAATTTAGTAGAGGCCTTAATGTGTTTGCGAGATTAGTATC
Source organism: Sideroxylon spinosum (assembly GCA_003260245.2). NCBI lineage: Eukaryota > Viridiplantae > Streptophyta > Magnoliopsida > Ericales > Sapotaceae > Sideroxylon > Sideroxylon spinosum. The sequence continues at coordinate 13,634,523 of QLOD02000029.1, read as the reverse complement.
TCGCCGATAAAAGAAATCAACAAGTCAACGAAGAAGAATAACTTGCTCTTGACTTTGAAGTAATGTATTTGGGTGAAGTAGAAGAACATAGTAGTGATGATTGAGAATGATGTATAGATAGAGTAATGTTTGTAAATGATAATAAGGCTTATAGGTATCAACTTAGCTGAGATGTATAACACATGAAGTAATGCATTTATGTAGTTACTCTATCTTTTTTTTCTTTAATTCACAAGTCTACATTTATAAATTTGTTATGCAAATTTAATTGTTTATTTTTAATAAATTTTAAATTTTATCAATGAATGTTTTGAAGTGTTTGTATGAATTTTATTTGTATTTTATTTAATTTATAAAAAGTATTAAAAATATTAAAATATTCTTCCGGTTCAGCAAGGGTTGGTATGGGCGACCCTGACCCAACTTGAAGGAGAGGAGGGTCAGTAGGAGCGGGCTGACAAAGGGTCGGGTCGGCCATGGGTCTCGGGTCTGGACCCCTTTTACACCACTGCCCAGAAGCAAAATTGGTGCTATTTCATCCTAATTCTTTTAACATCATCAACACAATTCACCCCAAAGGAAGTAGAGTAAAAATTGACTTCGCTTCGTACTTTGATCAAATACAATTATCTTATGTGAGAATTGAAAAATTACAATAAAATCCAAAGAGGAGAAAAAATAAAAATTAATTATTATGGCAAAAAATAATTCGATCTCGTACCAACAATAATTCCACTAGAAACATTGCTGCGAACTTCCTTTAAGCCACTCTTCAACCCCATCTCTCTCTCTATCCCTTAGTGTTTTTGGTAGACTGGGAGATGGACTTGCGTGGTTTAAAGGGTATGTTTTTGTGTGGAAGGTTTCCTGTTTGAAAAAAAAAAAGAAAAACACTCAGCCACTATTCACTGGGGTGGTCCAACGAGCAATGTGTGTGATTGAGGATGTTCAAATTAGGAATGGATTATGGGCTAGGTCTTTAGGTTGGGTTAGGTCGGGCCAGGTCAGAAAATTTTATTGTAAAATAGATGATAAAAACTAATATATAATTTAAACAACAAAAATTGCCAAACAAAATTTAATTACAAATTTAAAGTGGTAGAATTAATAAAGTAAATAATTAAGTGCATCGCTTTAAGTCTAATACATCCAAATTAAGTTGTCATCTATAAATTTGATTATAAAAATTATTCTATTTGTACGTTATTCATCACTATTATCCACTTTTACTTCACTCGAATACATTGCTTCTAAACTAAGGTTAATTTTTCTTTTTTATTAGCTTATAGTTATTTTCTTTCAACAAGATATTAATCTTGCAAACACGATTGTTTCATATGTCAATCACTTATATTCTATAATGCAGACCGCATGTTTGGGTGTTTGGGTTTTGGCTTCTTTTGGCCTAAAAATATCAATGCGAGGAAAAGGAAAATTGATGAAAAAAAAAGAAGAAAGAATAACAAACCAGAAAAATGAGAGGAAAGAATTTTTTTTTATTCTTCTAGAATATTTCATGTTTATCATATATTTTTCTCCCAAAAAAGAATCATAGGGTAGGAAATATGAAAAATAGGTTGTATTAATTAAAAATCAAAGCAAAAAGTATAATGGGAAGAAGTTAATAGATTAAATATAAAATATATTCTTCCAAATTCAAACTTTTCACAAAAAATTAAAAAAAAAAAATTCAGAGACCCATAAGCAAAATTGGTGCTATTTATCCTAATTATTTTGACATCATCAACACAATTCACCCCATTAGTAGTAAAAATTGACTTCTTTTGTACCCTCACAATTACCTTACATGAGAATTACAGATTACAATGAAACCAAAAAGGGAAAAAATAAAATAAAAATTAATAGTTATGACGAAAAATAATTTGATTGCATACCAATAATAGATACAATCCTATACACCACTAAGCGAGCAAGATTATCTGTATGTCAATAATAATAGCTTCCGATTGAATTTCTTCAATTATAAATGTAAAAAAATATATATGTGAACATGTATAGGAAGAAAGGAGGATGAATATAATTGGGTATTAGGGAAGATTTAAAATATCGGAATTTAATTGTTATAATTAAAACGTAAAAAATTAAAATAACATCAATTATAAATCGTAAGGGTAATTTTTAAACATTACCCTAATACATATTAACCAATGCTACTATTATTTCTTAAAAAATAAAATCATAATATGAAATACGTCAATCTGATTACATTAAAAATTAAAAAAAATACCAAATTGATAACGAGTGAGATTTTTTTAATAAATTTATTTTATTTTCTCTTATTTTTTAAATTCAAATATAATTTTGTATTTCCTTTCACTTTTACCCTTTTCAATGTACAAACCCCAAACCCAGACACGTGCGGGGGAGAGGCCGGATACGGTGCGAATACGAGCGAGAACAGCTAGCCAACTGTCGCTGTGGACTACGCGTCTGTACAAGAGCCTGCAGTTCGAAATGGATGACTCGGGTACTTGTGTGGTTGAAGAGAATCCAAGAAACGAAGGACAGAGCCAATGGTTGGAGGGACGTTCTAGTGGGCGAACAATACAATCGTCAAAACCACCTGTACAATAGTCACTGGCAATCCACACTCACTATTCGCTATCAGAAAATATTAAATTTTTTTACTAATTTTCATAAAATTTAAGAAGATAATTGATTTGTTTTTACATTTTTTATTTTTTTTGTTTTTGTTTTTTATTTTTTTCTGTTTTCAAAATTTCAAAGCAAGTAAAGGAAAAATGTATTTGATTTAATGTTTTATTTTTCCATCTTTTAAGATTTATCTTGTTTGGAGGTTAAAAACATACAAAATGATATCTATTTTTCAAAACAAGTTTTGAAAGTATAAGTGATCAAATACGTTTTGAGTTATTTTTTCTTATATTTAAAATACAAAATAGAAAATGAACTCAAAACAAGTATATCAAATGATATCTAAATTTTTTACTCACAACATACATTAACTCTATATACAATTTCACATTCATACTCGTTAGCCTTTCGTATGAAATTTTGAAAATCGTTAAAAAATATTAAATTTTTTAAAAATTATTTATTTTTTTATTTTATTATACGAATTACGAATTCATAAATTTTATCAAAATTTTTAAATTTTTATCATTTTAAATGCTTCGTCAAAAACCTACTGAAATATTTTTTTTCTAAAAAGTGTGTTTTATATAAAAATAAAACAAATTAAAATTTTAATATTTATTTTTCTTCCCCTCCCTTTCCGTTTCTCTTTTCCTTCCTCAAAAAAAAAAAAAAAAAAGGTCTCAAACAAAATTTTCTTTTCTTGTTCCTTTTCTCTAATTTTCTTCCCATTTCACCCCGTCCAAACGTACTGTTTAGCA
>QLOD02000029.1:13603150-13623942 GCA_003260245.2 Sideroxylon spinosum | reverse complement strand
CTAGATAATTGGCAGGCTGAGTCTAAAAAATTTCAAGCTTAAACTTAATACTTAGGCATGTCGTTGTAAAAGTAACTATATTTTTAAAGTAATTAGTTAGTACTAAATTATATATATATATATATATATTCTTAAATTTTGATATAAAACTTAAATTTTTATAAAAAAATATTTAAATAATATAAAACGTTTGGAGCTTCAAAGAAAGTTTTAAAAAAATTAAAAATTAATATTAAAATAATATAAAAAGTGTTATGTAACGAAATTTAATTAAAAAAATTAAAAATTTTTGAAACTTTGAACAAAACCATTTTATAACAACATAAAATAAATAAACAAAAGTTATTAAAATTTTTGGTGGGACGTGCTTAATTCTAAACCTAACCCACATAACAATTTAATAGATCAAAATTATATCCTATTATATTTTGTACCAAATTATATCTTTTAATATATTTTATATTTTACAATCAAAAATTAAAAAAATAATAATTTTACATAAAAAAATGAATTCTACATTATATACACCATAATAGATTATATCACAATAGTAATAGACTCCCATCATTTAATTCCACCAATCAATTGTAGTTTTAGTGTGCAAATTTTATTCATTATGCTTGTACTTATACAGAGGATTAAAGGGGGCTACGGTGCCATATTCACCGTTTAATTGACAGTGATTTTCCGCTGACGTTTTGAGTGGGACTAAAGTAAATTGGACGTTGATAAGTTGTGTCCATCTCCACTCTCTCTTCAGATTTGAAAGAGAGTGCTTGGAAGATATTTTTTTAAAAAGTTATGCATTTTTATAATTTTTTATTTTTTTTCATATTTTTAAGTTTTAGTAATTTGTTTTTCAAAATTCTAATAAAAATTAATAGAATAGATCATTTTAACGAGTTCTGTTTATTCAAAATCTTGACACGTTATATTAAAATCGTTAAAATGAATCATTCAATCTCTTTCCAACTAATCATAGCAATAATTTTTAACTTATTTTTCAAACACGTGATTAATATATTACACTTTTTAAATTTTTTTATCTTCTAAACAATCCTAACATATATCTATTGCTTTACATGCAAAACTACTATAAATATTATAATACTAAATATATTTAAAAAAAATATGTTATGTATATAAATATGAAAGAATTTAAATTTAATTCGATTAAATTTATTTTTAACGTTTTGATTTAGTTATATTTTCCTTTAAATACATTTTTTTTTCTCTCTCTTGAAATGATATGTGTATATATTATACCATACCTACATATTGAGAGGAAATTATTTGGGTATATGTACAAATATATAGATATATATATAATTTTATTTTATCTTTACTGGTAAGTTAAACGGTGAAAAGGATGACACGTACATTTATCCTGGGACCATGCATTGAGTTAGTGTCAAGCTATTGAAAGGTGTGACTTTATATTCAAGTGACGATTGCTTGTTGCCACTTGTTTTTAATCAAGTTGTTATTACTCTTGATAATAATTTGGGGTGGAAAAGATTCCAAAAAGTGGAAGAAATTTGAAATTTTTTAGTAAATTTTTGTGTTTTTTTTTTTTTTTTGGTTCCAAACAAACAGTTACTAAGTATAATCTAATGTTTTTATTATCAATTTTATAAAATCTTTAAATATAAACAGAAAATATAAATGTTATTAAATGGATTTATATGTTTTGATTTTCAGGTCTTGTACTACAATTAATTACGTTAACACAATTTTCAAATTTCTTTTGATTAATTAATATGACTGTTAATTACTGTAATTTTGTAATAAATTTATAAATTATTGTCACTAAATTTTGATTCAATTTAATTATTTTAGTTTGCTATTGCTTGTACAATCAAAATTACTTTAGTTTGTTAATAAGTTACAGTAATAGATACATGATTAAAATAAATTTATCGTTATATCCGTACTATTTATATGCATGGTTCACTGCTGGAGTGTGTGTGTGTCTATATATATATATATATAACAATTTTTAATGTATCCTTTTATTTTATATCTTCGATTTTTTAAAATTGTTGTGACAATGTGTATGTGTTATAAATAACTTCAATCATTAGATTAATCTTTCTTACTCTTGGAATCTTATGTGTATTTTGTAAAATAAATTCTTTTTATTTATCAAATATAACTTCTGAATTTATGTTATATAATTTATAATAATAAATTAACTTGAAAGTTCATTTGAGTTAAATTTAATTTTATTATTTAAAATTCAATAATATTATATAATATGCAAATTTTTATACTACTATATAAATCAAATATAAAGGGTAATGGTGAGGCATTAAAATTCATAAAGTTTTATTTTAATGTAACTTTTTTTTTTCTCTTATCATATCATTAAACTCTTCGTAATTATCTATAACTTCAATGGTATTGAAATGTAAATTTTTATAGCTCGCACATAATTAAATAATTTCACTTATTTATATTTTTGCTGTTCCTTAAATATCTTTTAGCTACCCAATACTTTTGTAACCTTTTTTATTTTCTTTAAATAGTCCTTAATTTGTATTATTAATTACTTATTATTTACTATTTGAATTACTTTTATTAATATTGTCATAATTTTACTTTAATTAAAATAAAATTTTTAACAAAAATCACTCACATAGTGTGTGACTCCTTTTAGTTTCAATAATTAATACTTAAATAAAAATATTGCAATTCTTTCAAAGTTGAATTTAACACAAAGTACTTGTTTAAACAAACAAAATCTTAAATTATAAAATTAATTATAAGCACTCCAATTTCAAATGAGGTAAACTAAAATGATTTAACTAAAAACTATAATATTTTTTTGACATAAATAAATAAAAAAATCTAAACTGTGTCACTTCAAAACCAGTTGTGCTGTAACTAATTTCACTTGGATAATAATAATAATTCATATAAAATAAAAAAATAAGACAAAATAAATTGTATTTAAAAGTATAATAAACGTTTTATGGCATTTATTAATAGGATATTTGTAAATGAGAGAGCTTCTATATTTATAATATGCTACAAACGTTTTTTTTTTTTTAATATGCTAGAAATGTTTTTTTTTTTTTAAAAGAGAGACATGTGAGAAAAAAAGAGAAAGATTTAAGTTTTACATATATAATTATCAAAATTAAATTGATAAATATGTCATTTCATTGTTTATTAATTCAACCAAATTTATAAGATTGTTTAATTAAATAATTTAATTGTATATTTAATATATAAAAAACTATAATATTCAAAATAATTCAGTCTGTGGAAGGCACAAAGTTGGGGGAATAAAATAAAAAAGAAAAAAACCTCCTACTTTTACCAAATTGGGTATTGAGAAAGATCAAAACTATAAGAATTTGTAATTAAAACATGAAAAATTAAAATGGCACAAGTATAAATTATAATGGTAATTTTTAAATGTTATCCTAATACATAATGACCAATGCTACTATTATTTTCTAAGAAAAATCATAATACAAAAACATCAATTAGGTTACCATAAAATTTAAAAAAAAAAACCAAATTAATAACGAGAGAGATTTTTTTTTAATAAATTTATTTTATGTTCTCTTATTTTTTAAACTCCAATATAATTTCGTATTTCCTTTTCACTTTTACCCTTTTGAATGTACAAATCAAAACGTTCGATACGGTGGGAGTAGGAGCGAGAACTGCTAGCCAACTGTTGCTGAGGACTACGCGTCTGCACAAGAGCCTGAAGTTGGAAATGGATGACTCGGGTGCTTGTGTGGCTGAAGAGAATCCAAGAAACAAAGGACAGAGCCAATGGTTGGCGGGGACGTTCTAGTGGGTGAACAAAACAATCGTCAAAACCACCTGTACAATAGTCACTGCCAATCCACACTCACTATTCGCTATCAGAAAATATTAAAATTTTTTACTAATTTTCATAAAATTTAAGATGATATTTTATTTGTTTTTATATTTTCTATATATATATTTTTATTTTTTGTTTTATGTTTTCAAAATTTCAAAGCAAGTAAAGGAAAAATGTCTTTGATTTAATGTTTTATTTTTTCATCTTTTAAGATTTACCTTATTTAGAGGTTAAAAACATGCAAAACGATATCTATTCTTCAAAACAGATTTTGAAAGTATAAGTAATCAAATACGTTTTGAGTTTTTTTCTTATATTTAAAATACAAAATAAAAAATGAGCTCAAAACAAGTATATCAAATGATACCTAAATTTTTTACTTATAACATACATTAACTCTAAATACAATTTCACATTTACACTCGTTAGCCTTATGTATGAAACTCTAAAAATCGTTAAAAAAATTAATTTTTTTTAAAATTATTTATTTTTTTATCTTATTACACGAATTACAAACTCATAAATTTTATAAAATTTTTAAATTTTTTTCATTTATATGCTTCGTCAAAAACCTACCGAAATGTTTTTTTTTTAAAAAGTGTGTTTTTTATAAAAATAAAACGAATTAAAATTTTAACATTTATTTTTCTTCCCATCCCTTTCCATTTCTCTTTTCCTTCCTCAAAAAAAAAAAAAAAAAAAAAAAATGTCCCAAACAAAATTTTCTTTTCTTGTTCCTTTTCTCTAATTTTCTTCCCATTTCACCCCGTCCAAACGTACTGTTTAGCAGAGTAATTATCAGCTATCACAGGGAGTCCTAATATAATAATATTTTGGACCACTGCTTCTTCATAACGCCTTCCATTAGTAGCCACTGGTTATGGATTGAGCTAGTCCCTAATGCGTGTTTGAAAAGATGATAAATGTTTATAGCTTGTCTGTTTTGTGAACCTCGGAGTTTGTGTGCACGGTTCTGAAAATCTCGGACAAAGGGTTTGAAGTTTCAAGGAGTTTGCTTACGGTTACAGAAGCAATGGTGTCAATTGCTAGAACTTTCTGCGTTTCTCCTTATTTCGCTTTAAATTCACAGCACAAATCTCGGGTTCGAATTCGAGCGGAGAGTTTGGGCAGTCAGGATGGAAGTAGAACGGTGTTGTCGGCAGATTCTATGAGAGTTAATGGAGTTTCTTCCGTTGGAACGGAAGAGAGAACTGGGTCCTTGGTTGATGTGGGGAATGGAAGGTTGGGTAAAAGAGGTGGTGAGAGTAATAAGAATGTGAAGGAGGAGGGTGTTTTGGAAAAACTGGAGGTGCTGTGGGATGATGGTTATGGGAGTAAGACTATCAAGGACTACCTTGACCAATCGAAAGAGATGATTAGGCCTGATGGAGGGCCGCCCCGGTGGCTCTGCCCTGTGGAGTGTGGGCGGCCTTTGAAAGATTCGCCCGTTCTTCTGTTTTTGCCCGGTAATCTCTGTTTGAGCATCGACGGTTAACTTGTAACAGTCTGTTTGGAATTTGGTAGAATTTAATTTGATTTGATGAAAATTTTCATCCATTCTTATATTTAGTATTAAAATAAAATTTTATAAGTTGGATTTGATTTAATTTCGTAATTTAAACTTTAAAATTTTTATATTATTTAAAATCTAATCTAAAATAATAAAATTTAATGAGAATTTATTATTTTTTGAAACTATTTAAGTAAATTAATAAATTTATTCTCATATATATCGTATTTTTCATTTTCTATTAATATGATGAAATTTGATATTTCTTTTAAATCTAATTAATTAAAATTTTAAATTCAAGATTTGTTTCGAACATAAAATTTTATTTATCAAACTAAATTAAATTAAATTAAATCAAATCAAAATTTTATTTTAAAATCAAATCAATTTTAAAGTAGTCATGTTTCCAAATGGTGTGTAAATGAATTTGTTCCCTAATTGATCATCTTTTTTTTTTTTAGTAAAATTTCTATGCATATGTTTATTGTTTGGAGTTTTTGTTTATAAACTAGTGAGATTTATCTTGTACTGATTGCATGCAGGAATGGATGGTCTTGGATTGGGTCTCATTGTGCACCATAGAGCTCTTGGGAGGTGAGTCTCGGTACTATTGTGTTTATGCAGTATAGTAAAATCTCACTTAGGTGGTGATAGTTTTTGTCGATCTTATTTATCTATGTAATAAAACATAACACATTTCAAATATATCTCTCTCACAAACTAAAATCCAAATACCGAGATTGAACTTTACTATTCGATGAATAGATGAGATCTTTAAAAAATCAAAACTTTCTAAGAAACTTCCGCTCGGTCTGTGGGTTATTTCACATTCTGATAGACCATTTAATTGAACTTGATGATGAAAGAGTTAAATTGAAAGAGATAAAAATTTTGCTTCTTAAAAATAATGCAATGGAAAGGTAATCTATTTTGGGTTTTCGAAGAGGAAAAATATGCTAATATATTTCAATTTCAAATCTGTGCATATTTAATTTTAGTTGAATGTGTCATAGGCACGGGTTAGTGGCTAGTTTATTGATTTGATGGGTTCTCATGCTATTGCAGATGAATTAGTAATTGGTTCAGCCTCTGGATAAGAAATATTTTACAATCTATTGGTTTGGGAATTTATACAATTATAGTAAACACAGTGGCCTAGAATATTGTTATTTTTTTGTTGACATGATTTGTAATGCTACTTTGCTGAGGCAGTGTTGTTGATTTTTAGATTGTTTCCCGGCTTATCCCGTCATGGTTTCAGGGAGTTCCCTGTTGTGTTGTTGATTTCATGGTTGCTCATGTGTTTTCAATCTTTTATGTGGATCTCCGCTCCCCTGAATGCTCATCATTCCTGTGTTTCGCATCTGTCCATCTTTCTTTTTGACGTCAATTAAAGTTTTTTTTATTCATCCAATAAAAAAATCTTTTACTTGTGTTTTTCTCCTTCGTCGTTATGTGCAAATTATTAACGCATTTTGTCCACCAAAGGGAGCATGGTTAGCTCAGCAGTTGTTTTCAATTATTTTACAGTCCTTGCTGCAATAACTTCACTATGTTACAGTGGCAATACTGTTAATCATGTTGTCCCATGAATCAAATAAAGCTTCAATAGGTCCATGGCACATTGAACAGCAAAAGAGAATTGTTCAATTTGGTAACTGAATTATATAACGGTTCCTTGTCCTTGTTAAAGTACTTCTTTTTAGAGTTTGGTTTTTTCCAATTGTGCTATGTTTTTTCTTATTCTTGTTAGTTCCGTAATTTTAGGGCAGTAATACTTATTAAAGGAAAAAAAGTTTAGCGTAGAATTAGTAGAGTCCAAATATTAATATTGCATTATCCTCAGTGGTAAATATTGCAATACATCAAGTTAAGTGGTTAAAAATGAAAGGTTTATTAAATTATGGAAATTTTGAACTTGAAAATTTGTGATTTTTTGTCATGCTGATGCTATTGAATGTGTTGTATTTATTTATGCATATGGAGTTAGTATGTATTTTTGTGTATGAATACACTAGTGTCTATATATGTATTTGTAAAGTAGATATATTCTAGGGCTTGATATATGCATGCATTGCAATAGAAGTTCTTGTTATCTTATACTTTCTTATGTTCGCTGTAATAGAAATTGGGCATGAGTTGTGAAAGGAAGATCCTGTTTTACTATTGTATTGTCCTGGTTTGAGTAATATCATGATGCTGGAAATTCATTGTTAAATCTAGTATTTTTTAACTATTTATAATCATAAGTCTAATATGGAATTGGTTTGAATGCAGAGCTTTTGAAGTACGGTGCCTGCATATTCCTGTTTATGATCGAACACCATTCGAAGGTCTTAACCGTTTGTAGCTTGTAAATATCTTTATTTCCTTGAGCAGATTATTGTAATGCATATCTGCTGCGAGTGTAACAAAATAGTGTAACAAAACTGGGATTACAGTTGATAATGTATAATTCACCTGCCATGATTGTCCATTTTTTTAGTTTTGTATTATTGGTTTTTATAGAGAAGTGGAATTCGAAGTGAGAGACTAATCATCAGTGATCAATTGATTCAATAAAGTTCTTTATCTAACTTTCAGTTGCCTATAAACCAGAGCAGACTAAAGAAAATACATTTCCCTAGTTTTCCTGTATCAAAAAATATCTTAGTATTAATTGATGGAAGGAGAAAGGTTTGATGGCTATCGAGTGGAATATGAGAGATTGAGATAAGAATCTAAGATGATAGGTCCTTTAGAGCCACTATTGGAAAATCCTTCTCGCTTCTGTAAGCTTGGTAGTCTCAAATCAAAGTGGTTCGGGCCCTTCTCATTGTAGGTTTGGAAACCAATACTTCCTTGTTATTTTATCCCCTTGTTAGTTTGAGGTTGATAGTATTGTGATATTTCTTTCATGTTTGTCCTTGTCAGGTGCTTGGTGCTTAGTACTTTTCAATTATCACAATCTCTAAGTAACACCATTTGTTTGTATACGGTGTTTGTTTGTCTATTGTTGTATTCCTTTGTCCACATTTTTCATATCCATTTTAAATTAGTTAAAAGTTTGCTACTAATCAATAAATTTAGGGTGGCACTGTTGAATGATAGATTTGTTTTTGCAAGTAGACTTGGTGAAATTTGTTGAAGAAACTATAAGGTCTGAGCATGTTTCATCTCCAAATAAACCAATTTATCTGGTGGGAGACTCCTTTGGGGGATGCCTAGCACTTGCTGTTGCTGCTCGTAATCCAACCGCTGACCTCGTAGTAATATTAGCCAATCCAGGTCAGCCTTCAGATAGGGAATTTGAACATTTCATCATATATTTTTGGAGCACATTTGTGGCTGACCTGCTGGTGTTCCATATTGCTGTTAGTGCTAATATTCGTAACTCTACATTTCAGCAACTTCATTTGGCAGGTCACAGCTGCAACCTTTGTTCCCTCTCCTGGATGCTTTGCCCGATGAACTTCATATTACAATCCCTTACCTTCTTAGCTTTGTTATGGGTATGTGATCTATTGCTTTCAAAGTCTGTAGCGCTATACCTAATATTTTAGTGAATTTGATTAAGCTGTAGAAATATCAGTTCGTCTGTTGTTTGCAGTTGTGGCATCCTTGTCGTCTCTGTGGATGTGACAAAAACACTCTCTTTCTCTACTCATCAATGCCAAAACCTTGAACAGTTTTTTCTCATAACCCATTGGTCAAAGACTTGCTTTTTGGCTCATCCATGCTTATTTTAGTTGTTTGTTGAATAAATTCTAATGTCAAACCTCATTCAGATATCTAGCTGTGTGAAAATTATTTACCAATTATACGTATCAAGACCTTAATGATTTGCCCTGATCATGAAACACTAACAGCTGGCCCCAGGACATTTAAGTTGCAAAGTTTGTTGTTAATTTTATAAGGTTAGGAGCAGTCTGAAGCTGCCCAAACCAAACCTGAGCCACTTGATAACAGCTTAGAAATATACATTAAACCAACCTCTATTGTTGTGTTTGCCTAATGAACATTAAACCAACCTCTATTGTTGTGTTTGCCTATCATCTTGTTTAGATTTTAACAAATTTATAAATTAGTTGTGCTATATTTTTATCAAATAAAAGAAAAAAGTTACTAGCACTATAAATTTAGTTACTTTTATTTACTTAGCTAACAAAGACATGGTAAAATATATACATTTTTTCTGCAACAAAAAAAGATCTTAAATATCTTTATTTTATTTTATTTTTGATAAAATTCTTAAAATTAACCTTTTCATTACTCAAACTATAGACTAGCCTTTCCTTGGTTGGTTAATTATTTAACTATTAATTCACCTAATTTGTTTAATTGTTCGTTTGTGAGTTTCTTTTATACCATTGTATGTATAATTGTACTTTTTATATAACTATTCTATATTTTAATAACTAGTAATTTGATAGCCATAGTAATCAATATGAGAAAAAAATTCTTCAATAGTTAGGAGTTGAGAATCAATTGTGCTGACCTCAAATTGGGAGGTGTAAGGTTTATATCCTGATTAATAACATGTGCATGCTGGGGAAAAAGTATTGAACCATTCAAATTTCCTTTCTTGTCGACTGCTTTTTGTTACAATTATCGGTTGCCACAAACTTCAGTTTTTCTCTGCAACCGCCTCCACTATGGAAAAAGAACAGATCCTTTTGAATGCACTCTATTGATGCAATGTTTGAGATTTTGCTATGTTGGACTTGGGGAGAAATGGGTTTTTTTTGTTTGTTTTTTTTTTTTGGTTTTGGGGGGGGGGGTGTCATCTTCAATTCTATATTGACTTTTGGTTCCCTATTGAGAAAAAAGAAAATGGTAGTCTATCCATTTCTTTTTCGGTTCCTAAATACTAATGGACAATGTTCCATTTTATAGGCCAGTACAAGGACATTCACTGGTTCAAACCCCCTCGGCACTATCTGGCTCCTAGTTCTAGTGGGGTTAGTCCCACCAAAAGTGGGGATACCTCTTGTATCAAAAAAAAAATGATGTTCCTTTTTGTATCAATGATTCTATCTTGTTGAATCTTGTTAATTCATGTAATATTTTGCTTCTTATCTACAAGGCACGCAAACATCTAAATGGGTATGATATTTGTATTTAACAGATATTAGACACACCAAAATACGTGTTGGACATGCCATTTGGTATAAGTCCACTATTTTATCAAATTTTCCTTCAAGCATATAACTAAGACATGCCTAGGTTCGAGTATCTAAAATCATAAAAGCTTCGATCTCATATTTTATTATGTTTTACATGTTGAATTGAGTATTAATTACTGAATTAGTTTTCTTGTTGATCTCATATTCACATATAGAGCCAATACGTAGGAAGCATGGACACTTCCAAATGGGTGCCGTATCCGTATTCGACATGTATTGCATACACATACTCCTCGGACTCTCCAAAATACGCGCTATTAATTTATTATTTTTTTCTTCAAATATATGTTTAAAACAACTTCAGATTTGAATAGTTAGAACTCCTAAAATTATAAAATCTTATAATTTACACTTTGTTATGTTTTGTATATTGAATATTGAATTATATATTAAATTAGTCTTGTTGTAGATATTATATTCACATTTATATATAATAAAAATATACAATATTTATATTTTTTGGTCGTATCCCTGCCGTGTCCTCATTTTTTTAAAATTGCCATATTCGTGTTTGTATCTATATAATATCTTTATCCCCATACTTATAAATGCTTCTTAGGCTAACACAAACATATAACAATTATATATATTTTGTGATTTCTGTTTTGTCATGCTTAGAAGTAGGTTAATTTGCTGTTCATTTGTTAGCTATTGTTAGGTTGGGCACTTTCTATTAATTCTTGCTTAGAGATAGCTTACTTGCATTGTGTCAGGTGAACCAATGAAGATGGCAATGGTGGATATTGAAACTACACTTCCTCCTGCTGTACTCTTTGAACAATTATCGGGCAACCTTACTGCTTTGCTTCCTCGTGTTTCTGTAAGAATTTATTGCACAGTATTGGATTTGCCCTTGAATACTGACCCTATATTGCATGAGATCCAGAATTTATATATTCCACCTCATTTTGGTTTAGTTTCGCATGGATGTTTGATCGCTGAACAGCATTGTCTTGGTAACAGAAACAGGCACGTGCTGATATAATGAGACCTCGCTGCTCATTAAAATTGTTATTGCAGGAAATTCTTTTGTACACAAGTGCTGTTTGCAAAAAGCAAGTCTATCTTGCTTTGTTTGTTTATTTTTTGTTTCGATCCACCATATTTTCACCATTATGTGTTATGCTAGTTATTTATATATCAGATATATATATATATTTGAGGTGCACACGGGTTGTTTGTTTGGGTTTAGAACGGAAACCATCCAGATTTCAACCCAGACCCAAACCAGGAGACACAATGAACCAAACCGAAAAAATTGGTTGGATTTAGGTTCGTACCATTGATTAATAAAATTTATAATTTGACTTTTTATATTCTTATTCTGGCCCAACTAACTTGCAACCAAATGTCCCACATGACGACCATTTAAACCAGCCTAAAGAAAAACCAGCTCATATTCTTGAGTGAATAGCATAGTGGAAGCTATAGTTTTTTTTGGCAGCATGAAGAGCTGAACAGTGTTTCCCGTCAAATCATTGATGTGGGTCAAGTTGCACTTTTAAAAGCTTATTAATGCATTGCTTTCTGAACATTTCAGTCGCATGTTTGTTTTTTAAAGAAACTCCTACTTTATATTGTCCAATTTAAGTTTCATGTTGTTACTTTAGCATGCTTATAAATTCAGCATGACTGCATTTTTATTAGTGTTATGCTTGGGTATCGGTCCCAAACTAAGAATTGACACAGCAACTCACGGATTGAAATGATGTGGTTGGTTTTGGAAATAAAAGACCTTGCACTGAACCGAGATGACACTAGCACGGAACCAAACCAAAGTGGTTCGTTCCGATGCAGTTATTGGGTCGATAAGGGTTTTTGTGTCATAGTTCTATTGTCCATTTGGAATGAAGTATTTTCTATTGTCAAATTTCCAGTTGAAATACCTTGGAATTCATACTTGGCTGCTATTGTTGCTTTAATTTTCTTCATTCTCTTGTAGGGATTGGCTGATATTATGCCAAAGGACACTTTACTTTGGAAGTTGAAGTTGCTTAAATCAGCTGCTTCTTATGCTAATTCCCGTCTCCATGCCATTACGGCAGAAGTACTTGTGCTTGTTAGGTTATTTCTTTATTTTTATTTTTTGTGCTTTTTTCTTATATTCACTATGCACAACTATTTTGCATTGCTTCTTTCTTGTTTTATAATAAATTTTCTTATTTTATCCAAGTTATTATGAATATTTTACCTTGCTTCTGTTTTGGTTATCTTTTGTTGCCTTATGAGAAAATTCATAATCTTATCCTAGGTTAATTTATCTTTATGATTTTAGCAAGGCTCAGTTGTAATTCTATTCATCTTATAGTAGCTTATGTTACTTTTACTTATGCTTTATTGTCTAGGCATTTAAAGAGGCAAAAAAAAAAAAAAATAATAATAATAAAAATAAAAATATAAAAAAATATAAATGAAAAAGAACGAATGGTGGCTGGACAGTTATTGACGTGGACTGCCTAAAATTTTTTTTATGGCGGTACACCATGCATGCATAGGACGTGGTCACAGGGTGCCTGTAATTTGGTACTTACCCAGAGGCTTACATACAGGTCTTAGGCCGGCCTCCAGGGCACTGGTATGTGGAACTATAGTAGTTAGAAGTGCCATGTTAAAGTTACTAGGGTCTGATGATAAATTTTTTTAGACAAGCAAGGGAACTGTCAATATTGGTGCATAACTTATGCCGAGAGTATTCACCTTTTTTTATGCGTGCATTGTCTCTTCCTCTTCCTTCTGTAAGTGTGCAGATGATAATCTAAAGAAAACAGAATAAAAGATTAAATTAAATCTTTTCCTCAGGCTTCTCCTGCTGGAGCCATGACATGCAATATTGTATAAAGTTAGCTCCTTAATTGTTAATGAAGTGGCTAAGTTTCATAACTTTTCTGTGGGGCACAACTTTAAGCATTTAGGTATATGGGGGTGTAGATATTCCGCTTGGTTACTGCTCTTTCTAACTCTAAATGGCAAACTTAAAGAGAATGGTTGCCTTGTAAAGATATTGGAATATAGGCTAGCTCTGGTTTAACATTTTATGCAACTGTGTGAAAGATGAAATGTATTTATATGTAATATCTGTCCATACATTTATTGGGTGGGATTAAATTAGCTATGGAAACTTTAGGCTTCTAACTTAGGACGATTTGACTATTAACGTATTACGTAATAATGAATTATGCTTTTTCTTACTTTGTACCTGTACATAAATGATGACCATATGTAATATTAGATTCTAATGAACTTATCTTGTCTAATTAACAAATATGTAGCATTTGAGGTATTCTTGTTCTTTAAGACTTGAAGGGCTCCTGTTTTATTTTCATAATAACCCGTATTCTTTCCATTACTCTAGAAATTTTCATTATCCTTGGGGTATTTTTTATGCTATACTCCTGTGTATAGTTGTGTCTCGATCAAGGTCGAGCTTTGTTTCAAGGTCTGCCAATTCTTGTATGTTAAAACATGTTGAATGCCCTTTACTGATTGAAATTCTAATTATTGAGTTTTCTAAGCCTTGTTAAGGTGCTCTTAATTGCTTCCATTCGTGTTTCAGCACTTGGCAAATGGAAGTAGAATTTCGAATCTATTAACTACACATGCCTTTCATGATCATCATAAACACAAACATCGGCTAGGCAATAATTTATTATTGTTGTTTTTAATCGGTAAAAGTAATTGTATTAAGAAAGGGCATCAAGGGGATGGGTGGGGTCTCCAAAAAAACAACCATCGAGACAAAAAATGTCAATGTACTCTGAAAGTCCTACAAAAGTCAACTCTTCATGCTTTCCAAAAAAGACAAAAAGGAAAACAAATCCAGCTTTGTACCCTCATTAATCCATCTGTACAAAGTATGTATTAGCACCCCTTTGACTTTGTTCAAGGGTATTTCTATTCCTTGAAAGCTAATTCTGTCCCGTTCTCCCTAGATCAACAAAGAAATGCTATGCGAGAGTATTGGCTTCCAAGCTTTCCTCCTTTTGCTAGGAATGCTGGCAATCCATCAAGTGTGAAAAAGATCTTTGACCTCTTTTAGGAAGGCCCATGTCTTTTTTTCAGAAATCCCCATCCACTGCCATTGATTTCCAGGAATGACAACCATTGTCACCCGTGAGGAGAAAAGAGCCTCGTTCTAGTGCTCATCTGTCTGGGCCAAACTCGAGAACAAATCAGTATGCAAAAGAGACTATTGATCACCCACTTGTGGAATGCTTGTGGGCAAGAATCTAGCTGTCTTGATTCATGATGGCGAGCCAGACTTCCAAAATTCCGGGGAAGGGTGTGGGATCTTATATCTTTTTGTATTTTTGGTTAATTTGGGGTGAGAGAAATTTGAGAAGAGTTACAGATGTGGAATTACCCTTGTATAGGTTACTAAGTTGATTTTTATCCTTGTTATACAGTTGGTTAAAGTGGGTTAGGGAACCAGGGTTAATTCCTTTTTGAACTTTGTACTGTTTGGAGCTGTAATTTGACCTCTACGTTGCCCTTTGCGCCTTCTTGATACTCCTTTAATAAAATTTTCTTCTGATGTATATCAAAACAAACTATCCTTTCACAGGTAATACAATATATTGTTATAGGAATTTTATTATAGGTATATTTGTTCATTAGACAAGATGAGTTCAAACCTGATATTATATGCATTTATCTTGGAAATACTTAAGGTACTCTTGGTCGTTAAGATGAATGTCTTTTAAGTATCTTGGAAATACTTAATTTTTCACATCTTGAAATTGTAGAAATTGCCTCTTACATATGATCTATAGGAAATTTTTTATAGGTGCATTTCTTTATCGTGATGCAACTTTGTGAATTGGTGGTTGTTTGCATTTTAGTGGCAAGGATAACATGCTTCCCAGTGGGGATGAAGCTAAAAGGCTTTCGAAGTCGTTACAAAATTGCAAAATTCGACATTTCAAGGACAATGGACATACTATTCTAATGGTAGGGATGATTTCCTCACTTTTATTTACTTGTTTTTGGTGGTTTGACAACAGGAATGTTTGAGGTTTCATGTGGCATCAACTAGTCAAGGACCAAAATTCAATTCCAGAACGTTATGTGAGTAGCATTGAAATGAAGAAGTTCCAAAACATTTTGGAAGCAGGATGGAAATAACAAAAGAACTTGAGAATATGTGGAACATTTAAAAACTTAAACTATCTACTTGTATAAATCCCAGTAATTGATTAATTGAATGAAATTGAGATCTTCAATATTTATACAAAAAAAAGAAACAGTTGGAATGCAAAGAACATGAAAAAGAAAAAAAGAGAGAGAGAGAGAGACCACAAAAGATAAAAAAGGGAAGGATTGGATGTGACGGAAAAAATAAAAAAATAAATAAATAGAGAAGAAGAGTAAAGAAGAGAAAATAAGATAATAGGATCTTAATCAGCCCCTTTGTACATTGAGTATTTATATTAGGTTAATTATAGTTCACACATAAATAATACCCTCAGCAGATTAAAAAGAAAAAATAAGGCTCACTCTCAAGGTAGTGCATACAAATTGAACCTCTCCAGTTGGAACATAAATATTGAAAAGAACAATCAAAGGGCTGAGCCAAAACATCTCCCAATTGAGAATCAGAGCTCTCGTGAGTAACAAGTTCGTTCTGCATTAGTAAGCTGCGAATGAAATGACAAGTAGTCTCAATGTATGAGGTACGCTCATGGAAAAATTGATTATTAGTGATGAAGATACACTCATGGAAAACTCAATTATTAGTGATGAAGATAGCAACTTGATTGTCATAGAACATATACATTAGAGCAAGAATTGAAAGGCCAAAATGGAAGGATAGCCACTCCAAATCATCTCAAATCTACATACCTTGTTTGGATTCATTATGAAATTAGTATTTTGGAATCTGTGCAATTCATTGCATATATTTGATGGCCTTGATTTTGAATAACACCTAAATAGGCATTATTTATGAAATCCATGCTAGTGGCACTGTAAACAGACACTGTTGTCTTGACGTATGGAAGGAACTCAACTTGATCTTTGCTTGATCTTGTGTTACTGTTCCCTGTCTATCACAATCCAATCTCAAGAGATCTCTTTCCTCTTGACTAAGTGTACGAGTCAAGGCAGAGGATGAGCTGACAAAGGTGTGTTGGTGCTGGGCCATAGTGGGGCCGTACATGGGTGAAAGGTTGAGCAAGTGGAGCAGGTGAACAACAGTGCATACTCGACCTTCACCTCCAGAAAGATATTGAGCAGCACATGTTCCACCATGGTAATGCTGACGATGCATTCACGTTTGTGGCTGGTGTAATCCAGGACCAGGCCTGTAAACAATCAGAGGACCAATTATTACACATTAATTGTACCAATCCATTTATGACCTAAACATAATCACAATCAAATGAAAACAACTTAAATTCGTTCTGTATTGAGCTCTGTTGTCATGACAAGAATTGTCAATCCTGGCTGGAACTTTGAAGCAATGTGTATAATTTTTTATTTTGTCTGTCCCGTATGGGGTATGTCATCAAAGTGGAAATAATGTTCACATGTCTTTAAGAAGCCATAGATAGAGGTAGGGTTAACAACTAAAGTTTATGTAGAGTTTGATGCTCAAATTCTTGTTAACTGGCTGCAGATTGATCTCACGGCGTAAAAGAGGACTGACATTTTGTCCATAAACTTGGATATTGTTCTCCTTTGTTAAATTGTGTGTTCTGTATGCTTGTTCTTATAATCAGATATGAAAGACTTTTCCTTCTTATATCTTTTCTCCTGTAAATAAATTTCTACTGTATATTGGCCAGCAAAAAAGAACAAAAAAAGACTCCCTCAAGCATTGTTTTTGGAAGCTTGTTTACTGTAATACACATTTCACTCTGCAATATACTTTATATTTCTTTGGGTAACTTCATTATGAAGTAGAGTAGCTCAACTGATTGAAACTTTATTGATGCAGGAAGATGGAGTTAATCTATTGACTATTATTAAAGCTACTTGCATATATCGTCGTTCGCGAAGGCATGACTTTGTTGCAGACTTTTTGCCTCCTAGTATGTCAGAATTCAAACAAGTACTTCAAAACAATGGGTAATTCAGCATATTATTGTAAGAGTATTTTGTAGTTTTTGGAAGTTATATTGCTAGAGATACAAACAGATCAAGTTCATCTAATCTGCGATTGAGCTTTTTAAATGTTTAGCGGTCACTTTCTGTGAGTGCTTTGACGATGTGAGCTTATGTTATGCAAAAGATGAGAAACTGAACTTCTTTGCTAAGGATATTTAAACTTTAGCAATATTCACTATATTCTCTAACAATCTGTTCACATATTAATGGGAAAACAAGTTCTTGGCACTAACATTATCTGTGGATATAAATATATGCTTCTGCTTTAGGGGGAGTGTGATTGTAAGTGACTTTAGTGTAGGAAGATGTTAGTGTATTTCACTGTAACCTATTAGTATAAATACAATGTAGACCTTATTTCTTTTATAGATCTAGAATTTATTCAAGAAAGTTTTGGAACAGTTGTGCGGGATTCTGACTATTGACAATCTTAAAAGGTGAGGCTTCTCCTTGGTGAACAGAGGTCTACGCAAAAGAGGAGAAATCAATTAACCACCTGTCCGTACACTGTTCATGGGTTTAGGACATATAAGAGTTTCGACATGCTTTTTGACCCAATTGGTATTCCCAAATAAGGTGGGACCGGTTTGCAATTATGGTAGGGAGCCAAGGTCAGTAAAAGTGGGAAGAAGAATTAGAGAATCATTCCTGCCCGCATTTTGTGGATTACATTTTTTTTTCTTGTTTGGGGGGGGGGGGGGGGAAAGAAGTTGCTTCTGAGATGAAAACTCTTTGATGTATAGAGCAAAGAGTGCCTTTTTGTCCATTTTGTACAGTTGGTTAACCAAAGTAAAAGAGCCAGAGTAAACAACTTTTTTTTTTTTCCCCATAGAGAACATGTTGATCCAAGAGTTATATTCCTTGGATTGCTTTTGTACACTGGCTGCATCAATTTGATGCATTTTCAATACAATTTTATATTAATTTATATCCATAAGGTCAAAAATTGCATAAGATGTAAAACGTTGCTCACTTTGAAGTTCCGTATGCATTTCTATTTTTAATTGCAACTAATTATATTAGTTTGATACTATTCTGACATAGAGGCAATTGAACCACCTTTAAACTGATGTAATTCGCTGAACCCAATTGTGTATGGATTAATTGTTGTGCCCTTGGGTTCAAAGGTTGAGTTTGTTAAGCCATAGTTTGCGTCCTGGCTGAAAATAACCTCCTTGAGTTGCTTACAAGTGTATAATCTTGTATAAAGTGCAGATTGTTTCGCTCTATTACAAGTCCAGTGATGTTCTCAACTTTGGAAGATGGAAAGATAGTCAGAGGTCTATCAGGAGTTCCAAATGAAGGTCCCATCTTGTTAGTTGGTTATCACATGTTGATGGGACTTGAACTTGTTCCACTTGTTGAAGAATTCTTGAGGGAGAAGAATGTTCTAGTTCGTGGTATGGCACATCCATCATTGTTTACACAGTATACTGAAAGCCGGTCGCATGAATTTTCCTTGTTTGATACGCTAAAGTTATTTGGCGCATTACCTGTCACGGCAACCAATCTTTTCAAATTATTTTCGACAAAATCACATGTATTGCTTTATCCTGGTGGTGCCCGTGAAGCTTTCCACCGTAAGGTGCATCTCCTTTCATTTGAAGTTAACTACTTTTCCTTTCTTATAACAAGATACTTTCAAACTCTCTCTCTTTCTCTTCTAGACCTAATTTTTTGAGCATGCATGTTACAAATCACTTGCTAGATATATAAAATATTTTTGACAAAGTTAAGTGGTGGCTGTTTTTTACTTTGGCAGATCTATGTGTTTAGACTTTGCAACCATATGGGTTAAGGTTAAGCTCTGATATCAAGTTAAAAATAAAGAGGGAAATAGGAGAAGATAAGAGAATTAGGGAAATGGATTAACAGGAATTAATCAACCTACGTCCATATTTTAATATTTATATGAATAGAATTAGGGTGATTGGTCCATATCCAAAGATACAAAAATACCTATCAATGATAGAGATGATAAACTCAAGTTTCAAATATAAAAGAAAGATTACAAGGTTTGTGGGATGGAAAGTAGTTGGAGTTAGCTCAGTTTTAAAAGTGGCAGTAGGTAGCTAGACACATCTCTAAAATTATTCCAAATTAAATTATGAAAAATTTGACCTTAAAGGAAAACTACTGATTGTATTTCCTTAGAAGTTACTTAACCTCAACCATAAAAAATCCATCTCTTATGGTGTCAGTTTATGGAGAAGCATAAGGAAAAATTGGTCTACTTTTAGCAGCTGCATTTATTGGAAGGTGGGAAAGGGTGATAGAATCCTGTTTTGGAAACATAACTGGTTGCATGTTTGCTGTCTTTCAAAAGTTTTTCCTGATATTTATGTACTTGCAGCTGATAAGGAAGCTTTAGTCTCGGATTATGGCATTGGTTTTGGATCGAATGAAGTTTGGAATGTGCAGCTGTGAAGGAGTTTAAATGATTGGAAAATGGCTAGCTATTAGGCACTCATGGAATTACTGTACTTACTTCAAGTGGAAGAAACTGCTGACGAACTGATTTGGAAGCACTACAAGATTAATGCTTTCACAGTTAAGTATTTCTATATTTTCTTAGGAGGGGTGAAGGATAACTTTCCTTGGAGGAAGCTATGGAAAAACTTTCCTTGGAGGAAGCTATGGAAATCTCCTGCTCCTACAAAGGTTAATTTCTTTCTTTGGTGTGCAGCAAGGGGAAGGATTTTGACTATGGATGATCTAAAATCAAGGGGATACTCCTTGGTTGATAGATTCTCTTTGTGCCTCAGACACCAGGAAATCATAGATCATCTATTCCTCTATTGTATTTGGACAGCTGATTTTTGGAGTCTTGTCCTCTCATGCTTTGGAGTTAAAATGTGCTTCCTAACAGACTTAAAAAGTTTTCTCTTAAAATGGTGAGGGCAACCATTGGGAAGAAGGAGGAAGAAAAAGAGTTGGAATCTGGTCCCCTCTTGCTTATTATAGTTGATTTGGAAGGAACGCAACAGGAGGATATTTGACAATATTGTTAGAACTGTTCTATGTTCCAAAAGTTTATTTCTTACTCGTTTATATAGTTGGGTAGAAGAAGGAAAAGAGATTGATCTTGGCTCCTTTGTAAATTTTATTGCTAGCACAAACTGAATAGGGGTCTTTGTAGCATGTTTTCTTCTTATGGCATCTTTTTGAT
>QLOD02000029.1:13519668-13533063 GCA_003260245.2 Sideroxylon spinosum | reverse complement strand
TTCTAATATCAGTACAAATTTGGAAATGGCTTTAATTTTTTTAATATGGCTTTGACCATGACATATGAAAGTATGTAGGCCATATATTTAGTTGGCTCGTAGTTCTTTCAGCTTAGTTTTTGTTATTATTTGGATTACACTGAAGTGGCGTGATTTATCGACATGCATCTCGATCACTTGAACATGGGCTATATTTTAATTTTCAAACTGCAAAATTAATATTATTGGTATTCATCGACATATTCGCTAACCTTTGATACCCAAGTGCTAGTGCTTAATTCCAAGAAGTCTACTGTAATTGCCAATTAGCTGAGCAACAAATAAGAACCATAGGAATCACTTCAATCATGATTTTTGCAAGGAAAATTTAGTCGAACGAGATCACTATCATTGATATATTGTTCACAGTACTTGAAGCTGAACACAGACATAGATTCTCACCAACATTGAAGTTTAGCTATGCCAGCAGTAATTCAATTTAATCTACAGTATAGCAACATCGGAAGAAAACCAGAGTTGAGAAAGAGTAGCAGCCAAGCAGTTAAGATTTAATCCGAACAGCAAATATGACAAACAAGTAAGTTGAGCATTTATTGGAAAAGAATCACGGTGTAGCGAAGCAATTTCATTACCGAGCAATTGTATAAATTTTATGGGTTAAGAAAGCAAAGCCTCATATGCAGATAAACGAGACCTGGACCAAGTTTATGTGCCTCGTGAATAGATAAATAGTTAGCTTTCACAACTTGAAATTAGTTTTCATATTTCTTGATTACCAAATCTTATTTCTTAGTTAGTCATCGAGCATACAAGATATAAGCAAAAGTTAGCATGCCGAATAAGATATAAAGAAATGCATTATCGAGCAGCAATGTATTTAAGCGACATCATATGTAGTACCATCGCATAACAAAACGTGTAAAATGGATAAAGAAAAGAAGAATTCAAATGGTTATATTCAATTCAAGCACAAACGGATTATTATTTAATTCTCTTTTGATCATCTCTAGACATATCATCAAAAGAGATTTTTGCCTAGTCAGGCATCAATCTAGTGACACTATTCTCATCTGACTTTCATTGTCACACCTTATACATGACCAAATAGCTCTGCTGATCACCTCTCGAAGCCCAAATGCCTATTGATTGATTTATGAAAAATGTACTTAGACCTACATGAAGCAATGATATCTATGAGAGCATCACACTGAAGAGTATGAATTCTGTTCTACCAGCACAATGAAAACAAATTTAGGGTTTTCGACCAACGTCCACATTACACCAAACAATCAAACAGTCATGTAGGCAAATTTTATTCAAAATGGAATTATTCGTGGCTCATACTATTGAAGTTCAATTTTTCATTCTCAAGTTCAATTCTCAAGCTCAAACTCGCACCTATTGATTCAATTTAACAACTTCCATATCTTTTGAAACCATCAACTGTTAAAATTATTTGTTGTTGTATTTCAAGTTTGATTTTTCAATTTTCATCCTCCAAACTCAATTTGGAAGGTTTTCAGTATCAAAATAAGATTTTTTAAAGTCTATCATTGTGTCGTTCATCGTGTTATTTGGCCTTCACTTAGAAAGGACGTGTGTAACGTTTTTCGCAAGATATACGGGATAATAAAGGTACCATCATTACAGTATTACAAGTTGCATTTAATTGCATTGATTTGCTTGCTATATTCTGCCTTTAAATTGTTTGTTTTCTTTCTTTGATCATATGCGCTTGCTGATAGTGAAACAGGTATTAACTACTAATGATCCATTAGTTAGAAATTAGGTAACGGTTGAACAACATGGCAATTCTTGAAGTACCATTACATGAGAGGTAGCAAGTAAAATCACAGAAATTAAAAATAGTGAAAACTCTGTCTGTATGCCTATGACCTTACAGATTCACTTGGATATACATATCAATCTTTGTTCGACAATCAAGATTTAAGCATGAGTTTATCTTTGCATCTCATAAAAAACTGCTATATAGCAATTTAGTTGCATTGTTACATACTTTCATTGTTAATGAATTTCAATTTTTGGATATTAACTGTTTACATTGCTATTGTTAAGACAGAATGCTTATAAGTTCTACTTTACTTTGCTCGGGTAATAAATTATCTCGACCAAAGTAGAGGCATAATATGTGGCATAAAAATATCTTGCCTGGCTACAATAGTGTTTCCTCGATCATAAAGTACATTCCCCGACCAGAATGTATGTTCTAGTTACATTGGGACTAAAAGGTGTGATAGTTATATGGTATAATTACTCCACTTATTAGTTATATGGTATAATTACTCCACTTATTACACTCGAGTGCAGCAAGGGACAAAATTTACAGAATATATACAATAAAGTAACTTTCTCACAGGTCCTAAGGCTTACATCATCTAGCATTCAATGCTACCACATATCGTCACTAAACAATCATATCAACATAAAATATGTCAAATTCTCACTTTATAAATAGCAAAAAGGTTGTCAAGGTACGTGCTCTTCTTCTTTTCCTTTTCTCCCTCTATATTTTTCCATTTGGCTCTTTCTTTACATAAGATTATTATTCATAATACCTACAACTGACTTAAGCATTGAAGTGTTTTTGGTTGAAAGCCACCTCTGACTGCTTTATTTCATCGTTTTGTTATATACAAGTCACATAGGAGGGGAGACTACAGAAATATAGAAGAAGGGAGGTCTACCAAAGAAGAGGGGTTAAAATTTTATCGAACATATATCATCGATGATTTCATCCTCAAGGAGGTCTATAGTAAGAGTTGGCTTCAAAGCTATTTCCTTTATGAAGTTCCTCTGCATCGGCAGCAGTTTAGAGTCTTACATCCACAAATAAGTACAACTTTACCGTATAGGTAAATATATCGAAGCAATAAGGAAAAGGTCCAACAAAATCCACCCAGATCAAGAAATTTTTAAATTTACTTTGAAATTTACTAAATAAGTCCCCACTGTTCACGACCTTGCTTTGAATTTAGTAAATTCTTCTCTCTCCCTCTCTATTCAAGTAAAAAAAAAAAAATTAAAATTCTTTTATTTATTTTTGCATTAGCTTAGTAAAAATAAAAAATAAAAACCTTTTAACTAGTTAACTGCAAATATTGATTGATATTAATAAACCAAACATAAATTTCAAAAAGGTGTAAATATTTATAATGGAACACACTTAATTATTTAATGCATAAATAAGCCAATTCTTACAGCATAATTCATATTTTTTAACACTATATTTGGGCATATTTTTCTCTAAAAATTGATTTAATTTTAAAATAAATATTTTATTTGATTTGATAAATGAAAATTTGTCTTTAAAACAAATGTTTGGATTTTAGGAATTGAATTGATTTAAGATAAATACCAAATTTGATTATTTTAATAGGAAATAAAAAATATGGTAAGTGTGACACATGAGGGTAAATTTATTTAACTACTTAGATAACTTAAGAAAAAAAATGAATTTATATCAAATTCTATTATTTTAGATTAAATTTCAAATGATATAGAAATTTCAAAAGTTAAGTTGTAAAAAATTTGACGCACAAAATTTCATTTTAATTCTAAACATAAAAATTGGTAGAAATTTTCAACAAATGAAATCAACTCTCATTAGATTTACCATTACAAATAGAGCGTACAAAAATTTAGTTTTGATACTATGGTGTTGTACTGACTAAAACGTGACACCACATTATACTTATTAATTTCGTATTAGATTGAACTAGTTTTAAATATTAATATAAAAACATATATATGTAAGGTCTCGCATTTTGCTTTACTGCCATGTATGCAAAATAACTTTACAAAATTATTTGCATCAAAATTAAATTACATAGGACAAACCAAATAAGCAGATTTAAGCAAAATCAAGGAATGAAATAGAAAAAGAAAAAGAAAAATATATATGGAAATTATTTATATTTTAATCGCAATTTCATACAAGAAACAAATAACCCGACCCAAGTAATTAACACTTCACCCACCACGGCAGGGACTAGTAACTTAATTAACACTCAGATTGGCAACAAACAAATTAACAACTAAAACCACAATAGTGCACACCCCAATGAAGCTAACATCAGGTCCTCGTAATTAACTAAATCTACAACTATGATAAAAGAGAGAAAGATAAAAAAGGGAAAGGTTACACTTACAGATGCCATGCCCACAATGTTGGCGAGCTAGTAAGGCCAATCATCCTTACGAAAATCAAAATTTTTGGGAGGACTTGGAATTGACCTTAATCTTTTTGGAATCTTTACATTGCAATCAACTTCCGAACAACATCTTAGTATAGGCATTCCTCCTTCATCCACATGTAACTCCTCCAAGTAAGCACAATCAAGAATTTGTAGAATTTCAAGTTGAGGGAATCCTCCTGAATTGCAACACAATTTCTTTCCAGGGTAATATTTCAAGCAAAGAATTGTCAAGTTTCGAAACTTTTCCAGGACTGGCATAGGATCTTCTTCGATAGTTAGTGCCTCCAATAAGAGGAATTTGAGATTTGGTAGGAATTCATGCGTTCTTGGTGGAAGCTTTTCTATTCCTTGTCCGAGTATCTTTAACTGCAGAAGGTGTTGGCAGTGAGACAGTGGTTGTAGTGTTGGAAAATACTTGGAATTTCCGTGCCAATAGAATGAAAAGGTCCGGAGACTTTCTAAACCACCAACGGAGTCTAGAGTGAACTCGTCTAGAGCGGACCCTTCCTGCTGAACTTCTAAGTAAAGCTTGGAAAGATTGATCAAATCAACCGGATCAAAATCCATCCGATCCTTCACGACAACCGTCGTCAAAGTTCGAAGGTTTGTTAGATTCTTGACAGGAAAAGGCCACCGGAAATCTCCAATTAAGTGTCTTAGTTTCTTTGCCTTGCATATCTCATCAGGTAACCAAATTGAGCCACCACCACAAGCACCATAATCTAGGGTTTGTAGGGTCCCCATGTTACCGATGGATGGTATTGGTGGACGCGTTGGACACACAGTGGTCCGCAACTCGAAATACCTCAAGTGAATCAATTCCCCTAGGAGACCAACTAATAAGTCTATATCTGCTCTACGATTGAGAACTGACTGGGTGGAAAAATAAGAGTTAAAAAGGACCACTCTTGCCAATCTAAATTTAGTGCATACAAGTCTGAGGAGTTCCTCTTCAACGTCTCCTTGTCCCATGTCGATGGACAAAATAGTGCGCAAGGGCAAATTTAAATTTGAAGGATTAGATGAAACAAACCTTGCAAAGGGACAGTGAATACCTAGTCTTCGGCAATTTGGAGGGAGAGACGAACCAACTCTTCCACCATAGATGTCAAGGAAATTTAGCTCTTTTGACTTTTCGATTGCGAGATCACGGAGAAGATCATGGACTCGGCATGTCACATTCCTTTTCCATGTTCTTCGGGACTCTTGGACCAAATTTCTATCAATTAGCTCATTGAGATATTTTGCAGCAAGCTCCTCCAATGGTTCTCCACTTGGTTGTATGAAACCCTCTGCTGTCCACAGACGCAAGAGTTTCTCTACTGGAATTTCGTAATCTTCAGGAAACAATCCCAAATAAAGAAAGCATGACCTTAAATGATGAGGCAAATTGTTGAAACTCAAAACTAATATCAGGGAGACATGAACTGAGCCATCCTTTACATGCTGCCAAAGGTGTTCTTGTACATGGGTCCACTCATCGGGATGCTTTCTAGATAATAGTGCACCCAGTACAGCTATAGCTAGGGGTAAGCCGCGACATTTGCTAACCATATCTCGTGCCATTGCTTTCAAGTTCGGAGGGCAACGATTGGTTTCATCACCAATGCCCACATTATCATAGTTGGGGAATGCTTTCTTACAAAATAATTCCCAACTTTCTCCATCCTTTAAGAAGGGGAGTTTATGGACATATGTCCTTTCATCAGAAAACTCTGCAACTGTGTTGTCCCGAGTAATGATAATCACTCTACTTCCATTCTTATTATCAGGGAATGCTCTCCTCAGAATTTGCCAAGCTTTTGTATCCCACACATCATCAATAACCACCATGTAGGGTCGTCCATCCAAAGACATCCTTAAATATTCCTCCAAAGTTTCTTCATCATTCAATATTTTCCATTCCTCTTCGGTGGACGGTATCTGGAAAGATTTTACAAGTTTTCGAAGGAGAGCTTGGATATTGTACTCCTTAGAAACAGAAACCCAAGCATAACACCTGAATTCATTCTTAAGGCTCCTACTGTTATAAAGTTTTCGGGCTAGTGTTGTTTTTCCTAACCCTCCCATACCCACAATCGAAATCACAAGTCGTTGTGGCCCTCCTTCAAGAAGTTTTGAAATCAATAATTCGGCATCTTCCTTGAAGCCCACCACATGTTCATTGTCTTCGTAAGGACTTTCTCTTCGTAGTTGCTTCAATATCTCATTCGAGTGACTCAATCCCTCGCCCGCATCACGACCAATATCCGCAATCTTGAATAGTTCTTGATTCCGTTGTATTTCATCGAGCCTATTCTTCAGTGCTTGGATTTCCTTTCCTATGCCGTATAGTTTTGACGGGTTGTCGCTGCGAAAGAGCTCCATAAACTTACGCTTGAGGCCTAGTCTTTTGGTAGTTCCTTCCACTTTGAGGACGCAGTCATCAATGAGATCCTCAGCATCATAAGCAACATCTCTTACATCGGATATCCACTTGCGTATCCTGTGATCCACATCTTGCTTTAGTTCTGCATCTTTTAAGAAACATTGCATCCACTCCAATTTGTTTTTCAACCACACCACTTCATCGTTCATTCCTAGTGGAAAAACGACTTGCTCAACGAGCAAATCACCGAGTCTCTGCACTACCGAGGACACAACAGCGTCTACCATCTCTTATCAAAACTCTTGCTCTGATCTCTGCCACTGTTGACACACCTATGGGAATCATAAGCACAAAAATTAATTAACAAAACATAACACATAGACCAAAAACATTTGCGGGAATAAAACTGGTTATTTATTTTTTTTTTTAAATCCGTTTTTTTCCCCTCCAAATGTCCTTGATGAAGATTAAGGAACAAAAAGCATGCAGCAGAACCTTTCAAGTGTTAAGGCCGGGACACTGGGGCAGAAAAATTGCACAGTTAATGCACCCACGCAACAAATTTTAGGTGGTTACGTCGACGGAGAGAAATCAGACAGCTTCGTTATATCAAAACAAAACAACAATTGCAGAAGCGGATGAGGAGATTAATTACACATTCATCTCACTCTTATCCACAGCACCCTCTTTTCTCTGCCTCTGACTTCCCCCTTGTAAATCAGAGAGAGGGCAAGACAAACTCCCTAAAACAAAAAAAAAAACAAAAAAAAAAAAGAAAAAAAGGCAAGGAAATGGGTGCTTTTCGGGACGTGGAATTGGGGAGCAACCCCACTTTGGTGCATTAGGTGGAATGTCCTGAACTATTCATCGATAATAAAATAATTTATTAACTTTATTAATTGTATAAATGTATACCAAATATATGATACCATAATTATGGTGATCGAAGTTTGGGTAAACTGACTCGAACATCTGTGTTAATAAAAAAAAAAACCAATGTGTAAAACTTCTAATTCCCAATACAATATAATATTTATTGTAGTTATTGTAGGTTTACTTACATTATTAGTGGTTGGATTACTAATTTAAATTTAACATCTTATTTTTCACTCTATAAATAACTGTATTTTCATTCTATAAATATTCATATAGAAAGTGGTCTTTTTTTTTTTTTTTTGGTTTTCCGGTAAGTTGCCTTATTTTTTTCAATTAAATATTCCATATAACTTACTTAACTCAGCTTTCGTGTTATATTATTATTATTAGTAGTTAATTTCTCAATCGAAATTATTTTTATTTATTTATTTATTTATTTATTTTGTGTATAAGATTTTGGGAGACTTTTTAATCTCTAAACATTCATTTATTTGTCCAATTTGTTTATTAAAATATACAAGGTATGATTTTTAAGATTTTATTCCATTTTTGTTTAATTTATTTATCAATTTTTTATTCAAATGGATTATTATTTTTTCAATTTTGAAGTCAAATAAAATATTAATAACATTGAGGTTTCTTATTAAAAATTCTTAACCAATTTAAATAAATTTTGTGAGGGACTACGAGGTACTTGTCTATGAGGGATTCTGCCTGCGGGAGAGTGAAACAGGAGGTGAAGCAGAGAAGTGATGCATTTCGTCCCACATCGCTTAGGTAGTGGAAGGAAGTGGCTTAAATTCTAGGACCTAGGAGAGCGGGGTCGCTAGGAACAAAACTGTGAGGTGAGTGGGCCAAAACAGACAATATTGTGGGCTTGTGTGGCTAGGCTGGGCTATGTTGCGCTACGCTGCGGGCACTCTTATCACAACACAATGCGTTTTAAAGCTATGAGAGCACTGGATTCAATGGAAACTCTAAGGTTAAGCGTGCTCCAGTGGGAGCAGTACTAGGATGGGTGACCTCCTAGGAAGTAGCTTGCCAAGTAAAAAAGGGACAATATTGTACTGTATAGATGCGGGTCGTTACAAATGGTATTAGAGCCAATACCCAACCATAAGTGCGAGACCACACGTGGACCCCGCGTGTGGGGGATCTGCCTGTGAGTGACTCTGCCTACGGGGGAGTGAAGCAGGGGCCACGCAAGGACGCGTGTCCTGTTAGGAGGGAGGATTGTGAGGGACTGTGAGGGTAGACCCCGCGTGTGGGTGATCTGCCTATGAGGGACTCTGCCTGCAGGAGAGTGAAGCAAGGGCCACGCAAGGACGCGTGTCCTGTTAATAGGGAGGATTGTGAGGGACAGCGAGGGACATCCCTGTGAGGGACTCTGCCGCTGGATAGTGAAATAAGAGGTGAAGCAGCGAAGCAACAACTTCTGTCCCACATCGCTTGGATAGTGGAAGAAAGTGGCATATATGTAATGTTTGACATCAATATAGTACAACGCGTTTTAAAGCCGTAAGAACACTAAGTTCAATGGGAACTCCAGGGTTAAGCGTGTTCCAGTGGATGTAGTACCAGGATGGGTGACCTCTTGGGAAGCAGCTTAGCAAGTCTAAAGTAGACAATATTGTACTGTATAAATACGAGTTGTTGCAAATTTTTTATTATTTTAATTGGTTAATCTAATTTAATTAATCTTATTTTAGTATTAAGTAGTTTTAAACTTCTTTTAACATTGAAATTTCTTATTAAAAATTCTTAATCAGTTCTAATAAATTTTTTATTACTTTTTATTCCAAAGGTATCGTGAGTCTCCTCACTAAATGATAAATATTATAATTATTTATTTATTTTAAAGTTGTCTGAGTGCTGCTTTAATTTTAATATCATAAAAATATATGAAGATTGTCAACGAGTTTCTATATCAACTAATGTTGGATTTGATTATATGAAAAATATAAAAAAAAAAGTGTAATTAATTAGTTAATTTTAAATTCATATTATTTTACATTAATTATATTTTAATTATATTTTAATAATAAATATGTTTATTATTATCTTATAATTTTATGTTTTTATGAATTATAATATTAATTATATTAAATTATATTCTATTCTACTCTTTTCATAAATCTTAACAACAAGACTTTTAAAATTATAGTCCTATTTAAATCTACCATTATCTTATCTCATTCTACTTTAATGAATGAGATGAAATAAAAATAAATTTAATAATTTTTAAAAATAAAATAATATGACCAATTATTGTTTTAACTTTTGTTATTTTATGCATCTAATTATACATTAACGTATTTGTTTATTTTAAATTTTTTGGAAAATATTTTCCCCGGTAAGTTGAATTTGTGTTTGACTATTTTTATACAAGGTAGATCCTTCATCAATCATTGTCGTGTAAATTAATTAATTAATTTTACATTAACTATAATTTTATAATTAAATAAAGAGGAAATAAGATAAAAGCAATAAACATACAGTTAAGAGATAATGATAACTTATTCATCATATAAAATAAGTAATTAATTAAATAAATTAATTATACTTTCTTTATAATGAATTTAAATTATTAATTATTATTAAAATTTAAAATGATTATTGATATAAGTTGAAGTAAAAATTAAAATCAATCTCAATATAATAAAACAAAAAGGTTTTGAAAATGTTTCTACCACAAACTAAGATCCAATAGGTAAGAATTATTTCTTCTTTCATTCAACCATTGAAACCATTGGTATATTTTTAACTTCTCGCTCAATTCTTAAGTATACTTTCAGGAGAAAAAAAAAAGTTAGGAAGAAAAAAAGTTATTTTTTTTTTTGTAATTGGGTACTAGTTAGCCACTAAAAAGTAAGCTTTTTTGTGTTTGGGAATGGAAAAAATCCTAGTTTTTTAGTATCTAGCTTTTTAACTTTTTCTTAATTTGACATTTTTACCCTTGAAGGTTTAAAAGAATATTAAATATAAGATACTAACTTTAATAATTTTAGAAAAAAATCAAAAAGTTAGTAACTAGTAGTTGAGCTACTAGCTTCTCCATACTAAATGGAGTCTTAGTTTAATAGATTCCACTATCATTTATCTCACAAAATAGGTTAAACATGTTAAATTTTACTATATTTTTAGGATAGAGATGTTATGCAAGTTAAATTTCACTAATTACGACTTTTAAGAAGTTGAACATTCCAAATTTTAGAATAAATATATAATATAAGACTTGATTTGAGAAGTAAAAAAGTTAATTAATTAATTATTATTATTATTATTATTATTATTATTATTATTATTTTTGTAGTTGACTAATAAAAACTAGTTTTAAGTCTAATCACAAGTCAATTATAGAGGAGACCAGAGGGGATTTTTATTTTTATTTTTATTTTTTCTCTTTTTTTGGTTGTCATGGGACTACGCATTTTCTTTCTCAGGGGACCATGCGTCTGGAATGATCACCTGTTGGAACAACCGGATGTAAAGCACCGGTAATGTTTTAGTTTTGTGTTTATACTTTAAAAATTTTGTAAATCAATAGCAAGAACATATTTACTAGATTTGTTTATTTTTATTAAATGTCACATCCTGATTTCTAGTATAAGAATCAGAGTGTGATAATTAAGTTTACTATGAAATTCTATCATGAGCCAGCTGTTTAGGCATATTACATGTAACCCGGAAATAAGATAAGTTACTAATCCCAGTAAGAGAAATATTCAGATAATATCAAGAAGTATTTTTTTTTATTATAAAAACAGGTATTAAGTGCTCAAAGTAACTGCCGTTATCATAATAAAGTAAGTGGTAACAATACAAATTAAATAAATAGACAGTGTGATACTCACGCAAAGCTACTCTCTTTCCACCTTTATAACACATTGCCACCCTTATAACATCTCAATATATATATATATATATATATATTTTGTAAATTGCACGGAAAGATAATAGTGACAATAACTCATTTCCACTCTTATAACACTTTGCCACCTTTATAACACCTGAGCATATTCTCATGTACAAACATATTATAATATTAACAACAACTCCTTTCCACCCTTGTAACGCCTTGCCACCCTTATAACATCTCAATATATTCTCACGTACGGAAACATTTTAATATTAAAAATAACCTCTTTCCACCCTTATAACCCCTTGCCGCCTTTATAACACCTCAACATATCCTCATGTACGGAAACATTATAACATTAATAATAACCCTTTTCCACCCTTATAACCCCTTGCCGCCTTTATAACACCTCAACATATCCTCACGTATGGAAACATTATAACATTAACAATAACCCTTTTCTACCGTTATAACCCCTAACCTCCCTTATAACACCTCAACAAATCCTCACGTACGGAAACATTATAACATTAACAATAATCCTTTTCCACCCTTACAACCCCTTGTCGCCCTTATAACACCTCAACATATCCTCACGTATGGAAACATTATAACATTAACAATAACCCTTTTCCATCCTTATAACCCCTTGCCGCCCTTATAACACCTCAACATATTTTAAAAATAACCGATATTAATGCTCACATAATTACTAACAAATATCAAAACATCTGAGGGAAACTCTTCAATACCACGTAAAGCCCAACCATATCAGTCTACGTTTTCCGTAGTATCATAATAATCATGCAATGAAATTTACAAATGTTATAATCATGTTTATGTCTTTCAAAATAGTGACACCGTAAATGTAAATAGCAGTCATACTCTGGGTCATACAGTTTATGAAATATAATAGTTCACCGATAAAAGACTAAACGTAATTATTATTATCCATCCTAAGGACCAAACTTAGGCCACTCAAGCCTAAGCTGCCTACGTATCCCACCTCGGGAATTAGGTCACCGTAGTTCCTAATTCATATTTCTTACTTTATAACCAAACTCATTACCATCAGGATACACCTTTTATCAATCAACGTCCCAGTCACAACATTTCAACATATAATAATAATTCATATATATGAACCGTGCCTCAGCAGTTTGATAAGATTAATATGGCACTCTCGGCCAATCAATTATCACTATTTATATTCAGATGAAAACCCTCAATCCAATGCACATGATTTGCTTAATCATGCATAATAATTTTCTTTAATAATTACTCATTCTAAAACAAAGCATCATTTAAGCTCTCAAAGTTTGCATTTTTCTAATGTTTTTCCAATTAAGTAACATCAATTATAATTCCCCATACCTATAGGGGCATAATATTAATTTTCAAAACTTCTAGGGGCTTACATTCATAATTTCCCAAAACCTTGGGGCCATTTTGTAATTTTAGGAAACTTTTGGGCCATTTCATAATTATCCAAAACTTAGGGGGCCAAAATGTAATTATTCAAAAACTTTGGGTGAGATGTAATTATTAAAAAAATTAGGGGCCAACTTGAAATTGTCTAAAACTTTTGGGATTTTATGAAATTATGCAAAGTAATTTCTAAATTTTCATAGAATATCCTAAGGGAATAGGCCAAAGGAACATGTCAAAGGAATAAGTCCTTCTAATTTTGTTTCACCTAGCAACACCACTCGGCTAACCATTTGGGTTCGGACTAAATTCCCGTTTTCAGTCTATATTTGATCACTTTTATGTAACATAACTATACTGAAATTTATCCAAGAATTTCTATATATTTTTTATATAATTTTTTTTATAGCTCAAAAATGTGCAAGGATTCAACACATACATGCATATATATATACATCCGCATATACACACATATATACACGGTAAAAAAATTTCAACCAAACCAAGCAAACATACATTTCAAAGTTATCCCTACGACGTCTAGAACACAGAATAGGTCCCACTTACCTCAGATCTGAAAGAGAGGAAGAAATAGTAAAGAAAACTCTGAATGTGTAAAATTTCGCTCCTTCGTATTTTCCATCTCG
>QLOD02000029.1:13395193-13455193 GCA_003260245.2 Sideroxylon spinosum | reverse complement strand
TATTTCCGTTGGTAAAAATTAAAGGGAGAGGGAGAGAGCTGGGCGAGGGACTGGAGTTAGTGTGAGGTGAGAGGCTAACTGAGAGAGTGTCAAAGATTTTGGGGGTTTATCCTTCATAAGGGGGTCAGAGATTCGCTTTGCTTTGCATTTGAAAGCACTGGAAAATAAGAAAGCTTAAACCGAGTCTCCTCTAACACTATCGGTCTGCGATAGAACATGATATATTTTGTGCAAAACTTTATAGATGTATATACATATGGATTCCAAAGTACTGTGTGGATACGATGGTAAAGGCAAAAAACCGTAGTATGACTTTGCGCTTTCTTTTTGGTGTACCAAAAATCGTAAAATGAGTGATTGGCGAGAATGTTATAAATGGTGCGACACTAATGGGTTAAAAGAATATTATTAAAAATACAAATATACTTTGAAAAGGAGAAAATAATTTTTAGATTTCATAAATTACAAAATTATTATAAACATAGCGACAAAAAATTATGATACATTTTTTTTTTCCATCAATTGTAACATTAAAAAAACACAATTGTTACGTGACCTTATTCATCTTCTTATAAGCAACAGAACCTTATTTTTCCTAGAAAGAAATGTTTTATTTTTATTTTGAAAATATATATATTTTTTTTTTTTGTCAACCAAACAAAGTTGGAGTAACTTTTTTCTTCTAAATAAATACAACCCGCCCAGAGCATCAAGTAAAAATAGCTCTGTTTGATATTAGTTTCAAAAACATGTTTTCAACTAGTGTTGTGAAAAGTAATTTGTAATTCAAAATACGCATTTAGTGATTATATCCAAAATTTGATATAATAACAAAAATTATATAGAAATACAAAGAAAATATAGATATATAATTTAATAATTTATTGAGATGATATATATATATATATATATATTTGATTTCAAAATTACTGAAAAGATCTTTTTGATGTTATCAATTTTTTTTTCTATAATTTCTGAAAAATAGGACATGCAAATATATTTTTAGAAAACGAAACTAGAAGTAATAATCAAAGGCCTTAATTTTTTCGTTTGTTATTTCCATTTTTTTTTTTCAATTCATTTCTCATATGCTATGTTTTGAATATGGATTTATGGAGAGAAAAAAAATAAAAAAATAAAATTTATAATTTGTGTAATTTTTATATACTCAACTAAATAGAATTTTAATTTTAATTTTCTAACTCAATTAAAATAATGAGATATATTTGACTTTTTCACTTCATTTTGCATTTCTATCATTCTTCTTCATTTTTTTCCCCTCTACAAATCTATTTTCCAAACATAGCCTTAACTTATCTTTTTTTTTTTTATCTCTAAGTTGTGTTTTGGTATGAGATGCAAAATAGATAAATGATATTTTTGTAAAATTTGACTTCTTTTGTTTCATCAAAAATTAAATAGGTTAATATTTCCAACTCTTCAGTCTCAATTAGATAATACAAAATTTTCAGGGGGATGAATTATAGAGGAGGTATTATTTTTAGA
Organism: Sideroxylon spinosum; assembly: GCA_003260245.2. Classification (NCBI taxonomy): domain Eukaryota; kingdom Viridiplantae; phylum Streptophyta; class Magnoliopsida; order Ericales; family Sapotaceae; genus Sideroxylon; species Sideroxylon spinosum. The sequence goes on along the minus strand of QLOD02000029.1, from coordinate 13,453,687 downwards.
GGGTTAGCCCACATTGATGTGATGGTTATGGAAGGAGATAAAAAAAATTGATAGTTTGGATGAGAAATTAAATAAGAGGATAACTTTTGACTTAGTTTAGATGTTTTATAAATAAGAGGGGGTAAATGATGAAAAAGCAGTCAAATGACTTTTTTACCCTTATAGTGTCCCAAACTTGATCACTCATTAAATTAGATATTAAAATGCAAAACCCATCCTATTTAATTATTTTTCCGATAATTTGAAGCTATATTATTTATTTCATTGAAAATTTAACTTTTTTATAAATTTTTTTAAAGAATTTTTTTTTTTTAAATATGTACTTTTGAATGGTTAGTTGTTATTCATTTTTTTAGTTATATTTATTTTGACTTGTTGGCCTATCTATTTTTTTTTATATATACTATTGTTAATCCAACTAGCGTTGCACCACATGTTATTCACATTACTTAGTGTCATACTTATTGCCTGATGTTGTGCTCATTTCGTCTTTGATCAAACTAAAAATACTTGCACAAGCAAATATCACACACTAGTTTTTTTTATTAGATCAAACAAATATTACAGTTTTTTATATTTCAGGACTTGTCCTGGGTAAAATAAAAAAACGATTAAACAAAAAAAAACCCGTAATTCTTTGGTTGTATTCATACACACGTTGAAGACCAACAGAAGAGTCTTTTTAGGTTGCTACAAAAGGTTTAGATGAAAGTAATGTATTGAAACTATATTTACAAACTAATTAAACATGGCCAAAAGTTTGCCATCCAAAGACATTTTAACAAACTTCTACCCTAACTTTTTACAAACTGATTCAAATGGCCAAAGGTCTTGAAAAGGTCTCTTAATGAGAATGATGGCATTATCAAGCCAAGTAGCACCACAATGTTCTCTAAGGCTCCGAATATGGAAGAAATCTCCATCAGCAATCAACAAGTAGTCAAAAAATCTCCAATACTATATAACTATATGAAAAAATGAAGAACAGCAATACTATGCAACTGAAAATGATTACAAGGAGAAACCTCGGCAGGGCACCAACTTTGGTAGTTTGTTTCAAATTCTGCAAATGATGTTTCTCTTGCTTTTCCACTCTCTGCTTCTTTTCTTATTGTCTATTGCTCAGGATTCAATAGTGCCTACTCAGGATTCACTTTAGTAAGCACCAGGGTATGTACTGGCTGCAAAAAATTTTTGCCCTGCCAAGATAACTTGCCTTCATATGCAACTATTAATATCATAGTTATTGAATCATCATTACCCTTTCATACGTAAACATGGCCACAAATAACATAACCTGAGCTCAATAACAAAAATATGAATCATCATTGCCCCTCCAAAACTAATAAAATAGAGTACCACATTAACCTACCATAACATAATGAGCATGTAATAAGTTCTTGTTCATATATACAAAAAAGGTATTTACAGCACCTGTCATTATATATACAACAAATATACCATTCAAAAAATAGCTTTCTTTTATCGTCATTGCAGTTACTTAAAGGATTTCTTAAATTAACAAATAGCTAATGAGTTCGGTCATGAATTTCGTAGCCATTCAAAAAATTGTGTTCAAATTTTCCCACAAAGTTACTAAACCGAACCAAACACATGACCGTTGAGGATGGCTTTACACCAAGCTTGCCTCCTATCATCACGAGTGTTTAGAAATTGGTCAACTCTCTCATCTTTCTCTTTAATAATGGCAGTCATCTTGAATTGTTGTGTCAATGTTAGGTCAAGTTTCTCCAACTCGCCGGGAATCATCGAGCGTCGAGCAGATATATCTTTCCCATACCCCCAATGCATTGGCCATTTTATCCATAGCCACCAAGCTTTTCTCGTACCACATGTCCATACTTTCATGGATGTCTTCCTCATCACTCATCATTTTTCTCTTATTTCCTTTTTACTTGTGTAATCAGTCAGAGGTGTGGTGGACGTTGGGATGACATATGCTACTTCAAGTTTGTAGGAGTAGAACCAAGAGGTTTGGAACCCATGGTTGGGGAACTCGAAGCCATGGACATGCAGGGGGCGGATCCTATGGGAGCGTGACCCATGTTTGCATATGGTGAATTGAGAAATTGTTTATCGAACAATGGCTCGTAGAACTCGCTTCCCAAGCTTTTTCCACCACCAACATCCCTATGTGGTCCAATATCTTCTTCAGTTGGAGTAGCGGGAATTGATTCCTCCATTTGAGTTAGATCTTCCGCTAAAGCCCTTGTCGCCCTATCCTTTCCAAAGATAATAACCCAATCTTCAAAGTATGGGAAACGCTTGCCATAGACCTCTTTAACCTTCTTGGGGTGGGCCTACACAAAAATTTCAAATTTATAGAGACAATATTGTACCACAAAGTATGAAATGAGTAGGCATTAAAAGCTTAGTAAAACAAAATAGGCCTTAAAAGCATAATGAGTTAATTTTTCAAACTCGTCCCACACGCTTTGCTCCACGTCGACCTGCTTGTTGATGTCGTCCCTACCAAAGCCACTGATTGCAACAGTGTCACTTTTTTTGTGGTATGTTTGTCTCCAATACTTGACCTTGGAGTCAATCTGGGAAGAGGCCTTAATGTGGCTATCTGGTATAAATTTCTCCAATTCCTTCTCAATCAAGGTGAAAAAAATCAAGTCTAAAGCCATTTTCACCGCTCCACTTGTCCAACATTTCATTCACCAACACTTTTATTAGGGCATCCTCCTCCACTTTCCTCCACACCCTATGGGTCTTTTTTGTGGAAGTTGTAGACACATTAGGTTGTTGGGTGTCTTGTTGGCTATCCATAACTACAAATGCAGTTTAGTTGGCTAATAATTGTAAAAGTCCGACATGAATTATTAAATAAGAAACTAAAGCCATAAAAATTACAATATTTTACAATATGAGATTATGAAATTAAATCACCATAGACATTACAATATATAGAATACAAGTTCTTCAAACACTTAATACAAATTATCAACAATAAGTTCTTAATACAAATACTTCTTAATACAAATAAATTTAGAAAAAGTCTATCAATCATGGGGGTTACACCTATTGTCCCCCTCTATTTGCTACCCAATGGTTATACATGGTAGTAGCCAACGTATCCCTCTCGATAGTCCATTCAATGGAAGTCTCTATTTCTATAACTCGATCATCATTTACGGTGACATTGTGGAGGTTATCTTGTTTCCATCACGTGTACTTCAATTCAATCGGATCATTGGATATCTCTCTTTTAATGATGTTATGGAGAAGACAACATACTGTCACGATACGACATTGAGGATCGGGTAATATGAGCAAGACCTCAATATTGCAAATCGCATTTCAAGACACCAAAGATTCTCTTAATGACATTTCTCACAGCGGAGTGCTTCATATTGAAATACTCCTATTTACTAGCCGGTATGTGACCTTGTCTCCAAATGTTTTAGGTGATATCGTTGGCCATAGCACGGTGTTAAGAAACCCTCCTCGTTCGTGTATCCGACATCCTCAAGATAGTAATGTCCTATAATCAAGGGAAGTTACGACATTGAAACAATTTATGGGAGGGTTCATTAAAAGAGTGGAATGGAAGGAAAACAAATTATAGAATGGAATTTTAACATACCATGGGGAACTTTCATTCCATTGGGTCTTGCGATTACGTCTCGGAGGATTCTAGAGTCAATGGCTGACCTTTCCCATCCAAATAAGGTAAACAGAGATTGGAGGTCTCGATTGCAAACACCTAGAACATTTGTTGTAAATTCACTCTTCCTCGACCTATACCGTGGCCTATCAATTGCCGGGAGGGGTAAACTGGCACAAATGTCCCGTCTAAAGTCCCAAGACAATTCTACGACAATTTAAGAATGTGTTATTACAAGTACTTACATAGGGTAGCTAGGATCCTTTTAAGATATATGTGTACCTGAAACTAACTCCATCGATTGTCATTATAGTCTGTAGGTATGGGATTGGGCGTAACTAAGAGCATTTTGTGAAGGCGCAACACAGCTTGGAGTACTGCATTGAAATGCCTACTTATCGTTTTAGTCGATCTCCAAAGCTGATGTTTGGTACACCTTTGCTTTGTATGGTGCATGAGGATCCATAAGAAAATAGCTACCCTCTCCTCAATACATACAAACCTCGAGTCCCCTAACCCAACAGGTCAAACTAAATAGCATAATTAAAAAATGTACGTCTATTTACCCTCAACTGCTTGTGGCATCCAAACTCATTATCATTTTCGCGCCTATTGATGGCATTAACTTGTGTTTGGTAGAGGTCAAGATTCTGTGCACACTCGGGGTGGGGAAATTGTGTAGTGGATAGGATGAATAAGTATAGGCGAAACATCCCCATTGCAGCATGAATGAAGGTTGTTAATTCAACAACTGCTTCTTTCTCTTCTCTTTTTCTTAATTATTTTCTGTTTAGTCTTGCCATCCTAAAAAGCTAACAAAGGGTTCAATAAGTAAGACTTCAAACACATACACACTGACAACATTTATTTTTTTAATAGTTTTCTTCATGTCAATTTTTATAATAAGTTATTAGGTTCCACGAGTTTTATCTTTATTATCAAAAACACACCATGAAACCATTTTTAAACGTCAAAATTATACCGCAAAGACAACGGCCTTGTATTTGGTTTTGTCAACAATACTTACTTAAACATATGTTCTAAGGGCTTTTTTAAGCTCCTAAAAATATGCTTTTTCGATATCAACTAAACATATGCATGAACAAGATTTTTTTACAACAAGAGATAGCCTTATTAATCCACTTAGACTATCTTACTCCCACATGTGTTTGCTTGAAACTCAACAATTCTCATAGACGAATGGTTTGTTTTTCTTGTTCTTTTGTGGTCATTTACGGATTGCATCATTTAAATATCATTGCTTTCCTCCTATTATGACTAGAACATCAAAGGACTTTCGATATTAGAAGGGTACTCAATTTGTAATGTAATTGGAGTATAGTTTCTTATTGTAGTATTTTGTTACGTAAATTATATTATTCACACTAATATTTGCAGTTTTTATTGGATGATTTTCAGGTAATTCCAAGTTTGTTTATACACTCAATGGTGACTTGGAAAAAAATAAATTGACTTTTTGTGTACATGTCTATGGCAAAGGCAAATCAACATCATAAGCATCCCTAATGCTTAATATAGACAATTATTAGTATCAAAACCTTGAAAAGTAAGAAAAAAAAAATGAGTACAAAACCCCTACAAATACGAGTATATAAACACAAATCATACCTCACAAATCATAAATCTGTCAAACACTAAAAAATCAAACAAAGTCACCAAATGAAATCCTAGTTCGACAAATCAACCAAACCATACATCACAGACCCCTATATCAACTGAAGCTAGTTAAAAAAAAAAAAAACCCGTAGTTCGACGGAAAAAAGATCAAAGGCATCGAAATCTTTCATACCCCTTTTGAAAAATGGAGTTCATAACCTATACCTGAGTGCTCTAACCAAATCGCAACGTAATCCCATCAAATCGCACACCGTATATCCTTCTCTGGACGATCTCAAGAGCAATTGCAGAGATGGAGGTGTGAGGGTTGCTTAAGGGGGATAACGAGGGTTAGAAACGTATAAAAACAAGGGGTTTAAAGCCGGATAATTTTTGGGTAGCCCTAGGGGTGCCTGAGAGTTATCAGGGAGAGAAAGGAGTATGCGATAAAATGAAGGAGGAGGGAAACGAAGAGGGGGGAGAAATGGAGTTGCCAAAACAAGGCAAAACTCTGGACCCACATTTATGACCCGGTATAAGTTTTGGAGGATTTTTGGATGCATCCAATCGAGGCCTTAAGGTGTTAAATATTAAGTTTTTAAAATAGAAGGTAACAAATGTGAAATATTGAGAGAGTAAAAGATTATCGATTATATTCATAACATTTATTTCATCAACTTTTAAATTCATCCTAAACGCACCCAACAATTATAAGGATAAAGGTTATTATATAATTGATGTTGTTCTTACTGTAAAAAAAATAAAAAAATATTAAAAATTTTATTTTGTAGCGACAGTGAGGAGAAATAAATTTCTTTACATTTATTTGTTTACAAGAGAGAGCTGTTGAGAAAGTTTTTAATTTGCTTTACGTTATTATAAGAAAAAGTTCTAATGGCCTAAGCATTAATACTTCAAAAGGTTCTTGATTTAAATTTTTTCGTCCAAAATCCTTGTATATATTGATATATATATATATATATATTTTTTTTTTTCCAATTGAATTCTCTTCACTCGCAAATGTGCAAGTTGCAATTCAGACGAATAAGGGAGGGAAAAGGCAGGTTTTCCTTTCCTTTCAACCAAACACAGGAAAAAACTAGCAGTATTTGAACATCTCCCGCGGAAATGAGGAAAGCCAGAGCTAGTCGGCCCAGTCATGATAATCTACAGATTCTTCAATAACCCAAAACTCTTCCCATGTCTCCCAAGGCATCGGAAATCAAAAACCGCCTCCTTCAAGGAGGATTCACTTCCTTGAAGCAGCTCAAGCAGGTCCACGCTCATCTCATCCGCCTTGCTCTCGAGCAAGACAACTATCTTCTCAATGTGACATTGAAATCTTGTTTTAGTTCAGGTAACACCGACTACTCTAAACTTATCTTTGCCCAAACGCGAGAACCCAATATGTACCTCTACAATACCATGATAAGGGGATTGGTTTCCAACGATTGTTTCGCCGAAGCTATTGGATTCTACGGTTTAATGCGGAGACAAGGCTTCCTACCCAACAATTTCACTTTCCCTTTTGTTCTGAAAGCATGCGCGAGGCTTTTGGATTTCCAGCTGGGTGTGAAAATGCACGCCCTTGTGGTGAAAGCGGGGTTCGATTTCGATGTGTTTGTGAAGACTGGTTTGGTGTGTTTGTATGCGAAATGTGGGTGCTTGAAAAATGCGCGTAAAGTGTTTGACGATTTGCCCGAGAAGAATGTTGTTTCTTGGACTGCGATTATTAGTGGATATATTGGCGTTGGCCGATTTGGGGAAGCTATTGATTTGTTTGGGAGTATGTTGGAGTTGGGTTTGAGGCCGGATAGTTTTACACTTGTTCGTGTTTTGTCTGCATGTGCTCAATTAGGGGACTTGAACAGTGGAGAGTGGGTACATAGATATGCAGTAGATATTGGTATGGGGATGAATGTCTTTGTGGGTACTGCCTTAGTGGATATGTATGCCAAGTGTGCAAACATGGATGCGGCTCGTAGTGTCTTTGAGGTGATGCCTGAGAAGGATTTAGTCGCTTGGAGTGCCGTAATTCAAGGTTATGCATCAAATGGTCTGCCAAAGGAAGCCCTAGATTACTTTTACCGGATGCAAAACGAAAAATTGAAACCAGATTGTTATACCATGGTTGGAGTTCTTTCTGCTTGTACCCAGTTAGGAGCACTGGAATTAGGGGGATGGGCCAGTAGCCTTATTGAGAAAAACGAATTTTTTGCTAACCCTGTTTTGGGTACTGCACTAATTGATATGTATGCAAAATGTGGGAAGATGGCTTCAGCTTGGAGAGTCTTCAAAGGGATGAAAGAGTGGGACTGTGTGGTCTTGAATGCTGTAATATCTGGCCTTGCCATGAATGGTCATGTCAAAGTTGCATTTGGTCTATTTGGCCAAGTGGAAAAATTTGGGATACAACCTAATGGGAATACCTTCATGGGTCTGCTTTGTGGGTGTACTCATGCCGGTCTTGTTAGTGATGGTCGTAAGTATTTTAATAGCATGAATCGCATCTATTCTTTGACTCCTACTATTGAGCACTATGGATGTATGGTTGATCTTCTTGGCCGTGCTGGGTTATTAGATGAAGCCCATCAGCTAATCAAAAGTATGCCAATGCAGGCTAATGCCATTGTTTGGGGAGCGTTGTTAGGTGGATGTAGGGTACATCGAGATACGCAACTTGCTGAACACGTATTGGAACAATTGATTGAGTTGGAACCTTGGAACTCAAGCAATTATGTGCTCTTGTCAAATATATACTCAGCAAACAATAAATGGGATGATGCAGAAAAAATTAGATCGAGTATGACTGAGAGAGGGATTAAGAAAACACCTGCTTATAGTTGGATTGAAATGGATGGGGTTGCTCATGAGTTCCTTGTGGGAGACAAGTCTCATCCCTTATCAGATAAGATATATGCAAAACTGGGTGAATTGAGTAAGCAATTGAAAGCTGCTGGTTATATTCCAAGAACAGAATTTGTGCTTTTTGACATTGAAGATGAGGAAAAGGAGCATTTCCTTGGTTATCATAGTGAAAAGCTGGCTATTGCATTTGCTCTTATCAGTACTGCACCGAATTATGTAATTCGAGTTGTGAAAAACCTTCGGGTCTGCGGTGATTGTCATATGGTCATAAAACTCATCTCGAAGATTACAGGCAGAGAGATAATAATTAGGGATAATTACCGTTTTCATTGTTTTATTGATGGGTCTTGCTCATGTCAAGATTATTGGTGAAGAAAGAGGCAAATTTACCTCGGTATGGATGATAATTTAACTTGATCTCTCTACATATTTCGATGAAAGTCTATGCTACATTTTTTAATGACAAAGAAAACATTTCTCAACCAATTTTGTGGAAGAATCTCTCCCTCTCTCATCTACGTGATAGAAGAGAGTATGTATTAGTGTTTTCGTAATTGATTGGTAGACAAGAATGCCATTGTCTCGTTATCAAACATGGAGCAAGTAGAATTTGGTTGATCTAGAGCTGCTCAGAGCAGTAGGGAAGATCCTGATGCTCTCCTCGAAGTCATGGCTGTGGCCTGTCTTATTGGCTGCTTCATCATCTCCACAGCGTTGTTGAGTGAGTCTCTCTCATATTCTCTTGTACTTTATTCAAGTAGCCCACTTTTAGTTGTTTTTATATTAGTGGTGCTATCCTTCACATTGTATCTATGCATTGAGAGAAAAACACTCTTGCTGCAACAACTACCTAATCACATTCTTATCTTTGCCACTCCCGCATTTTTTTTGTGGTTAGTGCATGGAAACACACTCCAATCAAGGAAATGATGCCTGAGTATTGGTTTGCAATTATATTGAGATTGTGTTGAATTAAATTTGTGTGACAATTGTCGTAGTTTTTTTTGGATGGCACAAGTGATTAGACTTGTCCTGGTTCCAATTTGTGGTTCGGATAGTGTAAAATCATTTGGGTTTGTTGATTAAGATCAACAATTAGAGTAATTCCTTGATATTTGAAGTGGTTATATTTTTCATTTAAACTAAAATGTCTTTCAGTTGGTTCTGTTCAACCATTAAATTAAACATTGGAGCTTGCATTATACCATCTTTGATATTTTTTATAATCAACTAGAACTGATCCTATGTGGACTAAATAAATTGATTAGTTTCTTTTATGATTTTTTTAGTCTGTTAACTCGTCATTTGAAACAATGTGATTTATGGGAAATCATTGGTATTTTAATTGGATCTTATGATTTTATGGAATTTGGTTATTTTCAAATTTTGATTTCCTTTAGGAGAGGGAAAGACCATCTTTTTGGGTAAATCTGCACAATTTTTGATGGTTACGGTAATTTAGAGTCTCTTCCTATGACAAAGTGAATAAAGTAATGTAGTTCCTTTTATCTCTCTCTTATTCTCCTTTTTCTTTCTCTTGAAAATTTAGCGCACTTAAAACATTGAAAATTTTCTTGTATTTTCAGTTTTTAGAATTAAAATTAATTTTCATGCTTATCAAAAATTAACTTTTCAAATTAATTTTCATACATTCTTATCAATAATTAACTTTTCAAAATTAATTATCATTCTTCATACCATCTCCTTTTGTTATCTACCTTATCTTTTCCTCCTTAATGTCACTGGTTGGTTGGATTGTTCTGCAGGAGATGGTGCGTTATTCTTCCACTTGGGAAATCCTTCAATGATCGTGTTCCTCTGGTAAAAAAGATACTTTTTAAGCAAGTGATTCATCAGGTTAGTGGTGGCAAGAAAATCAAAGGGTGGAGAACACACTGCAGGGCCCTGCAGTTTAGCTTCCACTGCAGGCACCCCTTACCTAATAAGCAGTTGGATAATTAGACCCTGCAATTCCTACATACACCGAGCATGAGGCACAAATCAATTTTACTGTTTTCTCTTTCAAACTAATCCCAGTTGAAAAATAAGAGATCGAGAGAATCATTTTTACGTTTTGAAGCTAAGTGAAAACTCTGATACAAAGATATAGATCCAAACCATTACTAATCCTTCTCAAGCTCTCAAATTCTACGGCCCCCGATCGACAGAACTTTTGGTTTTAATTTCTGTTTTCAACTTTTGAAAATTAAATGAAAACTTGTTTGGTAAATTTATTTTCTATTTTCAATTTTTTAAAAAATGAAATTTTTTTTTCATATTTTTTGAAAATTATGGAAATATATATAAAAAAAAGTGTTTCTCCCGTTTTCATTTTCCTCCTTACCCACCTCTGCCATCATCCACCTCCACGTGGCCACCTTCCCTGCCGTCGACCGTTGCTAGTTGTCACCCAACTGTGGCCACTGTCGCTAACCATCACCCAGCTCCGATCACCTCCGTTAGCTGCCACCATAGTTGCTATTATTCAGTTCCGACCACTTCTGTTGCCGATTACCACCTACCTTCAGCCATTGCTGCTCGCATTTACCATCCGTAATTTTGATCACATCATCACCATCAACCACCCTATCTCTCCTGCCAATCACCACCCACCTCCCATCACACTATCATTGGCTGACCGACCAGTACCTTTGGAATCGGCCATCACCCACCTCCGACCATGCTATCATCAGCCGACCATCCACTATCTCTCTAGTCAGTCATCACCCATCTCTGACCACCATCTCCATCGTTGGTTGTCATCCACCTTTAACCACCGCAGTTGCCTGCCACCCACTCACTTCTAACTCCTGCCGCTCGCTCCCATAACCCATCTTTGATCACATAAATCATTATTCCAAAACTATAACTACCAACCAAATTATTGTTACCAAACATATTTTCAAGTCTTTTTTTTTAACATACTATAAAAATGAAAACTAAAAATAAAAATTTAGACACAAATTGAAAACTAACACAAAAAATGAAAACGGTCAGTTTTGTCAAATAGGTCCTTATGATGTACTTGACTATAAATCCGTTGCTACCCAAATGAACAAGGTTGATGAGTAATCAATATTTTTTGTAGGGATAAACTGAGTTAGAAAGAACATATGTATAGCATTTCTTGTAGTCGTCGTATATGCATATACATTTCAGTACTGTTGGAAAAATTGGTGTTCATCTTTATTATGTGTACTAGTTTTCATTTTTTGTTTTTTATTTTTAGTTGTCATTTTTCTCCCACAATAAGAACATAAGACACGTGTAATAATGCTAATTTGTAATTGACTTTATCTTAGTAAAATTTTTATTGTTTTATAAAATAAAATAAAAAAATTACTTAATTAATTTAATTTAATAAAATAGATTAATAAAGAATGTAATTTGATAATAAATTACCATTTATTAAAAATTATTTAATCAACAAAGTAGATCATTTTAATTTGTAATTATTAACTAAATGTAATTTTAATTTAATCAAACAAATTGTTTTAATAGTAATTAATTTAATTTTAATAAAATACATAATTGCAATATATTAAAATAATTTTAGTAATTTATTAAATATAATTTAATTATTTAATAAAACTTAATTTAAATAAATTATTTTAATAGAATACAACAAAAGTTGACAAAGTGTTTTCTTCAGGATTTAAATAAGTAAAGTATTTCTGAAAAAAAATAAGCGTGAAGATATGATTTTTTTTTTTTTAATTTCCTAAATTTTTAAATAAAATTTTACTTTTTTGGAAATAAAACAATAAAAATAGTTCTACCAATATCCATAAAAATAAATAAATAGTAAATAACTTAACAAACGAAGCCTGTTGGCCCTGTTCTATCCAATCCAAATCCGGTACTGAATTTTCCACCCGAACCCGAAAGCCCGACCAGCCTGGAGGTCGAATACCCGAAATAGATGTTGCACGAGAATTTGTAAACTAGCTAACCTCCGATCTTATCTTAATACGAACGAACTTCAACTTCGTCTTGCTTTGAAGGCTTCTTGGGATTCCTTCAACTAATAGAAATGAAATTAATGAAAAATAGGATTCAATTATGCTCAAATTGCACCAATTACCTTCATCCGTCAACATGCGACTAGAGTGTTATTACTAATATTATTATTATTAAATTTTTAAATGTAATTGAATTTTAAAATTTTATTAATTAATTTATACATTATTAAATTATAAAATATGAAATTTTATAAAGTTTTTTTTTTTTTTTTTTTTTGAAATAGAGGAAATTTGTAAAGTTAGTTACTATTTAACTGTACATTTTATAAAAATTAGGGAAGCTCATACATTATCTACATATCATATTATATTATATGAAATATATAAAATAAAGTAAAATTTACTCCTATTACGACTATGATATATAGCACTTAGTTATAATTATTTTACAAAATTTATTTATTATCTAAGTCTCCTAATTTAAGTGGGATAGGATTCTTCCATATTATAATTAATCAAAAAAATTATCTATTTTATATACTAATTAAATTTTGCATTAATTAAAAAAATTATTTTGTATAGTAATTAAATTCTACCTTAATTACTAGCTTATTTAAATTCTACATTTTTTATTATCTTAACTACAAATTAAATTCTATGAACTTTATCTTAATTTGAATTTAATTTTCAAATCATATTATTTTATAAATTAGGACAATATCCAGTTATTAATTTTATAATAAATTACAATCATCTTATTTTAATCTAGTGTTATTGAATTAAATTCTACAATTATGGTTTTTTATAATTTTTCATTTTTATAATAATTAAATTTTATTTTATTGTATAAATTTAGAATTATAGTTTAATTTAAATATTATCATCATTTTATCTCATTCTACCTTGGTAATTGAGATAAAATAAAATTAGAATTAATACATTTAATAAATAAAAAAATAAGAATAATGTGATAAATTACTTTTATATTTTTAAATTTGATGCAATTCTATTTAAATTCTTCGTAATTTTTCACTATTTATTTTTATAACTTTTTTTTTTAAATATATAATTGATAATTTTATACAACAATCAACTAGATGTGGAGTACGAGGATTCGTGGTTCACCCAACGGCACAGATCAGACAGCCCGTCATTCGCGCCAAGCGTCTCGCGGCTTCCTTCTCTTTTGCTCTGCTGCCTTAAACGCCACTCTCTCTCTCTTTCTCTCTCTCTCTATGCATGCATTTTCATTCTCTCTGTCTCTGTTCATCCATTTTCATTCGCTCTCGTTTGAGATCTCTGTGCGTTAACTTTCTTCTTTGGTTTTCTCTTATTTGTGTCTCTTTATTCCCCAACGTTTTCTGCTGTGTCTATTGACATTCCTTTTGTCATCAAATTTAGCTAATTCCCTGAGAAATTGGAAACACAGTTTTAATAACCAACTGTGTTCGATTTCTCTGCTTCGAATCCATTCATCACGGGTTTTTAAAATCGACAGCGCCTTCTCCTTTTGCTTGGAAGTGATTTGTGAGTATTTTAATTTACGGTCAGTTTGTTTGTTTGTCTGATGAGAAAGAGGATAGGAAAATAGGGAATAATAATCTGGAATCCTATGCATTTTTCTTTCCTCTCTTCTTTTGTTCTGCGATTGATGATTTTTACTTTGCATGCTGAAAACAAAATTCTTGTTAAATCACATAAATTCTGTTAAACTAGTTATTTTCCATGTAAATTTTCTCAGAAACCAAACAGAGCTTTTTTGTAATTACGTTTTTTGACATATTGTGTTTACATATGGTTTTTGAATTTTGCAGGCTTTCAAATGGACATGTGGGAGAGAGTGATTTTGTGAATTATACAATTTAGAGGAAAATTTTGCATCTAAGAAGGATATATTGATCGGATTGTAGTTAATTGGCTTGTACGGTGGTGCTAGAAAGTTGTAACAATGGCGTTGGAGCTGAGTTCTGTATTGACAAAGTTGGGAATTTTATCGACTTCCAATCATGCTTCGGTTGTCTCCATGACTTTATTTGTGGCACTTCTTTGTACTTGTATTGTTGTCGGTCATCTGCTCGAGGAGAGCCGCTGGATAAATGAATCCATTACTGCCCTTATCATCGTGAGTTCTTACTCTCTCATTATCCTTCAATTCGTTGCCATGAAATGTGGTCTAAAGAAAAGAAATTAGAATTTGTAACCAATCCTAAATGTTATACTGCTAAGAAGCATGGATACTTCAAAATGGATGTCATATCCGTATCTGACATGTTTCGGACACACATACTTATTGGACACCCTAAGATACGTGTCGGACAAGTCATATGTCATTTTTCTTCAAATGTATTATTAAGATAAATCTAGATTTGAGTAGTCAAAACTCTTAAAATATAAAATTTTATGACTTATACTTTATTATGGTTTGTATAATTATTTTACATATTGAACTAGTTTTGTTGTAGATATTATATTCACATATATAGCTAATTAAAATGTACAAAATTTATATTTTTGGCTGTATTCCTGTCGTGTCCGTATTTTCATTTTTTAAAAATTTCGTACATGTACCTGTACCCGTATCCTTGCTTCTTATTTATTGGGTATTTGAAATAGGAAAAGCACATCCAAAGCTTTGTTTTTTAATTTAATTATGGTGAGTTTTTCAGGCCCTTGGGTAATAAAAAATCAGATAAATGGTACTTTAATTTTTTACTTCCAACTTATACATTTTCTGGGAAATTAAATGGAGCATAAATTTGTCATTTTGTTAAAGAAATTGATAAGCTGAGTTTAGCTATATATATAATGTCTGTGCATTAATGCATTCATCCTTCTTAATCTTTTAGTTCTAATTTATAATGTGGTTGGAGACAGGGACTATGCACAGGGTTTGTGATTTTGCTTACAACTGGAGGAAAAAGCTCACACATCTTAGTCTTTAGTGAAGATCTGTTCTTTATATATCTTCTTCCACCTATTATATTCAATGCTGGGTAAATGGTGCATCTTCTGAACTTTTACATCTACTGAGATCTTTTAAATAGTTTATTTAACTGATTTTAGATGATTGATTTTGCTTTTGATAATGCGTGTAGCTAGTGAGAAATATGTCAAAACTTCAGTATTTTGGGTCAATTATCCATGCAAATGGAGGGATTGGAAAGGATGTTGTTACATAGAATTTGAATATGGTCTTTAAAACGAAGATGTGCTTTGGGTGTTTTATATAACTGTAGAATACCTATTAAGCTCAAACGAAAATTTTAGAGGACAATTCTTAGGCCACTATGCTTTATGGTATAGAGTATTGGGCCATTTAGAAACAAGGCTCTCATAAGATGACTGTAGTGGAGAGAAGGATGCCAAGAAGGATATGTGGTAATAAAAGAGAAGATAGGACAAAAAATGAATGCATCTAAAAGAAAAATGAAGTAACACTGATAGGAGAGAAGTTGAGAGAATGTTGGATAAAATACTTTGATTATGTTCAACATCGACATAGAGATGTAATTGTACCGTAAAGTGATTGAATCTAAGTAGAAGGGGTAAGGATTATCCAAACTTATCCATGAAAGCTTTAGTTATTACTTTTCCATGAAAACTTTGGTTATTACTGCCTAGAATGAGTTACAAGATAAACAATAGCAGGGGTTTGTATTGGCAGTGTAGAAATTAAAAATATACATGCTTCACTTTTTAAAGTTTAATATTTCTTCACCGTTCCTTTAAACATTATTTTAATTGTCATTTTCTTGCCAGGTTTCAGGTGAAAAAGAAGCAATTTTTTCGTAACTTCATAACTATTATGCTATTTGGTGCCGTTGGTACATTCATTTCCTGGGTTGTTATATCATTAGGTAATCCCATAGACTTTACATATGTCTTTTTTTTTTTTTTTTTTTTTTAATGTGAATATAAGAATAGGCTCTCTTGAGACTGACTAATATGCTTGCCTCTTCTTTTTACTCTCTTCAATCTCTAACTATGTACTTATCTATGTGTTTATGATGATAAGTGGAAGATATTAATCGTGTATATGGTTTTCGTTCAGGAGGGATGGTAGGTTTGCATCTCAAGAGCTTATCTGCCATGCTCTGAAATTTACGGCTTTGAGCTTGCATGCAATTGAATTTAAGCATAATCAATTTTTTTATTTATTTATTTTTGTTTTTTAACATATGGTTACGAATTTAATTTTCCATTTTGATATGTTTGTGGATGGATATAAGAATGGTAAAGAAATAGGAACTGGTTAATGACAATTTTCTGGGATATCAGATGTGCATCGGTTCTGATTACCATCCAATTGAGTTGTTTTGTAGCAACTGCATATCAGGGTGGTATTTTTTCATTGTAGTGACCATCTTGTGCTTGACTCAGGCGTCACAGAATTCTTTGGTCGAATGGATATTGGCTCTCTGGATATTGGGGATTATCTAGGTATCATATTTTTGTGTTCCCATTTGCTTCACAATTGTACTTTTGCCTGGTCAGACCCTGATCGTTTTCCTTCACTACTTCAGCAATTGGTGCAATATTTTCTGCAACAGATTCTGTTTGCACATTACAGGTGCAGGATATTTTAAAAGTCTATATATACTGAATGCAATATTGCTTAATAAAACTAAAATTAAACTTATTCCATGATTCAGGTGCTTAATCAGGATGAGACACCTCTTCTCTACAGTCTGGTATTTGGGGAAGGTGTAGTGAATGATGCTACATCGGTGGTGCTTTTCAACGCAATTGAAAGCTTTGACCTCACAAATATCAATCACATGATTGCCCTTAATTTATTTAGCAATTTCTGTTATTTATTTTTTACAAGCACTTTGCTGGGAGTAGTTGTACGTCTCTCTTTCTATCTCTCTCTCTCTCTCTCTCTCTCATGTGTTATATGCAAGTGCCATAACAAGAATGCCCCTGTGATATGGCATCATCTATTCTTTTCTCCTGCAGACTGGGCTACTTAGTGCCTACATCATCAAAAAGCTTTATCTGGCCAGGTATATTCTGTGATTGATAAGAATGATGATGCTCAACTTTCTGAATGTTACATATAATGTCTGTCTTGGTAAGTATATCCTACACTTAAAAACTGGACTACTTGTCTTCTTAGTCAACATTGACGAAGATGTCAATATTATATCTACCTGATGTGGGTCCACCTGGATTAAGGACATCTTACATACACTAGATCTCCACCCTTTGATTCTTTGCTTAGATATGGTAGACCAAACATCACAAGGTCCATCAGACCAACAGTATAATAAACAAATAAAGATTTTTAACGTTGAAACTTCTTGTTTTTCCTCGCAAAACTTTGGTTTGTTTGACTTGACTAATTTAGTTCTCTAGTTTCCTTTTTTACATGCATCAATGAAATATTTTTTGGGGAGAGTATGAAAGTAATATGACACTAAACTGAAACCTATACAATCCAGGCACTCAACCGATCGTGAGGTTGCTCTTATGATTCTCATGGCTTACCTTTCATATATGCTGGCTGAAGTAAGTTTTCTAAATTTCAAGGGACCTTTCTCTTGAGGCCTTTGTTTTTCTTTGATCTTCAGATGCTTTATTTAGGTTTTTATGGCATCTTTATCAGTCATTTCCAACGATATTTTTTGCTGTGGTTTTCTATGCAGCTATTCTATTTGAGTGGCATTCTAACTGTGTTTTTTTGTGGGATTGTGATGTCCCATTACACGTGGCACAATGTAACAGAAAGTTCAAGGATCACTACAAAGTATGTTTCTCCTAAAATGTCATCTCCAGCCATTGGCACCTGTTTTGTTTTTTTATTGTTTCCAATTCTTCGGTGTCAATTATCCATTAACTAATGGTTTGGTTCTCACTACAAATCACTGTAGGCATGCTTTTGCAACTTTGTCTTTTGTTGCTGAGATTTTTATATTTCTTTATGTTGGCATGGATGCTTTGGACATTGAAAAGTGGAGGTTTGCAAGTGATAGGTATGCAAAATATACATGAAGAAGAGAAGCCCATAGATATTATTGTAGAAATATGTAACGATACTTATCATTTCCTAAAATTAAATTTCTTTATTTGGACTTGTTGTGTATTATATTTTGGTACCCATGTTTCTGAATATAACCCTCTTAATTATGTAGTATCCATTGCTCTCACATGTGGGCTTTACTTTCTGTTCTTTCTAGGCCAGGAACATCACTTGTATTGAGTTCAATACTGGTAGGTTTAATTATGGCTGGAAGAGCAGCTTTTGTTTTTCCCTTGTCCTTCTTATCTAACTTGGCCAAGAAAACTCCAGATGAAAAAATTGACTTCAAGAAGCAAGTAAGGATTTTCTATTTGAAGTTTTTGTCCCTTCTCCTTGATTACTCTTATCTCATCAACAATTCTCAATTTTCAGGTCACAATTTGGTGGGCTGGTCTTATGAGGGGTGCTGTGTCTATGGCACTTGCCTATCATAAGGTAAAATGAGGAAATTCTCTTTGTTAGGCCTATATATCTTTCAATCTCTTAGAGACTGATTAGAATCTAAGTCATGAAGCCTCTTGATCAAATTTGTACATGTGCACTCATGATTTGCACACGTAAAACATAGCCATACGAATATGATAACATCTTACAATATTGTTTTTGGACATGGAGTAACATTAATTTGGATATAATATGTAGTTCACGAGGTCGGGACATACTCATTTGCAAGGAAATGCACTTATGATCACCAGCACAATTACCGTTGTTCTTTATAGCACAATGGTAAGATTTCTTTTGCCTCTGTACTGACAAGGCTTCCAGCAATGTACTTTCTTTTTCATTGGACGTGAATTTCCCTAACTGGTTAGTAACATCGAAAACTTTCTTTCGGTTTCTTAGGTGTTTGGTTTATTGACTCAGCCACTTGTAAGGTTCTTGCTACCCCCAAAGCCAAGCAGCAGTAGGATATCAGATCCCGAGAGTCCAAAGTTTACAGCACCCCTTCTTGAAGGCAGGCACCACTCTGAAGTTGATCTGAGTGCTCGTGATATGATCCGCCCAAGCAGCCTGCGCTTATTTTTGACCACCCCAACTCACACTGTCCATCGCTTTTGGCGTAAATTTGATGATACCTTCATGCGTCCCGTGTTTGGTGGGCGGGGATTTGTTCCAGTTGCTTCTGGTTCGCCAAGGTCAGAGAATGCCTACTAATGGGAGAATGAGAGGAAGCAAAGACGATGTGCAAAGAGTTTAGCAATTTGCATCTTCTATTGAAGGGCATTGTGCTACTTTTCTGTGATTGCATCTTCTTTGCATCTTATATGGCAATATTCGGTTCTGCTGTGCTTATCTTCCACCTCTCTGCTGGTTGAAAGATTGAACATCTACCAAGAAAAGCACCCAATTTTTGTTTATATTTGTTTTAGGATTGCATAGCGGTAAAATTATTCCATTGCGACCTATGGGGTCGTGGATTTGAATTCTCACAGAGCAAAGGCTGCCTATATTTGACTTGTAATGTGGGAGTCTTGTTCACTACTCTTTTTTTCTCTCTTTCCTTTTTTTTTTTCCCCCAAAGGATTTTGTGCTGGAAAATCTAGCTTGTTTGTTCTTCATTTAATTGCTGGTGTCTGTTCCAGGCTTTGTGTGTAGATCAAAGTTTAAAGTTTTTCTACAGTGAAAGTTCTCACGTTAACAATTCGGCAGAGTATTGAGGGGACAATTAGAAGTATACAACTAGTAGTGCAATGGACCAAAGGTCAAGTAGGACAGTTGCCTCACAGATATGGAAAATTACATAAAAAATATTAATTTTGTTCTCATTTACTTGTGAATTTTACCTTTTGTCCCATTATTATTAAATTTTTGTCCCTACTGTCTTTTTACTTTTGTCCCTATTGACTTCACATAATTTTTTTTCCTATTTACTTTAAAATATAATTTTATCGCTACTGATTACAAATCTTGGGTCCACCCTTATAGTGCAAAGAAATATTTTAGAATGTCATTCTAAGACTTCCTTTTTCTCTCACATTTTAATCTAAATTCTAAAGTTGTATTTGACTTCCAGAGTTATTCTAAATAAATGTACGATAATTTTGGTATATCACTTAATTACGAGGCGGTATTTGGCTCTTGGAGTTGTTATTCGATAGACAATTTTATTGTGGGAGTTGGGTTTTGTTCTGAAGTTGTGGATGAACTCCAAAGTTATTCTTGACTGGGGTGGATGCACACACCACGTGCATATGCATTCTTGTCTTCCATCTCCATATTTATGTTCTATTTTTCAGAAATATTTTATTTTGGAGAATAAATTTAACTTTTATTTAGATAGCATCTGGTGGACAAATTTTAACATAAACAACCAATCTTTTGCTCTTTAGGTGTTTGACAAAGTATCGATTTTTGCTACTTTTCTGTTTTTCTACTTAGGTACAGTAACTTGTTTAACTCAAAAGCTATCAAAATTTTTACCAAACATTCAAAAATTATCAAAAATCATTAAACGTTATTAAAAATTACTATTTAGTTTACCAAACACAACAAAAATTTCAACTGTCAATTTTTGACAAAAGCATGTCAAAATATTTTAAAAATTAGACTTTCACCCTAAGTATGGAAAGGTTAACTTTAAACGAATATTTCATTTTCTTCTAAGATGGGTAATTTGGAGAGGAAAGAAGGAGATTTTGGAGTTGAAGGAAGATGGAGATCTTTAATGGATTACCGTTACAAAAATGAGAGCTGAGACCAATGATTTGGGAAGATGGAATAGTGGATTACAATAATAAAGATGAGAAGTGAGAACATTGATTAAGGAAGAAAAATGGGAGATAGTAAAAATAATTGATTAATGAAGATGAAAAGAGTATATTACAGTTAGAAAGATAAGAGATAAGACCATTGATCAGGGAAGATAGAAGAGTGTTGTAAGCTTTGGTAAAAAGGATACAATTGGATTTGCACAAAAATGGAGAGAGGAAAATGAGAGGTGAGACTATTGATTAGTGAAGATGCAAGAGTAAATTATAGTTACAAAAATGAGATGTGAGACCATTGATTAGAGCAGATGGAAGAGGATTACGAGTTTTGGTATAAATGATACTTGGATTTGCACGTTAGGGCCACTATAAGTTCACTTGGTTGCTAATTTTAGAACCGCCAAAGATTAGTCGAGATATGTATAAATTAACTCAGATACTCTCATTTGTCAAAAAAAAAAAAAAAAAGTAGATACTTGGATGTGCACAAAAATAAATGGGTACAAGTATCCAATAAATTATTTTTTTTTTTTTTACGTATTCAGACTTTTTATAGTAGAATAGACATAGATATAGATATTAAAAAATTGTATGTATTAAATTATAAATATTTTTATGTATTTAGAATTTTTATGACAATATTTTTGTCCAAAAAGAAAAAAAATTAAGTAATTAGAATTTCCTAATGTTTTTGAATTTATAAATCATAAACATAAATGCATGTCATATAAGTTTATATTGACTCTTTCGTAAATATACTAACATACGTCTAAGTTTAACATTTAATTATACGTTATCACAGTTAAAGTACATATATTTTATTTGAAAACCAAATTAAATGCTACTTAATTTCAAAATCCAAAAACAATTAATCGTTAAATATCTTAATATTTTTCTCTTATGTAAATTTTTTTTTTTATATTTATATGTTTAACAACCATAATAAAAATAAATTTTATTTTATTTTATTTTATAAATTAATTAAATAAAAATTAATATTTTATTTTCTTACAAACTTTTGTAATTTATTTTTTATTTTTTATAACCCTCCAGTCATTTAGCTGGAGTTTATATATATTTTTCATAAAATCTAAAAAAAAAAAAAAGTAAATCAACGTATTAAAAAATTAACTTTTATGGAAAAAAACTTTAAAAAAAAAAAGGAATTATCAAACATAAGTGTCATTATTATGAAAAATTAATTTGATTTTTATATAGGAAATACTTTTAAAAAAATTGCAAGTGAAAATTTCTAAAACAGGAAGATTACTCAAATGCTATAAATAGAGTTTTTGAAAATTTAAGATAATTTTTTTAAAAAATAGATTTAGAATTTTTTTCTAAACAAAATCATAAGTATCATTATTATGAAAACTTAATTTGATTTTTTATGATAGAAAATATTTATAAAAAATTGGAATTTGTAATTTTTATCATAGAAAGGTTATTCACGGTCCCACAAATAATAAATCAATGTGTCAAAAAAAATAACTTTAAAACTATAAAAAGTAAACAAAAAAAAACGAATTATCAATCAAAACCATAATTGTCATTATTATAAAAACTTAATTTATTTTTTTATAATAAGAAATATTTTAAACAAATAGAATTGAAATGCCTTAGATGGAATTTTTCAAAAAAATACGATAATTTTTAAAATGAAATTAGAATTGGAAAAAATTTCAAAAAATATTTTTTAATCTAAATTCATAAGAATCATTATTATGAAAATTTAATTTAATATTTACAATAGAAAATATAAAAAAATAGTTGAAAATTTTTATCACAAGAAGATTATTTACATCCCAAAAATAAGTGTATACAAAATTAATTTTTAAGCAAAAAACAAAAAAATATTAAACAAAACCATAAATATCATTATTTTGAAAAGTTAATTTGATTTTTTTATATAGGAAATACTTTAAAACATTAAAATTAAAAAAAAAATCTTAGGAAAGTTATTCACATGCCATAAATAAAATTTTAGGAAAAAATTAAGACAATTATAGAAATTACCTGTTTGTCAAAAATTATAGAAAGACAATTATTTTTGGTAAGTTTTATTCTCAATATTTTTTTATAAAATAAGAATATTTATTACATGATAATTATGCATTGGATTAGATTTTTGTATAAGGTGTTTATGGTATTCTAATTATGCAAATTATATAATGGAAAAGAAAAAATAACAATGGTTAATTTCAATTAATAAAAAAATAAAATGAAGTGCGATAAGAAATTAGTGGAGTGCAAATAGGCTGCTCTTCACACACACACACAAATGTGTATATATATATAAGATGAACTTATTCGTACTCTACTGATTGTCTATTGCACTCCATTTTACTATTTTATTAATTGAAATTACCTAATTTCCCCTTGTCCTTTTCATCATATGGTTTGTATAATTATAATGTTATAAATACTCTCATTTTGATAGTTTCTTTTATGAAAAATTCATATATACCTCTATTAAATGACTTGAGGGTTATAACAAAAATTTAAATGAAATATTATGTAAGCAAAAATAAATGAAAAATGATTAATTTTTTTAATTAATAAAGTTAGAAACTAAAATAAAAAAATTATTTTAAAAAAGCTTGTTAATTATAAATATAAGCAAAATTTATTTTAGTCTTTAAAATATTTTTTCTGTTGTCGATCTTGTACCAAATCAAGTCTAAATGTTTTTGTGAAAATTTGTGAAAATTTTTTTTTTGGTAATTAAGTATAAAATTTGTAAAAATTTATTTATAAAGGACAATTATGTTAATTCAAATTGTAAGAGTAGCTAGCTAAAAGAATTAGTTTTATAATTTCACCGGATGAAATAAAAAAAATTAAAATAGAATGCGAGCAATTTGTGTAATGATAATCAATTGAGATTCCAATTAAAGAAAGTTATTTAAAGCAACATTTTAAATATATATGTTAATTAAGTTACATCAATTATAGACAATTTGCTAGAAATGTAAAAATAGGATAAGATGTGAATCAAATTAGTAAAAATGAGTACCGATTGGTATGATTTAGAAATGATAATTTTTATAATTAAAATGATTATTGTTGAGAAAAAAAATGATAAGTAAATCGAATAAAAAAATATATACTATCTGATCAGTAACTTAACTGAATTGTATTGTTTCGATTATATACGTTAATAAATTTAAATATATTTATATTATTTAATTATGAAAATAAATTTTATGTAAGTGTTATTTGAGACTTGGAATATATATTTAATATTATAATAATTTGTTGATTTCTCATAATCTTTGAGATTTTAAAAGACAAAACTATCGATAGGAATGGATTTTTAGATTAACTAAAATATATATATTAATAGTAAATAAATTTAATTCGATTAATTCAGTTTATTGGGTTTTAGAATTTCAAAATCATATCCAAAATTGATAATCGTTACTTTTACAAAGCATAACCAAATCATTACTAAATAAATAGCTAAACCAAATTTATTAAATTTAGCCGATTTGTACAATTCAAAAACCAAATATTAACTAAATTGTGCTCACCTTTACAATTAGTAGCGTCAATGACCTATAAATTGAGCTTTTGGGTACTGCATCGGAGGCATCGGAGTTATAAAAAAAAAGGGGTTTAAGAATATATATAGTAGAAAAAGAGAGGAAACATCGGAGATGGAGAAGAAGGGTGTTCGAACAGCTGCTCTGGCGATATTTGTGATGCTTGTGGTTGGGCTTATCCCTCATCCTGCTACAGCCGTGCGCAAATGCTTCCATGACTGCTACCATGAGTGTATTTTTGACAAAGGTGGTGTTGTTGCTTGTGCACTCGCATGTCTGTTCTGCGAAGGTGGAAGGGTTGGTGTTGCTGACCAAACTTGTACTACCGAGTGTTTGCATCCATGTGCCCGAATTGTTGATGGTACTCTCTCTCTCTCTATCTCTCTCTCTCTCCATATATATATATATATATATATTCTATATAATAGAGAAGATCAACTGATGTGACATATATGTTTGAAATCAACGGTTAGATTTTTTATTGTTTAAAACCAACGATTGAAAAAGAAGGAAGGAGGGGAGGGGAGGGTTGGGTGTGAATCCCACGTGTCGTTAGGCACGGGCCACACCTAATATATATATATATGCATGTAGACATATGCATACAGAGAAATGTTAGGTCTATAACAATTTCTTTTAACATTTTTTTACAACATTTTAAAAGGACAAAGTTTTGGACCAAAAAATAAGAAACAAAAAAATTTCTGTTAATGGTGTTTATTCAATTGCCTGCATATAATATATAAGCACAAAATATATATAATTACGTAAAAATATTAATCTGATTAAAAATATAAACTTTAATAAATATTAATCTATTTCACATTTAGTTGATCCTCGTTGGATACAATTTATTGATATTTAAATGTTAGTATCTCACAGCTTTAACACAAATTAAAAATAATATAAATGTAATTTATGGATCAGAATATCATAAAAAATATTGAAAAAATTATGATAAACGCAACATTTCTCGTGTATATACGTGTCTTCAATAGTGACTAAAATTTATATTAAATGTGTTGTGTGACAGATTATGGGAAACAGGAAAGTTGTGTGGAAGCTTGCGTGGACTCCTGCGAAATATGAAAGGCTAATTATACCATAGAAGCCTAAACTGTTTTATCTTATTTTGATACCGCTTAACTTCCAATAAATATATAACTTCGACACCATTATAACAAAAATTCTCAAAAACGATCATTTAATTAAGAAAATTTACCTTTCCATCTTCTTTCATTTATTTTTTGTTTTTTATTTTTTGGCATACCACTTAAGTATCCACCAACAACTTTTAGAGTTTTTTTTTTTTTTTTGGTTGCCCCTTAATTACTCATTATTTATGTAATTTTATTTTAATTACTTATTTTTTATTATTTTATTTAATAATTTATAACAAGTGGAAACAATTAAAATATACACATTCACATACCGTGCACACCGTTCATTGAGGGTGTTTGGAGTGAAAAAAAAAAAAAAAAGTTACAATTTGTATAATATATAAAAATTTATAGAAAATTTGTTGTGATTTATGGGGTTCCAAATGAAACATATAATACTATCCAATTAGAAACACTTATCATAATAAGTGATCATTTTGTGTGTAAATGCTAGTCTAACATGTACAAAAGAAAGTTTAAGAATACACATAAAAAAATTACCTAAATTATTTTAGGTTTGAAAAAGATTTAAAAATTACTAAATATTAATTAAATTTTAAAAATCTAAGTTATCTTACTATAGTATATTTTAAATTTCGAAAAACAAAGAAAAATATCTAGTTACTAATTTGGCTCGGGAGTAATAAATTTTTATAGAATTTTAAATTTAAATTTAAACGAGTCATGATAACCATCTAGTTAAAAAATCATTTAATAATATATAATATTTGAGTTATTTTATAAATTACAATGTACAACGTATTATTAATAATATTAATATTTTTAATTTGAGTTATTTTTATAAACCTAATAAAAAATTATTTAATACATTTAATATTAATAATATTTTTTATTCAAGTTAAGTTTGCAAAATAAAAATTAAAAATAATTAAAAAAATATATATTGAAATTGACAAATGCTTTTAGAGAAAAAAGAGAGATCGGCCAATTAGATATATTTTCAATCTAAATAAATCCTAGAACCAACTAAACTTGATTTTTCGAATTGAATCGAGTTGAAATTTGACAAAAACAAAAAATTTTAGTACTCATTTGAAAGTTTGACTTTGATTAGCTCTATGAATTCATTCAAACTCACATAACTAAAAAAAAATATAATTATAAGATTCTACTAAATTATATATCTGCCACAAAACACTTGATCTAACTAAATAAAAATTTACCAAGCGGTTCATTCACAAAATCTTTTTATTTTAAATATTGTATACTCTCGTGCGTTGTACGGATCAATACTAGTACGGGTTTAAAGAATTGTCCTACTAGTGAGAAAAATGTTATAATTCTCCCACTACTTTCCATTAACAACCTACCCTAGTAGCACTATTTTTTTTTTTTTTTCTAGTAAGTACCCTGGTGTAATTGTTAAATTTTCTTTCAAACTAATGTAACAAAAAAGATAAAATTTACCCTAGTAAAATCTACTCTCTTTTACCAACATAACAAACATGTCATATTTGTAATAGATTATAGATTCGTAGGAAAGATAACTTGGGAATTCATTTAAATCTTTGAAATAGGATGTGAAATAATTAACGAGATTGGAATTAAGGAAAGTTGTTTATGGTAATATTTTTTTGATAGATGTCAAAATTACGTTACAACAATCAGAGACAGTTAGAAATGTCAAAATGAAATTTGATTTTACCAGTGTCAATGACCTATAAATTGAGCTTCTGGGCACTGCATTGGAGGCATTGGAGTTAAAAAAAAAATGGTGGACTAGCAGAAGAAGAGAGGAACCATCCAAATGGGGAAGAAAGGTGCTGGGAAAGTTGCTGCAGCTATATTTGTGATGGTTTTGGTCGGGTTTATCCCTCATATTGTTACAGCCTTACCCAATTGCTGGGAACAGTGCTACCACGATTGCGTTTCTGAGGGTGCAAATGAAGGTGCTTGTGCAATCGCATGTTACTATTGCAAAGGTAGAAAGTTTGCTGACCAAACTTGTGCCACCAAGTGTTTGTCTCCATGCACCCAATTAGTTGATGGTACTCTCTCTCTCTCTATATATATATATATTTATATATATATATATGTCTTCAATAGTGACTGAAATTTGTACTGCATGTGTTGTGTGACAGATCATACAAAACTGGAAGGTTGTGTGGGCGGTTGCATGGACTCCTGCAAAATATGAAAGGCTAATAACAGAAGCCTAAACTAAATAAATTTAAAAGCTACGGATGAAATTGTTTAAGCAATAAAGTTTTTTTATTTTCAGAATATTCATGTACTTGTTGCTTTACAATAAAAGAAAGAGATTGATATTAGACCATGCAGGTTCCTTGATGTGTTGATAGGAGCATACAATTTCTTGACAAATATTTTTTATTGGAATAATTGTAGCTTTATCCTCCAACTTATGGTAAAAATTATTTATATTCTAAATTTTAAAATTTACTTTTGCACCCATATCTTTATACGGTGAATTAATCACAAATTGAGCAATTGGGTTGACTCATTACCAAACTTAAGACTAAAAGGCACGCATGTCCTAAAAATATATGTAATAAAAAAAAATTACCTTTTTATTCTTTTTACTTGAAGCAAAGATTACTTACGTTCCTAAATTTTAAAAATTTATCTTTGCACGTTTTGTATTTTGAATTAAAATAAAAACATTAAAAAATTCACCAAATAGTTTTTACTATAAGTAATTTTAAAAATTACATTTACATCCCTTATAATTTATATCACCTACAATTTGCACTCCTGATTCTATTTAATTTTTAATCGATATTTTTATTTTTCATTTAAAAATTTGACATAATTCACAATTTCATTTTAGTCCAAATTACAATGGGTGTACAGGTAGGTATTTAAAATTTAACTATCAGGGATATAAGTAATTTTCATAAGTATAGGAGGTAAAAAATAATTATTTCGTAAAAAAATTATAATTGGTATTGTAAAATAAATTAAGGGTGTCTGAAACTAACGGTCCATTTGCATAGCGAAATTTGCTGAAAATCTCTGAAATTATCTGTTACACTTATATACTTTCTTATAGTTTCAAACTTCAAAAAAAAGGTTCAATATCTTTAAAAAAAATTAGTAACTGGAATTCCATTAATCGAATAGGTAAAAAATTTTTAGGATATTAATGCGAACTCCTAAGCTAGCAAATGACACCTACTTTGTCTATTTTTTATAAATATTTTGTATACCATCCAGACGGAAAGTACTAACCTGTTCCGACGTAAAAAAAATTAACATAAAAGTCAAAAGGTTTTGAATCAAAACCGTTCTGATGGTTTATCTCTCCAAAAAGTTAATACAAAAGTCAAAAAGTTTCACTATTCATCTCTGAAAAATGTAATTTGCTACTGTGCACTAAACGCCAAAAATTTCTCAAATCATATTTTTTACTATTTTTCATTATTTTTTGCGATGCCAAACCAACCCTAAAATATAATTTTAAAAGTTAAAGTTGCACTTTCAACCTTAAATAAACTTCAAAAAAAATTCAAAAATTTGAAATTACTTCAATAAAATTTCAAAAATTAAAAATATAATTTCAAACTGTAAAAATTGTATCCCAATTTCAGGATATTTTTTTTTTCTTTTTTCTTGCTAAGCACCAATTTCAGGATCACTCCATCGCATTCCATTCAAGCGGAAATTATGTTTTCTATAGAACGAATCACACGGATAGCGCCAAATTCGAGGAAATCGTCCATTTAACATTTTAAAAGCACTAATCCTTGATTTTGATGAAACTAATTTGCACATGCACCGGCAATTCTGCACTTCCTTGTACATTTATTCTGAAACAGAAGCCAAGTTTCATGAGTGCTTAATGGGAAGAAAAAAGAATCGTACGTCCACTACGGCAGTGTATAGTGATCGATATTCAAAGATGTCCTTTATTTAATTAATTTTGTTTTTTAAGTTAAGATTTTAACGAAGTATTGGATAATTCTAAGACTAAAAATAAGTCGACCCGTGTGTGAACTATTAATCCATTAATAACTTTTCATTGATAAGATTCGCTATTAAATATATATATATATATATATCACAATGAAATATGTTTTAATAAGTCATAAAAAATAAATTTATTGTAATTTATATGTCAAATCAACATATTTTCAAACTTAGTAACTAATATTGAAATATTATATATGTATAATACAGAAAAATGATAAATACATTTTTTCGTTACTTTCACCATTTTACATTACTCTTTTTCATTCAATTTATTGTGAAGTGGGAATAAGTTAGTGGAACCATACAAATATCTCCTCCCATTACTAAATATATGTACATGAAGTAAAGCTCGCGTATGACTAACGATGGTCATGACTCTTCCTAAATTTTGAAAAATACTATTTGTACATGTAAATTTTTAATTACAAAAATTTTTTATTATAGTTCGTTACCCTTAAAAATTTAAAATAGTTGATCT
The DNA here is from genome assembly GCA_003260245.2 of Sideroxylon spinosum. Classification (NCBI taxonomy): domain Eukaryota; kingdom Viridiplantae; phylum Streptophyta; class Magnoliopsida; order Ericales; family Sapotaceae; genus Sideroxylon; species Sideroxylon spinosum. Next base: position 13,423,742 of record QLOD02000029.1, on the reverse strand, counting down.
TAATTAAAAAAATATCACTACTAATACATATAAAATTTCACAATAAGAAAAATCTAAGTCATAGACAAACATTCGCAAAATTTAAGTATTTTCTTAATTGTTATATATTGGGTGTGTTTAAAGTACAAAAAAATCTCCAACTTTCTCCAAAAATTTTCAACTTTTGTTAACTTTATCCACACCAACAATTTTTTAACTTTTTCTAATTTTCTTTAACTTTTACCAATTTTCTCTAATTTTTACTAAAACTCTCCAAATTTTATCAAAATTTTTCAACTTTTATTAATTTTCTTTAATTTTTTTACACTTTCGAGGATTACACCAAACAACTCACAATCCAAAATTTACCATTTTTTTTTTTTTTGTGGCCAAACTTTGGCAGTCCAAATATTGCCATGATCCAAAATATAATTCATAATATTAGTTATACTTTTTTAGGCCTAAAGTCAACCTAAGAAAAAAAAAATTAGTCCCTCCTAATTAAAAATCCTAGCTTCTTTCCTGTGTGTATATATATGTATAAATTTAAAATATTCATATGAAACATAATAATTTAAATTGTAATTACTAATATAAAAAAGATTCACCAAAAAAAAAAATTAATTGTAATTTTATTAATAAAAGATACATCATATTATAATATAAATATATTTTATTAATTCTAAGGGTATAAAGATAATTTCATAGGATTGAATTAGCCAACAATTACTTATTAGATAAAAATTTAATAGATAGGGTTAACCAATACAAATCCCAAAGAGTTTATATGCATATTAATAAAAGAGTATATGCTGGTGCACATACGATGCATGTGAATATATGTTTTTTGTCTTAATAATCAATAAAATTATAAAAAAACATAAGTACCTTAAATAATAAATAATAAGTAATTGGGGTTCTTTAAGTATATAATACATAATTAAGGAGCATTAAAAGAAAATAAAAAAAAAGTTACAAATTAGTAGGTAATCAAAGGATATTTAAGGTAGATAAAAATATAGATTGAAAAATTACGTAATTATGTGATACTTATGAAAATTTTGATTTTTAATACCACAATATAGGTAATTATAGAAAGTGAAACAATATTATAGGGAGAAAAAAAAGTTTCACCAAAAAAATGATTAATAAAAAGAAGGGGTTTCATTAAATTTTATTATTTCCCCTATAATAGTATAGATGTTGGTGCATATGCGATACGTGTGATTACATATATATATATTTGGTCTTAATAATCAACCAATAAAATTATATATTAAAAAAACAACGAAAAAAACAACAAAATTAATAATTAGTTAAAGAATATTTAAGGTAGAAAAAGACATAAATAGATGAAGTTACAGTTATGAAAAATTACTTTTTAATGCCATTGAAATATTTGTAATTATAGGAAGTTAAATGATATTAAAGGAAAAAAAAAAAAAGGTTTCACCAAACTTTTGTTAGAAAATTTTGTTGTTCAAAATAAATTAAACTAACTCATTTCCTTTTAAAAGGGTGTTTTCTTTCAACCAACTCGTGTCTCTTTGAAAGGTTGTTTCTTTTCAATCAACTCATACCTTTTTGAAAGGTTATTTCCTTTCAAAATTTAACCAACTCATATTTTTTTGTTAAAGGTTATTTTCTTTCAAAGTTCAACCAACTAATATTTTTTTGTTAAAGGTTATTTTCTTTCAAAATTCAACCAACTTATGTCCTTTCATTAAAATGTTGTTTCCTTTTAAAACTTAACCAACTTCTGCCTATAAATATTACACTTAATCTGGAAGTTAAAATTTTTTAAAACATAACTTGATGTCTTTTGACTTTAAGGAAGAAGATCAAAACTTTATTTTTTGTTTCTATCTGAGTTTTCTTCACAAGTTACTATCCAGTATGGATTTGACTTCCCTACAATTTCTTTCTCTGCTATTTTTCTGTTCTTATAAATCCCAATCATTTATTTTTATCTAAGAGTTAAAAATACAACTTAAATTTGTGATAAATACAGAGATAATTAAAATATATGAACTAAAAAGGAAAAGTTAATATAATAGGATCTACAAAAAAATTAAATTTTCAATTTTAAATAAAAACGAACGGTTGAAATTTATAAGAGCAGAAAAATAACAAAAAGAGAAATTACAGGAGAATCAAGTCCGTCCAATATACTCAAAGACTTGTTATATCTATTAAAACTATTTGCAAAAGATTTCATCAACAAACTCAAAGGGGAGAGGGTGTAAATAACGCTTTTAAGAAAGCGATTCCATTGTGTTTTATTTGTTCGTTATTATGTAACTTATAATTATAACAATGTTAGTGTTTGTCCTATGATAATAAATTATACAATATATATGATATATGTTAAATAAACCTTATTTCTTTTTATTCCTTATTAAGGGCAGCCTAGTGCACGAAACTCTCACATATGTGGAGTCTGAGGAAGGATCGAGCTACATTGGATCTATTGTTAGCAGCCTTATCCTGCATTGTAGAAGACTGTTTCCACGACTCGAACCAATAATTAAAAGATCATACGGCGGCAACTCTTTCTTCTTTTTACTCCTTATTAAACACGTAAAAATTTCACACACACACACACACAAAATAAAAAAAAGGTTTAGCCTTTCAAAAAAGTTTAAGAATGGGTTATTAACCCTTTTCGGACTTCATACATATTTGAAGAGGGGTAAAAGTGCATGGGTGCAATTACACTTTACTTTTATTGGGTTTGTCCCAAATGACCGATCCTTTCTAATTTAAAGTTAATATGTATTTTTAATTTAGGTTAAATTTCATAGTAATGATACTTATGGTTTTATTTTGTAAATTTTTTTTTAAAATTTTTTGTGTAAGAGTTAATTTTTTAATACATTGATTTATAACCTATGAATAAACTTCTAATGATAAAAAAAATTTCAATTCTATTTTTTTCGCTTAAAATTTAATGCTTTTGATACATTAATTTACTTATTTTGATAGTTTTTATAAAAAGCACATATGACTTGAGGAATATAAAAAAAGTTTAAATGACAAAAGTTTGTAAACAAAAATAAATGAAAAAAATTAATTTTTTATTCAATTATATTGGAAAATAAAGTATAATGAAAATTATTTTTAATGTACTACTTAAAAATATAAAGATAAATAAACCTTATTTTAGTTTTTAAATATTTTTTTCTACTCTCTTATATCAAACTAAGTCTATGTTTTTATCAAATTTTGTAAATATTTATTCAATTTATACATAATAAGAGCTAATTAAAAGAGATAATTTTGTAATTTCACTCAAAAAAAAAAAAGAAAGAAAGAAAATAGAATGCAAGCAATTTGTAGAATGCAAGTAAGTTTATCCTATGGAGATGTTTATTTTAGGGGTAACGACGAGTAAATTTTACTGAAGTAATTTTTACTCTCATTATATCAGTTTGAATGAAGAGTTACAATTATTCTGGAGGTGATAATTTCACCTATATAGAGGTAAATTTTTACTCTAATGGGGGTAATGAAAAACTTTTACAATTTTCTTATTACCTTGTAAAATAGGTTTTCATACCTTTATAAAATCATGGGCAATGTTCTCTTATAAATAATTATAATAAATATTATAAAATATCAACTTATTTAATAAAATAAAATCAATTAATTATTAAATTATTTTATCAAAATAATATTTAATAAATAATAATTTACAATTAAAATAATTTTTTTTATTTTATTAAATTAATACTATTGAAATATTAATTTATGACTAAAATTATTTATTTTATCAAATTAAAATTAATTTTTAATATATACAAATTACTTATTAAAATATTTTATTAAATGAAAATTATTTCTTATAAATAATAATTTACTAGATTATGTATATTATTATAATTTATGATGATCATAATAATCTATTTAAATAAAAAAATATATATTTTATTAAACTTTATTAAATAAAAATAATTTTTAACAAATAATATTTATTGTTAAAATTAATTACTATTGAAATATTAATCTATGAAAAAAAATTATAGTTATATTTTTATTTATAACTATATGTTACAATATATATTTTATAAAAATTAATTACTATTAAAATAAAAATTATTGTGATGACTTTTTTTTATAATATTTTACTAAGATTAAATATTAGCTTTTATTCTTTGATTAATTTACTCTTATTCCAAACACAATTAATTTTTACTTTTTTAAAATTTTTAGCATTCTAAATATAACATAATTATTGACGAGCAATATTTAATCTCCCAATCCAAATTAAGTTTCATAAACTTGTTATCTCATTAATTATCACTGGGTTAACAGTTACTCCTGTAATCTTTTATTCTCAAAATTTTCACCCCGTACCAAACATTTCCTATGTGTCATAGATATTATTATGAAGAAAAGATATCCTAGGGTGGATCAATTTTTAAAAAAAAAAATCCAAAAATTTTTTAACTTTTTTTAATCAAATTTTGTTATGTGTTACTTTTATATCATTTTAAGATTAACTTTCGATTTTCCTTTTTTTTTTTGTTTTCAACTTTTTTGGAATTCTAAAACCCTTATATCTTTTAAATAGTAGGTTAGTGAAATAATTAATGAGATTGGAATTGACGAAATTTGTTTGTGGGTAATATTTAAATTGATAGATATGATAATTAAGTTACACCAATTATAGACAACTAGTGAGAAATGTTAAAATGGGATTAGATGAGAATTAATTAGCAGCGCCAATTAATGACCTATAAATTGAGCTTTTGGGTACTGCATTGGAGGCATTGGAGTTAAAAGGATTGAATATATATTAGAAGAGAGGAACCATCCGACATGGCGAAGAAGGGCATTCGAAGAGCAGCTGTAGCGACGTTTGTGATGGTTGTGGTTGGATTTATCCCTCATATGGCTACAGCGGCCTTCCCCAAATGCTTTAAAAAGTGTTTCCATGAGTGCTATCATGAAGGAGGTGGGGTTGTTGCTTGTGCAATCGCATGTCTGGCTTGCGCAGGCAGCAATTTTGCTGACCAAACTTGTACCACTAACTGTTTGCCTCCATTTGCCCAATTAGCTGATGGTACTCTCTCTCTCTCACACACACACATATATATATATATATATATTAGGCTTTAAGCGTGTCAAAGACACACAAACTTCACCTCTTAGGTGACCAACCAAACTCACTAATGTCACATGGTATATCTGTCCCATTAATAAATAGTAAAACACAATTCTTCTATCTAATATATATGTCTACAATAGTGACTACAATTTTTATGTTAAATGTGTTGTGTGACAGATACTGCAAAACTGGAAAGTTGTGTGGATGGTTGCACTGACTCCTGCAAAATATAAAAGGCTAATAACAGAAGCCTAAACTATCCTAATAAATTTCAAACAACTGATGTTGTAGTTTAGTTTTTACAATCGATGCAAGTAATTGATATTAGACCATGCGTGTTATTTGATACGATGACAGGAGCAGCAAAAGCAAGGGATGAAAACGAGTCAAATCGAGTTGAGCTCAAACAAGTTAAAACTCAGCTCGTGCTTGAGCTTAATTCAAGCTCTGCTCGATAAAAAAGATTTTGGGTTCGAGTTCGGCTCACGAATTACTCGAATTAAACCAAAACGAAGTCATTTTTGTTAAAATATAATAAATAAAATATCATAAAAATACAATAAAATTTTAACTAAAAATATAAAAATATTATGAAAAAATATATATCATTTTATTAAGTCTGCTCGCAAACTTTTGAACCGAGCTTTTCTAGGTTCAAACTCAAGCTTGAATCTAAACGAGCGATAAATAAAGCTCGATTCAAGCTCATTTTAATTATGAACTGGGTTCAAGCCTAATTTTTTTCGAGCCGAGCTCAAATAGTCTGCAAATAGCTTTGTTCGTTTTCACTCTTAATAGGAGCATAGAAAAAACTTTAATGCGAAAAATGTTTTTATTGGAATAACTGTATTTTTATCACGAACTTAAGGTAAAAATTAATTACATCTTAAATTTAAAAAACCTACTTTTACATTCCTTATAGTTTGAACTAAAGTAGAATCATAAACAATATTAAATTTTCAATTGAAAAAATAAAAATACCTATTGAAAATCAAATAGAATCATATGCTATAACTATAGATAATATGAACTACTTTGAATATAAATATAACTTTTATTGAAAATAAAAGCCATTATATTTAATGAATTTTTTAATATTTTTATTTTTGTTCAAAGTAAAAACGATTGAAATATAAATTTTTTAAAATTCAAAAGTATAAGTGATTTTTATTTTAGATAAAGGAGGAAAAAAGTAATTTTTTTATTTATCTACTATTAATTTTCATTTTCAGAGACAGGTAATTATCCTCATTTTGATGACCACATATTAAGTTAATAATAAAATTATAAATAGAAAAAGGGAATTCAAATACTTAGGATTATTGAATAATGCTGTTACTTTTCTATTTTATGTTTATTGATTTATGTTTTCTTTTTTTTTTTTTTTTTTTGAAATAGAAACTGAAACTGCATTTGTAAATGTAATTTTGTTTATAATTATTAATTTTTTATTTTCACAAAATATTTATTTTTACTAGTTTTTAGAAAATTAATTGAATTTAATGAAATATATTTAACGCTAATTTAAATTAATTAAATTAATCACTTAAATTATTTATTAAAATCATTTAATTCAATATATATAAAATATATAAAACTATAATTCAATTATATTATTTATTAAAACCAATTGAATGAAATATAATTATCATATCATTTAATTCAGTAAATGTAAAATATATTAATTATAATTTAATTATATTACTTAAAACAATTTAATAAAATAATTACATAATAATTTAAATATTTTAATTCAATTTCATTATTTATTAAAAGTAAATTAATAAAATATATTACATATTAATTTAGATAATTAATTTAATTTAATTATATTATTTAGTAAAAATAATTTTTTTAGTTTAATAAAATATTTGAATAAAATAATTCATTTTAATGTGATGCAACAAAAATTGAAAGTGTTAAAATTGTAAAACATTTATAACGGAAAAAAAAAAGTTTTCCTGTTTAAATATTCATTTTTTTTGGAAAAAATATAAATAAATTTAACAAATATATTTCTATTAACAATTTATAAAATTTTAAAAAATAAACTGAAAAACAAAAAAATAAAAATGTTACCAATGGGACCTTCAAAAATCTATAATATATAGAGCAATTACTTCGGGGCCAATGTGATTCTACTAGCATTCAAAACCAAGCAATTCTGACGGTGAATTAACAATAAATTATTCCATAGATGAACTTTGGCAAGAATTCAAAACTTGAAAATATAATTTTAATTCTTAAAATTATATCTCAATTTCAAATACAAACATTATACTTTCTTGAGAACCAATCACACATAGCACCAAATTCAAGGAAATCATCCATTTAACATTTTAAAAGAGATTCGAAGTATCAGCAGATCAGAACCATTTTGAATTAAAATCTAATGGTTCAGATACATTCATGTATTTTTTTAAGTTAGAAAAATGTTAATACATTTAAACCGTTAAATTAAAATCCAACTATTCCTATCTCGATATCACTGTTGTCACCTCCCCCTATTTCTTTTAAAAGCACTAGTCATTGCTATCGATGCAACTATTTTACACATGCACGGGCAATTCTACACTTTGGTGGTATTTTAATGATAAGAAGGACAAAAATTAATATTAAAATGATATATAATAAAATTTGATTAAAATAATTACAAAAATTAATAAACTTTCACAAACCAAACACGCTCATACATTTCTTCTGAAATAGAAGCCACGCTTCCTGATTGCTTTAAGAATCGTCCACCACAGGCATTGTAGATTCGTCAATATTCAAATGTGTTCTTTATTTAATTACCTTTTTTAATTAAGTTCTTAGCAAAATATTAGATAGTCCTAAGGCTGAAAATAAGTTTACCGAATACGAATTATTAATTCATTAATAACTTTTCATTAATAAGATTTAATATTAAAAGAAAAAAATTTATCACAATTAAATACGTTTTAATAAGTCACAATTAAATACTAAAACGCACACAAATATATATATATCACTTGTAGTACCTAATGTACTGGTCCACTCTTGACTTTTTTCCCTCCCTTTAATCAAATTACACTTAAAATAACCAATTGTCCAATAACAATTGACTAGAACTTTTAACTTTTCTAAGAAAAATGAGAGTTCAACTTCAAAACTTAGTAACCCATGAGGATTCTTACATAAGATGTGAGCTTTATACTTAATTGGTTCACATGATTTATAAAGTATTGTACGAATTCTTAATTTACCTATCGACTACGCGGTTCGTTGAGAATTATAATAAACCGGTGAAATTCCAACTCATAAAAAAAAATAATTACACTTAAAATCTATCATTTTAATTGTAATAGTTTGCACTTGCATTAATCACTCCAGATAGATGCAGTACTCTAATTTAGCTCTTGTGAATTAATTTATTATTTGTAATAAAATGTATTATTGTATGTACCGTAGCACAAATAATTTGATCAATATAAAATAAATTGATCAATATAAAATAAATATTAAGGACCCGTTTGGCACAAGAAAATTTGTTGAAAATCTCTTAAATTCTCTGTTACACTTTTACATTTTCTCTCTCTCCCAAATTCAAAAAAAAGTAAAACATAATTTAAAAAAATAACATAACTAAAATTCCGCTAATCAGATGGGTAAATTTTTTTTTTTTATGTCAATACGAATTTTTTATATTTTTTTTATACCGTCCCGATGGAAAATATCAATCTGTTCTAACTGTTTTTCCACTACTCCATTCCATCCAAATAATTAATGCAAAAGTCAAAAAATTCTAACCACAACCGTTCTAACAGTTTCTCTCTTCAAAAAGTTAACACAAAAATCAAAAAGTTTCACTATTTATCTCTGAAAAACATGGTTTGAAATACGCACCAAACACCAAAAAGTTTTTCAAACCATATTTTCCACCGTGCCAAACAGACCCTAAATATATGATGCAGAAAGCAGGGCGGACAACGGGCAACCAGGCTCAGTCCAGAATGTAATAATAACTCCTCAAGAATTTTGAAGACCAATTTGTAGGTGTTTGTTAAAGCCTCGAGGGTAAAAGAATTTAATATATTTGTAACAACTTAAAAAGAACATAAAGCTTCTCGTAGAGATAATATGAATTCAATTCTTAACTCAAGTGAGATGTGTGTGAAGGCATATATCTTTTCAATTTACTCATCAATTATGTTAAATTGGTAGAATTCCAGGTTATCCAAAAAAACAAAAAAAGTAACACGACTTGTACACCATAGCTTGAGAGGGATGTTAAAAGTAATTAAGAAATAAATTAAAAGTTTTTAGTCAATCTTAATTAATTTAAAAGTAAGACTTTGTTAAGTTATTGTTCAGTCTTTATGGTGAACTGAACTCACAATTGTTAGCAAAAAAGAAGACCAAGGAAAAAAAAAAATCTGTTCCATGACCCTAGAGCTATGAACCTTTTATCCAGTGCAATTTTCTTACCCACGAGGAGGGGATTCAACACACTTCCTCCTCTTCTCATCAAGCTGATCACGCTTTTCCCCGGTTTCTTCCCGGTCTGGATCTCCTTGATATTCTTCCGTGTCGGCTTCACATCTTTTCCTTTGAGGAATCACCTGAAAGAATGAAGTCTTCCAGTCCCTTGTTTCCAAGAACTTGAGGAGTATTTCTATCACTTGATTCACAGTAAGGACCTGCACACAAATGGACAGATGCAAAATACCAAGGAATGAACAAAATTAATTGAAAGGGGATCCAAGGTTGATTTCTAAGAACATTAAGCTCCTGTAAGTTTGTTGAGAAAATGACAGATCCTAAATCTTTTTTTTTTGACGATGTTATATTCATGCGACCATTTCCACGAGGAGCATAAAATGTCAGCTGCCCTTGTTATACTCAAAAGGCACCAAGTTGGCACTTCTAGATGGTATATAAAATTTAATTCACAGCATAATCCTCTTGTCTGAGTACACGAATAGAACTTTCCATATCCATAATTCTCGGCTCACAAACCAACAAAAGCGAAAGCCAAATGGTCCACAATTGCGTGCAGTGCGCTCAGGAAAGAAAACAGAAAGAGAACCTCCTTACGATGATTTCAGGTACAACCAGTAATAAATTAACAATGCATCTAGCCTCCCGTAACAGTTGTGAATATAATATCACTAAAATTCATTTCCATTTTTTTCCCCTCTTTTCTTCCTTTCTCTTCTGGGGGGAATTTGTGACTGGTGAACGTCCATGTATGCCCAATTTTTATGGCATGAACCACAGGGACAGCTCAAATTGACAAGAACACAGAGAACTGTAATGACAACTAATGGTGCATTTTTCCATCTGTGAGAGAATATTCTCGTACAAACTCTTTTTCTGCAGATACCTCTACAAAAATGAATCCTCAGATTGGTCCATATTTCAAACAGGTCAATTCACATATGATATTGGAAGCATGTCCATCACCTCTCTTCAGGTGACTCGGGGTAAAACTTTGCATCTAACATTCTCATCCCAGCATTTTCAATTCTAGTTGACACTATATACATTCCTATCCAACTTCAATGGGTGAAAATTTTCAGCTAGAAAATTGACCCAAAAATATATCATACTTCCATTTTTGCTGCTTGAATTCAACATTCAAGCTTTAATAATAGGCCTAAACATTGTAAACAATACATATTGGAGGTGATGAGGGTGTTAGAATAGTCTAGATTTGTAGTGATTGTGTAAGGATTATGAGGGATTTGATTTGGATAGGTGATTTGTTGTATTTCCTAATTTAATTTAGGTTATCAATATAAATATAATACGAGGGAGAAGATAATTTATTCCTCCCAATTCCTTCTTCTCTCCTAACTTGGTATCAAAGCGTTAATCCAAGATTCATTAAAAATAAATAAAAGAGAAGAAAAGAACTTAGAAACCCTAGTCATTGATTCTCTCGCACCGCCAACCACTTTCATCACCAACCAACCACACCTCCACCTTCGTCGGTGACAGGTGAGCTCCATTGAACAAAGCTAACTATCATCGGCAACTCAACGCGCCCCCGTGTGCCTTCCAGGGAGTCTCATCTGCATCCCACCCACATCTTCTCTTTGCGTGTGCTGATGCATCACTTTTGTCGTCCCTCTGGCAACATTCTCTGGTGCTAGTCTCGTGTGCTGATGCATCACTTTTGTCATCCCTCTGGCAACATCCTCTGGTGCTAGTCTCATGTAGACGCCACCTTTTAGCTTGATCTAGTTCTTTTTGATGGTCTACAACTGCAAATCAACTTCGCTCATCATCTCATTCGTGTGTGTTGGTTATAGACTTTGTTTGTCTTTGTTGATTTGATGCTCTGGTTTGCTGCTCGTGATCTAGTCTTGATTATTACTTGGTATTTGGTCAGCTAGCCTTCTTGTTTAATTAATTTCTTGTTTGCTGCACTCCAATTGCCGATGGTGCAAAGACTATGCTTCGAATACTTCTGTAACTTCATTTAGGCCCCGTTTGGTAACGTTTTTGTTTTCTGTTTTTTTTGTTTATATTTTTCAAAATTTTGTAAATTAATAACAAAAAACGTATTTGTTAAATCTATTTATGTTTTTTTTGTTTCTAAAAAAGCAAAAACTTACACAGAAAAATATAAACAAAAAAAAAATATATGTTTTCATTCTTTTTTTTTTCTGTTGCAAACATTTTTGTCAATTTTAACACTTTATCCATTTTTGTTACATCAGATTAAAATAAATTATTTTATTAAAATAAAATTATTTTTAATAAATAAAAAATTAACTTATTTTATTTTATTTTTTAACTACTATTAAATATATTTAATAAAATTATTTTTAATAAATATCATAACTAAATTATTTAAATTATTACAAAATATATTTTCCTAAATAATTTAATGAAATTATAATTAATATATTTTATATTTACTGGATTAAATAATATAATAATTATATTTTATTCAATTATGTTAAATAAATAATTAAATTAAATTAATATAAAATATATTTTTTAAATTCTATTGAATTTTCAGAAACTGATAAATTCAATATTTTATGAAAATAAAAAATAATAATTATAAATAAATTTATATTTCCAAACGCAATTTTAATTTTCATTTTATAAAAAAGAAAAAAAAACAACAACAGAAATTAAAAAACATAAACTAGAAAAAGGACAAAATTACCAAACAGGCCCTTAGTGTTCCACCAGTTTCTCTTATTCCAATGGATAGCCTTCCCAAATTGATCTCTTGCAAGGTGTTAAATGGAGGTAACTACTTGATATGGTCTCATGTTGTCCGACTCTTTCTTATTGGTCGATAGATGGAGAGTTATAATATAGATCACTCAAAAAATTCTCAGTCTCCTATCTATTCTCAATGGTGTGTTGTAGATGCTGATGATATGAGTTGGCTCTGGCATAGCCCAGAATCATCAATTTTTTGCGTTATTGCTTTGCGTGGTTCTTCCAAATCAATTTGGTATTTATTAGTAGACTCTTTTTTCTCAAAGGAATAATATTTCAAAGATTTTTGAGGCCTATGAGCAACTCTTCTCCTTTTGGCAAGGTGCTCGACCATTGTCCAAGTATCATAGCACTCTTAAAGGCTTATGGTGATCGTTTTCTACAGTTTTGCCTACTTACAGAAACTAAACTATTGTCACTCGATTAGGAAGCACGGATACTCCAAATGGGTGTCATATCCTTATCCAATAAGTATCGGATATACATACTCTTCGGATATCTCAAGATAGATATCGGGTATACCACATAACGTATCCTATTATTTTATTATTTTTCTTCAAATATATTAATTAAGAAAAATCAAAATTTAAGTAGTTGAAATTCCTAAAATTATAAAATCTAATGACTTATATTTTGTTATATTTTGTTTATTAAATTATATATTAAATCAATTTTATTGTAGCTGTTATATTTATATATATAACCAATAAAAGTATACAAACTTTATAATTTTTTGGCGTATCCTTGTCGTATCCATATTCTCATTTTTTTTAAATTGCCGTATCGTATCCATACCCGTATCGTACCCATATCCCGTATCCATGCTTCCTAGTACAGAGGCTAAGTACCATGCTATGGCTCATACTATGTCTGAGATGCTTTGAGTGCATTCTCTTCTCTTATACTTTGGTCTTTTAGTTCCAACTCCAATGTCTATGTTATGTGACAATCGAGCTGCAATATTCATTGTTAATAATCCTATCTTTCATAAACGAACAAGTATATTAAGGTTGACTACCAATTCATTCAGTATTTCTTGATTAAGTGTGAAATCATCGCTCCATTTGTGCGCACTAATTCCCAATTGGGAGATATTCTCATAAAACCATTTGCTCAACTTTCATTTTTGTAACTATCTGTCAACCAGTTTGAGGGAGAGTATTAGAATATTCTAGATTTATTGTGATTCATTAAGATAGGATGAATATTCTAAGGGATTTGATGTGGATTGGTAATTGGTTGTATTTCCTTTGGGTTATCAATATAGATATAACATGAGGGGCGAGAGAATTTATTGCTCCCAAATCCATCTATGTTCTGTTCTAACTAAGGGAAAAAAGGATAATCAACAATTAAGCATTCACACACTCATGTTTTACCAAAAAGTATGTTGATATCCTAACCAAAAAAGATTTTGAAAAATATTTAATAGGAAAACAAGTCGTAAATGCCAAAACCAACCATACCTGGGAGCTAGACATCTTCAGGTAGTTTCCTATAGGGAGCTTTGCAGTTTGAATCCCCTGCTCTTTTGCTTTCTTCATAGTTATCCCTTTCCATCGGTTTCGATCCACTAACCCACCAACAATGTATATTTTCATTGGATCAAGTTCATCCAGCACATTTTCTGCGTCTGCTGTAAGGTATACCAGATGTTCTTTACGATCTTGAAAGACTGAAATATATGGTCTGTCCTCCTTATCTATTATCCACTTCTCAAACCCCGGGAGCCTTGTCAATTGGATATCCATTTCTCCCTGGCAGCCAGTCAACCAGAGATGGCCAGGAGAACTGCATCTTCCATTAACCGCATAGCAATACATAATCTGTATGTATTCATTAATGATAATCAGTACATTGGAACTGCGCAAACAACATAATGCTAATACCAAGGCCAAATAAGATAATGCTAATTCCAAGACCAATGATAGCTCCGTTGTAAAGAACTAATCCCACCTGCAGTAGGTTTTACATGTCCCATCCCATTTCCCCTCCCTCAATAATTGTAACTTTGATCCTTAAAGGTTCCCGTAAAAGATAATGATAATTCCAAGGCCAAATAACAATAAATAAATCAATAAGATCAAGTAAATGATAAATAATAACTGGCTAACATAAAACATGACAACCGACAAACCAAATGTTAATTAATAGCGAAGCATGAAGAGTATGAATTTATGAAAAACCAAATACAAATGATCTTTTACAATTAGAAATGAGATTGGGGTGGGGACCAAGAAAAGCGTCTAATTGGCTTCAATGGATGGAAATCCCGGTACCAGACTATCCATATCAAGAAGAAGAAGGAACATACAGGCTCTTCTGCATATACAATAAAAAGTGGGAAGAGGAAAAGAAGGAAACCAACAAACATAAGAAAATAAGAAATGCAAGGAATGAAAAGTTAACATGGGAAACAGAGGACCAATATGTTATGAAAATTAAAATATGGGATACGCCAAACAAGAAAAAAAATTGCCCAGGGATAGATCATGCATATAGAAATCAATCCAACATCGAAATTCATGGTTTACTCACACAAAATTTAGAGCTAAAAAGGAAGAAGACCTACACAACCATTGGCCAATTTACTTCTATTTCAATATCAATAAAATATCTATTGATCACTTTTCCCAATCTAACAGATAATCCAGAAATTTGGAATTGATACATAAACACTACACAAGACTCAATTAATTCTAAGATAGAGTAAACTTTCAATCCTTTAAACAGTAAGAATACACTATTGTTTTTAAACACTATTTTTTAATCTCCATTTCTTTCCACTGTAATTTGAGGAACTTTCCCTGAAGATGGCTACTACCACTATCTTCGATTCACCACCAAATTTCTTGCAGCATTTCCCATGGACTATGCAAATTCAAAACTCATTGTATCACAAATCAGTCACAGCAAAATAGCACCTCCACAGCCGGAATACTGCTCTTCCTCATCTCTTCATTAAATGCACAAATAAAAAAAATTAAAAAAAAAAAAAAACCTCCTTTTTGCTAACCCTAGTAACTAAGAAACAATTCACAATGGTAGTTAAAAGTAGCTATTATTTTCAAATATTTGAAATTGAAGGCCATGAAAATTCTAATTCTACCGTCTCACTACAAATTATTTCGTGTGCTGGCAGTTCCAAGCAACGTCTCAAAGATTTATGAATTCAAGGAATCAACGATTTTCTTTAACAAGACTCCGTGGTGTTAAAAAGATGAAGAAGATGAAATAAAAGGCAGAGAAAACCTGTTGAACGAGGCTGTTGATCTCGGTAGAAGTCATGAGGTGGGCAAACTCAAGGTCGATGACGATGTTCTGGCCGTGGAGCTTGGCTCCGGTGAGCCTCTCGATCTTCTTCTCCCTCTCCTCCGACCTCTTCTCCATCCTCTCCTTCCTCAGGCCCTTCCTCGACTCGATCAGCCTCGACCTCTCCTCTTCCGGCACGCTCGCCAGCATCTCCTCCCACTCCTTCCGCTTCTTCGCAGCCTCTCTTTTCTTCTGCTCTTTCATGGCGGCCTTCTTCTCTGCTTTCTTCGCTTCGAACCTCTGCTGCTTGAGAAGCCTCTTCTGCGCATTCTTCGACAGGGGTTGGGACGATGGCGGAGCACCGGCGTCTTCGTTGCTTTGATTGGAAAGGGTATTTTGGTCATTGTCGATAGCCGCCGTCTGCATTTTGCAGCAAAGTGAATTCTGCGGCTTGGTCGCTGTCTGTATGCAATTTGCAAGGGTTTTGGTCTCCGAGGGAATGAAATGAGGACCAAGAGAAGTAGCATAGGCAGCATCATAGCTTCACGGCTTCGAACCAAACGACGCCGTCGGAGTGCGATTATTCCGGATGTGTTTCGCGGAGGCGTGCCTTTAAATCACACCAGTTCATTGTACCAGCGTTGATCAGTCCGATGGCTGGGCGGTATAAATTTTTAACATGAATGTGTATATATATCAAATTAAGTAATAAAAAAAAGACGAAATTAGATCTCAATATTAATAAAATAAAACAAAACAAAAAGTTACAAACTATATATTAATTAGTGGTGCCGCGTGCCTAAAAGCACGTGGGACCCGCTCCTCCAACTGGCTCCCCTCACTTTTTTCGGATGACACATATATAAAAATCACATCAACTTATCAGATTTATTATATAGATATACATGTTATAATATATATGCAATAACATACCTATAAACCTACGGAGGAAATTAGGGAAATTTATACAGAAGAGGACAATTCAAAAGTTTCAAGTAATGAATGGGTTTATGTATAGAAAGAAAGGAAATTTAAAAAGAAACCCAAAAGTTTTTCAGACGGGATTATTGTGGAGGAAGAGGGAGAGAAGAATTTTGATTAAAAAAAAAAAAATTGCGCTTGAGTTTCATGTTTTTTTTTTTTGTATTTTTTTTTTCTAACCCTCTATTAATTAAACTTTTATTATAATTCATTTCAGGTGATCGGTGAAAATACTGTGGGAGAAAGAAAGGAATTTTGATAAATAAATAAATAAGGCTCTTAAGTTTCATATATTTATTTTTTGTTTTTTTCTATCCCTCCTTTAATAAAATTATTATTATAATTCATTTCAAATTACGGGAAGAAATACTGTGCACATGAAGAGATTGGAAATTTTTGAAAAAAAAAATTACTCTTGGGTTTCATATATTTTTTTTTAATCCTCCTTTAATAAGCATTTATTATAATTCATTTCAAGTGATGTGTGTAGAAAAAAAGAAATGACTCTTTAGTTTTATATTTTTATTTTTATTTTTTTTTATAACCCTCCTTTAATGAAACTTTTTTTAAATTCATTTTAGGTTATTGACGGAATACTATGCACAAAAATAAATGAATGATTTTTAAGTTTTATATTTTTTTTTTCTAACCCTCTTTTTGGTTAGATGGGTAGCTAACTTTTCTTTAATGAAAATTTTATTATAATTCATTATAGGTGAAAAGAGAAAAATAAAATTTATTTTAAAAATAAAAACAAATTCTATTAAAAAAAAGAAGAAGAATAGAAAGTAAAGAATTATGTCACGTAGAATGAGAGTGAAAGAGAGGATGAGAGAGAAATATACGATTTCAGTATTATAGTATAGATAAAATAAACTAGTGTTGACTTATGCTAAAAAGTATAGAATATTTTTTTATAAAAATGTATTATACAATATTTTAATAAAGTTATATAATTTCATAAAATAGCAATAAAATTATTTTTTAACATTTATAATTTTTATTTGGATCAATGTTAGTAAGCCAATCGATTCCAATTTTGATTTTTATATAAATGCTATAATTTCATATTTTACTAAATCTCAATTTGACCAAATCTTAAAAATTAAAATTTGTTTTATATTATATATTAAATTACAAATTTATTCAATTGACTTTTTTTGTTCAAATTGTTTGTTAATTTTACATTATGTTTTAATTTTTTTGACTCATTTTTTAAAATTATTTTGAGTTAGGAATATTATTAATCTTAATTGTATTAAAATAACTTTTGACTGATTTTATAATTTATTTTTATTTTATAACATAACTCAAGCTAAAAATATTATTTTTATTAATTGTATCTTGTACTTTATAAAAATAATTCAACAAACCTTAGCTGCCATACAGACCAAAGACAAAAGAAAAGAAAATTATACATGCAAAAGAAAATTGCAGTTGTGATCATGCATCAATATGGAACAAAAAGAAGTTGAAAAAAAAAAAAAGCAAAAACAAAAGAAGAAAAAAGTACTAAGAAATAAAAGAAAATAGAGCATTCCATTCAAAATGTTCTAAAAGAATTAAAAATAGAATGATAAATAAAAAGAGTACAAATATGATTTGGTTTAATGTTTCAATAATTTTTGTATTTTTAAATTTTAAAAATAATAAAAGTTTTTACGAGATAAATAACCAAATTATTATTATTTTTTAATTTAATTATAGTATATTTGAAATATGTAATATTTGTAACTATATTTAATTTATAAGTAAATTGTTTCCCATGAGTTCATTAACTGTAATATTAAAAGATTGTATTTTCTTTCTCGTTCTCTCTTTTACTCCAATCCCACGTAGCATGGGTATTTGGTCTTCATTATATTTTTTTTCTTTTTAAATCGATTTTTGAATTATTTTTCAAATTCATTCATTCCCTTTTCTTTCTTATTTTTTTATCATTCACAAAACTTTGTTTCTTTGTCCACATTACTAAAATATTTTAACTACAACTTCATATTCTCTTGTGTATATAAAACTACCAGAGTTATGGTATATAACTTTAATAGATGTGAGTGAGTTAATAGGTTTTAAAAAAAAAACTTACTAACTTGGATTCTAATAAGGGACCTACTTGCTTATAAATTTAATGTTAGTGTAGGCCCATAGAATTGTATAATATTTTTTTTTGGACAAAATATAACTTTAAGTATATTTTAATAAAGTTACATAATTTTATAAAAATAATTATTGAGTTATTATATATATAGATTTTGTTAATATTAGTGAGTAGATAAAATTGATCAAAATCGAATTTTTATATGAATAATAAAATTAATATTTAATTAAATCTCGATCTAACTTAATCCTACAAATTAAAAATTATTTTACAATATATATTAAATCACAAACTTATCCAATCGATATGTTCTCTTTTTTATTTCAAATAATTTATTAATTTTAAATATATGTTTTTATTTTTTTAGTTCTTTTCTCATTTAACAAAATTAACTTGAATTAAAAATACCATTAATTTTAATTTATTAAATTAATTTTTTACTGATTTAATAAAAGTAACTCAAACCAAAAATATTATTTTTATTAATTACATACTGTACTTTACAAAAACAACTTAATTATTAAGTTTTCAACCGATGATCAATATGAGTAATTTAACTTTAAAATTGAACTTGAAAAAAAATAAAAAATAAAAAATCTACTCTCAAACCTAATTAATATTTAAACACTTCCAAACCTAATTAATAATAGGCATTTCTTTCCTTGTATTTTAAATGTAAAATATACCAAGAGTTATTATTATTAGAAGAACGAAATTTTCTTTTAAATTAATTAATGTTCAGTCATTTTTAAATCATTTTCAAGCCTAATTAAATAGTGAATAAGTATTTAAATAGATACGCAAGGGATATTTTAAAAAAGAAATTGCAAAAATAATGAATAATTAAAGAACATACAAGGAAGACAAAATCAGAAACATTTAAAATTACTTAGTTATGAAATAAGTATAAAATTAGGATAAAATTAATTCTTTCTCACACGATTGAAATTGTAGTTAATTATAGGGAGAAGTAAAAAACTTCACTATAATTAGAGTTTCACCAAATACGTCACCTTTACCCTTTTCTCTTATTATAGTAATAGTATAAATAAGTACTTAAACACACAAACACAGACACACAAATATAAATACAGTGCTCAAAGAGAAAAAAGGGGGGGGGGGGTAAAATCCTTTCAAGTACAAATCAAAACCTTCAGCACCTTGCATGCATATCCCTTTTATTGGCATATGCACAACCATATCCACAATTCCTTTTGACTTGGCTAAATACAGAGAGTATATTGTTTACCCATCCATTTTTTTTTTTAATTGTTTTTATTCGTAGAACAGGGTTGTTATACAGGAAGTTTCTAAGCGTACAGCCATACAAGTCCTGAGACTAATATATTCTATTTCTAACTGATTCAGCCGCGTAGACGGTACCCAAGCAAGACCCCGATGAGTGCTACCGTACAAACAAACAGGAAGGGAAATCCCACTCGAACTTTCCTTACAACTCTCTTACTTCTCAACAAATCCTGCAAATTAAGCAAAAGGAAAAAGCCAAAAATTAATGAGCAAATCCAATATCGTTTCAACAAGTATGAAAGCTTGCCAAAAAAAATAAATAAATAAATAATCTAGATACACCTTTAACAAATGATAAATGATGGGTCCCTTTTTTTTTGTTTGGGGGGGGGGTGGGGAGGGGTAATCAAGAGGGTGTTTGGGAGCCCTACTTTTATAAAAAAATCACAAAGTTTTATGAATTTTTATCAACTTTTGTTTTCCATACGTTTTTTATAGACTTTTACTAAATTTTGTCAATTTTGTGACAACTTTTTTGACCAAAACAGTTTGAACGGACCCTATCAGCTCAATAATCTAACAGAACATATAAAACCGTTCGAAACAGGTCCTGTCAGAAATTGAGCTTGTCCTCAAAGGCCCGCTCAAAAATCTGACATAGTATACAAAACCCGTTTGAAACGGGTCTTATCAAAACATTTGAGTTTATTCTTCAAATACAAAAAAGTGACTGACTCCTTATATTAACTTTTTGCCCTCCAAACACTACTAAATGATGATATTTAAAGCTAGAGGAGCAATCGCCCCCATCTAGATCTGCCACTGGGAAAGACAGCGGACAGATGAACGATAGACTATTGTTCAAACTCCTCCGATCTCCAGATCATTCTGCACTATCACTATCACCAAGTTGCATCGATGATAAATGACTCGATATTTAACGGCTGAATTGGTCTTTGACCAAAAATGGGTCGCTACAAAAAGAAAGCAATAATGTAGTACCAATTCTTGTTGCAAAATTTCCCTTTCTTGAGCGGTCCATCTCCTCTCCTCTGTTAGCTTGGATATGGTAGCTTCAGCCTGCAAAAAGTACAAAACATCATGAGTACTGTCCTTTGAACATCTAACAGTGGAGAGACAACTATAAACCACTTTGAAATGCATGAAGTACATCAAATTTAGAAACTCAGCAAGATGTTTCAGTGTATTAAAAAAGAGATCCATTCCATTTTACCTTTTTTTTATAATGGATCGGCTTCACTCTACAACATGAAGTGACAAAAAGAAGTCAAGCCGACTCCACAACTGATAAAACATTATCATGGACCAGTAACCAATATGCAAACTAGCACCAGTAACCAACCCCCACCCCCCAACACACACACACCCATCATACCCTTGGCATGGTTTTAAGAATGAATATATCTAGAAGAAAGAATGTCATCTCATCAATGTTAACTGCCTCTCATGAATGTGACTGCTATGTATAGATAAAGCAAGATATGGAGACATGAAATATCAATTCTAACTATAGCAAGAGAAATATCAACGCAGCAGTTATCCAAAGGAACTAATCAGCAAAGAAGAAAGCCACATGATTACTGTTAAGTCAAACTCTGGAGAAAGCTGACCTTGCATAACTTTGATTCAACTTCATTCAGTTTTGACTTCATCTCAGAAATATCTTTAACTAACTTCAGCTCATCCACATCCTTCATTCCTTTACACTCTTTATCATATGCTGGCTCCTCCACATCCTCCATCATTTTTTTCCTTTCATCCTTTGCTGGATCTACCATATTCTTCATTGTTTTATCCTCCTCTACATCCAACCTGTCCTTCGTTCTTTTATACTCCAAATCCTTTGCTGGCTCCATGTTCTTCAGTATTGGTTCTTCCAGCTTCTCCTTCGTTGTATATTCTACTTCATTTGTCGGCTCCTCCACTTTCTTCATTGTTTTATACTCCACATCATATGCCAGCTCCTCCCCTTCCTGCATGGTTTTATAACCAACTTCTTTTACTGGTTCCTCCACTTTCTTCATCATTTTATACTCTATATCCTCTTCTGGCTTTATCTCACCATTTTCCATTCTGGAGTCCTCCACATTCTCAGTACCCTGACACAAAAGGAAAAATAAAATTACCATACTACATTTTCAGATGCAATGCTGGTATAATCAGCATTGGTGGACTTAAACCTGATTGTAATATGATAGATGGCATAAGCCACATGCTGAATGCATAAAGGTAATTGGTTAAATAGTACAAAAAGATTCAGAACATGCTGAAGCTTCAGTACACCCTTAAGCTCACAACTCTCATGAAAATATCTCCAAGAACAACAGGGCCAACAAGAAATTACACCAAGTTCATGTCCACATTATAAAGTGTATTGAAGCAAAACCAGTGATACATGAGCTTCTTGTCAAGTAAAAGGGCAATCTCTTACTGTCTGCTGTGGGGGAAAGGTTTCAACTTTCCTCAGTACTTCATCTTTCAGAATTGAAGCTTCATAAGATGGCTCCTGTTTCCATGTTCCATTGATTGGTGATAGTACTGGAGAACTGGGGGGGCTGACAAGGATCACTCTCAGCTTTTTCTCTACAACGTATCTGCCATCATCTTTGGCAAACTGCCAAAATAAACTGTAAGAAACCAGAATAGAGAAACAGGACCTATAACCTCATACAAGACTACAGAACAACATACCATGCTGGAATCAATATCTTCATCTGTTGTCTTTGCAGGAACAATAGTGCTCTGAACTAAAAACTTGTCTTTGCATATCATGTCAGGAGGAGGTACCTTTTGTGCTTGCATTGTAACTACACAACGCCAAATTTGTCCACAATAAACAGCAAATAGATGAGAACAAAAAACTGTTAGAAGCTGTATTACATAACTCTCCTTAGTGTCAAACATTAAGCCTGACAAATAAACAAATGCCAACCCCAAAGTAAAAATACATTAGAAAGGCCAAGTCTCTAAATGAAGGGTAAAAGATTGTTAATTAATCACCTATGCATTTCTAAATTTTAAATAATTTCAAGCACAAACACCAATTCCTAAGTAAATATTTGAAGGCACCAAATGGCCACAAAATGAGCATTAGTAGAATTTAAGTCATTGTGAAGTTTCCTCACTGCAGTAGTGCTGAACTCAAGGAAAGCCTGATAAATAAACTAGCAAAAAGATTCTACAGGTGGAAACATCCAAAGCTTTGCATGTGAATATATATCAAAATCAACTTTATACCTCATCTTATCCACATTAATAACCTCATGCGATATTACTTATAGGGGTGAAAACAAGCCGAACTGAGTCGAACTTTAACTTGTTTGAGCTTCGGCTCTAGCTCGATTAAACCAATATGACGTCATTTTAGTCTAAAATATAATAAATAAAATATTAAAACAATATATAATAGAAATATTATTAAAAACATATATATATTATTTTATTGAGCCTGCTAGCTAGCTTTCAAGTCGAGCTTTCTAGGTCCAAGTTCGAGCTCGAATCTAAAATGAGTCACAAATCAAGCTCGATTCGAAGTTACAAACCAAGCTCGAGCCGAGCTTTTTTCAAGCCAAGCTCAAATAGCTCAATTCGTTTCTACCCCCTAATTACTTATCAAGAAAATAATAATAACTTCAGGTAACTATCTATATAGTAAACAAAAGCAACACATAAGAGGTAGAACCCAAAATTTTGGGGAGGAGCAAAAGACAAGGAAAGAAAATAAAATGCCAATCTAAATAGGCCAAAAACACCTAGATAGGAACAATAAATCCAAGCCATAGCAGCATTGTTGGTTGGAGTTATAGTTTTGGTTCTAGTTCCAAAAAAATAAAAATAAAAATGACAAAGGGCCAAGGCAATCATATTTCATTTACAGAGTATTGTCAACAATGCTGCTCACACAGTAACATTGGATAATTTTCTGCATAAACAATGGCAATTTGTTCAAATATTCACCAACTAGTGACACGACCAACAATGCCTTACATATATAACAATGCATCCCGACTTACCACTATTTCAATATGGTTGTAGACATCAATTTAAAACAATATCATCACATGGCCAAATGGAAAACCATTAATCATGGGTTTCAATTTACTTCAATATTCTTGAAACACAACAGCAATAACTAATAGAAAATGGAGAAAAAATATAAGAGTTAAGCCGAGAAGCAGTTCCCAAAGACTTGTATCGACATTCTCTAATTTTAGGTGCATTACAAGCTATAATACAAACCAGTGAAATCATAAGTTGATTTTGGCTTTACAATGCCTGTGTTTGGTCGCACGCAATATTTCTTCGGCGATGTAGTTTTAACCTGCCATACATCCATATATTATGTTACTACACAGCTTTCAATTTAGCAAATCCAATGTCTCACCCATAGTACTCATGTAAAAAGAACAGCAAGGGTCTGCACCTTGAAAGCAACATGGTTGTTGGATTTATTGACCAGTCGAACAGAGCAAGAGCACTGTTTCTTCAACTCAACTATGAAAAGAGAAAGAAAAATATCTAAACATGTTAGTCCATTGGAATAAAATTTGAAGCATGCATAAATAAAATGAATCAAGGTAAATAACATTTGAAACCATGTGAGCTGCTGTAAGCAAAAAGTTAAAAAGAATTTGCTATTTCAGTTCTAGTATTTCCTCATACTATGACACTAAAGCCTCACCACGGTAATAGTGCACTACACTACAGACAAAAAAAAAAAAATGAAGTTCTAAAACAGCGAAATAAAGGAGCAAGAATAGTGAACATCAATAATATGTGCTTGTGATAGCTTAAATATGAATATAGATTTGCAAGCTGGTTAATGTCGTTTCCTTGGTGCCAACAACCAAGCAGTTGTAATTCACTAACACATTTGTTTTTATTAAACAATTTGGTCCTAAAATGGCATGCATGGGCACAATTTTGGCCATGGCGTTGGGTAGAGTGGAGCTTGATACTAGGTAGTACCATACACCTCTGCCACATGGGGTGGACCCAAATTTCCCAGGGGCTATTTTGGTAATTTTACACTTGCAACTTCCAGCGCAAATTTCTGGTATATAAAGAAAAATAGGACAACAATGTATGTAACTTGCGAGATTATGTTTTGGCTCTGAGCAGAGTGAAACCCGCAGGAATTCCGTAGACATAGCCCAAGACATCCTTGGGTGAACCACTAAAAAACTTAAGTTGTCATCCGTGGAATTGTTTCTTTCCCACTGCTCCTCGTTGATTTAGATTAGGATTTATTTCCTAACACGTGAAATTAACAGTTTTTTGTGAAAATGGTACACTGTTAATTGATGTGTCTCACTGTGAAGGTCACATGTCCCCAGTGACAGGATTTGAATCTCGGTGGTGAGGTTGAAATATTATGGACAAGGGAGGGGGCTATTAGGAGTTTTTGGAAAAAAATTATGGGAAGGTGATGATATCATTTATTTATTTATTCTGTTTATTTTGTTTGGTGGTTTTTTTTTTGGGGGGGGGGGGGGAGTCCTTCAAGGTTATTCAAATTTTTTGCTAAAATAACACTAAGCCTCTAAAAGCTTCTGAACCTGGGGAGCCTCCACCCCTCTAGACCATTCGTTGCATATACCAAATAACCAATATCATAATCCGATGTTAGCTATATGATCATTAGGTCATATATACCAAAAAAAAAAAAAACAAATCCCAAAAGTTTTAGCTAATGATCTTGTACACAAAAACTGTTTGATGAACAGATCGAATGGAGATTTTTAAGTTTGTTTTTTTCAAATAAAAAAAAATAAGCCATAAATTGAAATGACGGTAAATGAATAGGCATTTTCTAACAGTAGGAAAACCCAACCCAGTATGTGCTAACACAGATAAACTCAAAGGTACAGAGCACAAAAAGCCAAAAAAAATCAATAGCTAACCGGATGATCAAAATTCAGCGACTCACATATGAACTTGAGTTCTGGAGGTTGAATTTCCAAAAGCTCTGCACTCATCGTTCTCCTTCACAGAATCCAAAAGGAAACTTTCTAGCATCCAAAACTACAGAGTATTTAACGAGACTAGAATCTCTTAAAGATCCATACAAAAATAATAAAAATTGAAGTATCAGAACCAGAATCAAAATGGAAAGAGAGTGGATAGACTACGATTTCAACCAAATTTTACTTAAAAAACCACAGCTATTAGAATTTATATCAACTGCTCAAAATCATCTTCATCGAACGACCTCAACCAAACAGAGAATCAACTCAGTACAGATCCACAATCGCATCACATTCCTCAACCGTCGGAGAGTTCGAGAACACACAAAAAGCAGACAAAGACGCGTTCAACCAATCACGACAAATAACGGAAACGCATCCCGAGTAAAGCGAAAGAGCTTACCGTACAGTATGGGGGAACTTGGATTTAAGGCGTGACTAACGGAACCTCAGCGCTTAGCGTAGGGACGAATTCAAAGCGAATGATTCTGCATTGAAATCAAATGAATTGAATTGAAATTGATTTGCGTGAATCTTCCGTTTAGGGTGGTTGATTGCGTATACAGTAAACATACATATATATCTATATGTCAGTATATATGTAGAGCGAAAGGTTTGGGGCTTTGGTGGAATCGGTAGAGTGGAATCAGAAATCCAGAACAATATTTGAAGAGAGAGAAACAAAGAGTTAAGAGAGAGAGAGACAGCAGGAACGTGGGAAAAGGGGGTGGAGGGAGATTAAGCAAAGCAATTAATGGAGTTTGGAAGAGTGTGTGGCGTTGATTTGGTTGACTGACTAATGAGAGAGAGAAAGAGAGAGAGAGCGGACGGAGTGGGTCCGAAGGCGGTTGTACTAGCCGGCTCTGGCTCTGGCTCTGGCTCTGATTCGGCTCGGCTTGCTGGGAGTTGTTTTGTCCTTGCTTTGGCTTTTGTTTTTTCAAAATTTTCATTTATTGTTTCGTTGAAGATGAGGGTTATTATTATCTTTGTTAAGTATGGCAACGAGTGTCACGTTTGGATTTCCAATCATGCACTCGATTGGAAAAAAAAATAAAAGTTGATAGAAGAGTGAAGAGGGAAAAAAAAAAGTATGTAATGTCAGGTAGATTGTTAAGGGTCCGTTTGTGGTAACTAAAAATAATAAAAAATAGTGAAAAATATGGTCTAAATCATTTTTTGACATTTGGTGCGCCTAACCCAAACCACAAATTTTAGAGAGGAATAAAGCCGAATCTGTCCCGACGATTTAGTTGCCGTCAGGACGGCTGGTCTGAAAATGGTAAGATACTCAAGAAGACTCTTTACACCTCTTTCGAGTCGATATTCTTTTCGGTGAAGACCCAATATTACAAACACTCACTTCGCCATTCATTCTTCTCGTACTCGAATCAGAAGATATTTCATCTCCTCTTCTTCTACTTTGTTTTCCATTTAGGTTTTCCTTTGTTTGAAACTCGTATTGTCTATGGTAGATCCATGGGTTTGGAGATTTTTCTCTGATTTTCTCATGAATGGTTGATGAAGAGGTTTAGGACTTTCTTATAACTATTTTTGGTGGGCGTGTGTGAGAAAGCCAAACTTATTTTGGTTCAATGTTAGACTTTTGTCGCGTTGCCTGAACTTCGTCTTTCTCAGATCTCTAATTTCTGGTGCTCCGTCAAAACAGCCCGAATCCTTCGTTAGGACGGTTTGTGGCAGTGCTGAATCCATCGGAACGATTTTGTAGTTTCGTTGGAATGGTTTAGGTTAATGGTCAATCCATCGGAACGGAGTTCAAATAATGTCAGAAACAGATTTCGACAGTGACCAAACCGTCAGAACGGTATGTGGATTTCCGTCGGGATGGTATGCAGAAATAAAAAAAAAATAAGTAAAGTTGGTGTCGTTTTGTAGTGCACGACTTTGTGTTCACATCTTTAAAAAAATATTTCCCATTCGATTAACGAAATTGTAGTTATGTTTTTTTTAGTAGATATGTCACTTTTTTTGAAATTTGGGGGATAAGAAAATAAAAAGTGTAACTAAGAATTGTAGATGTTTTCAGAATTTGTCAGCAAATAAATTTTCACCAAATGCATCCTAAATTAAAAATAAACGATTCAAATATATTTATATTATTTTAATTTAAAAATTTTTAAATATGTTCAAATTATTGAATTTTAATTTGGTAATTTATCCTATAAGGTAATTGTTACTTTGGTAATTGTTCTCTTCCAAACTGATGAAGCAGCGAATAAAAATTATCATAATAAAATTTACTTTATGTTGACCAAAATAAGGAGGTATTTGGAGACATAACTTTTCAGTAACTTTTGGTTTTTTAACCCAAAAATTTATACTTGTAATTTTTGGTATATTTGGTAAAACAAGTAACAATTTTTAACAAATTTTTGTAACTTTTGAGTGTTTGATAAAATTTTTGGTAATTTTGGACAACTTTAGTAATTTTTGACAATTTTTAACTTGGTAACTTTTTGAGTTAAAAAGTTAATGTAAATGAGTATAAAAATGATAAAACTTAGTAAGTTACCAAATACTCAAGAAGCAAAAACTTTTAGTTTTTTTACTAATTTTTGCACCTCCTAAATATGCCATTAATGTAATCGTTTCAGCATGTTACTAAAATCATGCTGTATATTTACACCTTGATTTAATGGGGTGAATGGGAAAAGGGTAAAAAAAAAA
>QLOD02000029.1:13375527-13390288 GCA_003260245.2 Sideroxylon spinosum | reverse complement strand
GATTTGATTGGCGTCGTCAAATCCATATAGCCGACCCCACCTAGTGGGAAAAGGCTTAGTTTGATTTGGTTTGGTTTAATGTTATGTTGCGGTTAAGTGAATATATATGTTTAATCAATATAAAGGCTTTGTTATTTAAATGTATAGGTTATTCTTAGTTTAAACAAAAATAAGCACTTTTTTTTTATTTTTTTGAAGAAGAAATACTATTATAGATGATCGCCTCTAAGCGGTTGGCTAAAGCTCTTATACGAGCAAAACTTTTAAAAACCAACTCAAAGTGCTTGAGGAAAAGTATAAACGACCATTTTGAAATAGTCGGTAACAACTCTATACCAAGTTTAATGGAAAAAAATCATTTCAACTACCACAAGCAATTGTTTATTATCTTTCTAGATCCAGACATCAACGATCACTTTAAAACGGTCGTCAAGCGGTCATGACAACCGCTTCAATGGTTTTTGACGACCGCCTGTGGTGGCTGAGAAAACCCTTACCCCTAATCGTGTTGTTGTATTATCTATCATTATGATGATATATATTCTACTAAATTATATACATATCATTATGATAAAAAATACAAATAAATTTTTTTGATCCTGTATTATTCGTCAAAATTTCACCAAAGAATGCCTCCACCAATCTTTTTGAAATCCAAAGTAATTTAATACAGTTGAATTCAATTCTTCATAATTGCTTTCATTGTTTTTATATATATTGTGTGTACGTACATACATAAATATGTATGTATGTATTTTCTTACTATACCCACGCGAAGCACGGTGAGATCCATCACCAAGTACTGCTGCTATCATCGAATGAATTAAGATAACGAAACAAAACCAAACAGATGATGATCTGTGGAGACTTTTATGAGGGCTGAAAAGGAAAAGATAATGAAATTGGCCACGTCCCAAAAACATCGAAAGGAACGCAAGCCAACCACCTAATCCAACATATCCCTATTCTATTCAATTATATATATATATTTTGGTGATTCGAATTAATGTATAAACCTGAGCTCTATAAGCAAGTCTTAGTCCCGATTTTGAAATTAATAACTGAATAAGTTTTCAATAATTCTAGATTATAATATTCAAGAAAGAAATAATAATCACTGAAGAACAAATATAAAAACTTACAAGTTGAGTTAATTCTAGTGCATTATATTAAAACGTAACAAATTACAAGAAATGATGAAATCAATAATATACATAGGGAAATAATCAATGCAATTCTCCATTAGTTTTTCTTACTCCAAGTTACTCCATTCCATTAAACTTATTATGGAGAGAGAAAAACTAATGAAAAAATACATCTACCCCCTCCTATACATATTGTATACATTTTTTACGAGTAATAATAGCAAGCTGAAAAAAATTTTAGTTTTCCATACAGGCACCAACAACATTAGAGAGTTTTATATTTTCCAATTTAATTATTATGATCAATTACTATCATTGATTTATATATTTTTACATTTGTATTATATATTAATAATTGCTTGTGCTAAAGATACTAAAATATAATTTAATATACAAATAACTCACATTTAAATTTATAAATAAATTTACGCAAAAAACTTTTACATATTATATTATTATATAAAAAGTTCGTTTATAATTTGACATTTATATAAATGTCAAATCATGAACTATATTATTATATAGATAGATATTTACGAATTTGAAATAAAAGTACTGGACAACGACACGAATAACTATTAATTGATAAAAAATAATTCAAATATAGACTTAATATTGATTTCAACAAAGAAATAATAATAATAATAATAATAAATTCAAAGAGTACATGTGATGCATAATGATAAATTTTCCAGAATTTAAAACAATCATGTAAAATTAATGATATTAGAATAATTATATGAAGTTATTAGCTTTAATGCTATCGTATAAAAATCATAACAAAATAATTATCGATTTGTAGCGTCAATCACCTTTCCTATATTTTGTAAATTTTCACTTCAAGTCATCTCATTAGTGATTTACATCCATCCAAACGGATCATTAATAGATTTTAGTTCAAATAGTAGCAGTTTTCCATAATTGAATTAGGCCAGCAGCTGGACGATTATTCATTTGTTGCCATCATCGAAATATACAGATCTAATATGAAATATTTGCCACATCGATAATCAACGACGCAACGTCTACTTATTTTTCATTGTACGGGATGTATAGAATGACACTGATTTTATAATATTTATCCAGGATGAAGGGATTCGGAAATTGAAATTCAATCTTAATGAATTAAAGTTTAATTTTCAACTTTTGAATCATTATACAAGTACATGAATAAAAATATTTTAATATTAAGCGTTAAACAAGAACTTTCGTTAGAATATAATGGTTGAGACAACTTCAATTGACATTATAATTACTTTCCCTTTATCTCACGACCAATATGTTATGTATTCAAGTACAATAAATTTGTCCTATATGGTTCAAGAAAATCTAGGTCAAAATAATCATCAATTAAGCTAACATGCGACCACTACGTCTTTCTCCTCCTCCTCCTTTTTTTTTTTTTGAACGTTATATATAACACACCACTCAATTATACATAATTGTATAACTTCTGTCATAAGTAATATGTATTACTTCGTAACCAAATTTGACAATATTTCAACAATTCATAATTTTGATTTTAACTTATTTAAAAAAACCAACTTTATATTAGTTTTCAATGCTTTGAATTTAGTCTATCTTAAAATTTTTTTAATCTTAAATTTTTAAATTTAGCCTCTCTTGAAAAAATTTAAGATTTATCAAGTGCTTTGCATTTTAGGTGTTTTGGTTTGCATAAATATTCTATGATTTTGGGTTTATATTAGATCTTTTTTTTTTTTTTTTTGGGGGTAAAGTTGAAAGAGAATTTTTTTACAAAAAGCTATCTAGAAAAAAAATATTTGAAAGAATGCTGTTAATAAAAATAAATTTTTAAAATTAAATTTTTACAAGTTTGAAAATCCATTGTGAAAAAAAAATTTTTAAAACAATTTTGTTCACAATCTCCTTTTTTTTTTTTTGGATAACGAGGAAAAGTTACTTAGGATCGAAACTCCTTGGGAAACCAGCACACGCCACTGCACATCGGTCCATGGTCAATCGCAGACACCCTTCTATTTGATGGACAGTCCGGGAGACTCTTCAAGAATTGTTAGTATTTACAGTCGAACTCCCAACCTCTTATGAAAAAGCTGAAAATCCTAACTAAATGACCTAAACCACTTAGTTATTTTGTTCACAATCTCGATGTTACATAATTAACATCAACATAAATTGTACCATATTTTTCAATCCAAATCATATTTGGGATTTTAAAGAAATTAAATTAGATTGTATAATTGTTTAAGCTTGAATCATGTTATAGTCAATTAAGATCACCAAATTTGAAAATTCTCTACACAAACACAAAAAAAAAAAAGAAAAAAAAAAAAAAGAACTGCTTGAGATTTGTAATTATTGTAGCATATTATATATGGAAAATCTACAAAGCCACAATTTCTATACATATCATCATAAAGACAGGCAATTCTCTCTTGATAACTCTGCACCGATATATCGAGAAAATAAATTCAACACGTTGGTTGAGTAGCATTTTTAATCAATTTATGTTGGATTCTACGGTTGGATGCTCAATGGATTGATAATCATTGTATCTCTCCATTTTGCCAATGAAATGGAATTTCTAGGAAGGTAGCTACCATCGTGTTAATTATATACGTTGTGTTTGGGGTAAAAAAATTTATCAAAAAAGGAAAAAAAGATAAAAAAAAAAAAAGATTTTAAAAACATATCTTCATTTGAATGACTTCATAAATACAAATATCAACATATTAATTTTAATTTAATTAATTTAAAATTTTTAAATTTCACGGTTTTTTCCTACTATTTTCCATCACAATTTAAATAAAAGAAGAAATTTTAAATCCCTTATTTATATTTACTTTTAACTCCGCTTTTACAAATATAAGAACCGAAACCAAACCAAAATATAACCTGGGCCTAAAAATAGTAAAAACCAAACCAAAAACCAAATTAAGTGAATCGAAAACTTAAATTTGGTTCAGTTATTCGATTCAGTTCGGTTTGGATTTGCACACCATGGGTGCGCCTGAAATTCGGATTTTAAGGGGGAGGGGGGAAATGCAAGGAAACGAAACTACATACAAATAGTCATTTTCTATGGTTAGTTAAAACATTAAACTTGTTTAGCAACTATCTATTTATTTTTTTCTTATTTTCCTAACTACACCCAAAAAAAAAAAATCAAAATTTTTTTTTTTTATTTTTCATTTCATTTTATTTTACTACCTTTTCCACTCCACTTCTTTTTTTCCTGCACATACTTATCTTTTTATGATTAATTAAATAAAAAATTAATTTTATTTGACAAATATATATTCATTTTCCTTAAAATATAAATAAAATTAATTTAACATTTTTCAATTCATTTTTCTTCCATTCCTTTTCCATTCACTTTTCAAATACGCCCTAAAGATAGTAAGGACATGAGGGTCAGGCAGCAACTGAATATATAAATAAGTGTTAAGTCTAATTTATCATACACTCCTAATAGCCAAAAATCTAAAGCAACCATTACCACAAAAAATACACTACATATTAACTCTGCTGTCGTTTCAGTTATATTTGAAATGTAAAAATTACCTGAAAAGATATACATCCAGTAGGGGGGAATATTTTCACTTGTTCACAATTGAGACTCGGGAATTCGCTGTATCATTCCCAGTCAGCGTCAAAGAAGCCTGCATCTTTCATCTCTGAGTAGTACACATTCTCCAAATGCAAATCCTCCTCCTGAAATCATCACATCACATGCACCAATAAATTAATTCAATGGCCAACACCTAACTAGGGGTGACAATTTTTGACATGACACGTAAACACGACTCAAATCATCCGATACGTAATTAGCGAGTTAAAGGTGGAATATAAATGGATTCAGATCATAAAGGGGTGAAGTCATTTATAACATGATTAATAATGTATAATTAACTAACCCCGTATAATTTTCGAGGTAGCCGTGAATTTTTTGAGGTAGCCTGTTAAATGTGCTAAAGAATTCGTATATTTTTCAAGTCAGTTGTGTATTTTGGGTTGACATATTTAACGTATTAATCAAGTCACACAACCTATATACTAAACGGAATACATATTATATCGTATTACCCATGTAATAAACGAGTTCTGCCAGTGTTGGTTATTTTGACATGATTAATTAATCACTTTGTTGACCCAAATAAGCGAATACACGACCCTCAAACATGATTGCCACCCCCTACTCATAGCAAGTTAACATAATAATATCAAAGACAACATATGCTGACCTGAAAAAAGTCTGCTAGAAATGTTACGTATAGAAGGGGAAGATAAAAGGCATGGTAGCAAATAACTGTGAAATCAAACAACCTGTAAAACAAAATAAAATCAAAAAAAAAATTAACAATAATAATTGAAACCGTAGTGCGTTGGGTCTAACAAACAACTTCACATTTAATGTAATGAATTTACGGCATACCAGAACCCAAATCCAGCCCCTTGTCCATTAAGTGCGCAAGCAAACAGAGCCATTGCATTCAAGCAAAACATGATGGCAACGTAATTGTAGAATGCGGGTCTAGCTGTGAAGAAGGAAGCAACAAAACAAATGCACAGCATTAATACAGGACCATGTGCAACATAGTATATTTTGATAGATCTAGAAGGAAAGGAACAGAAGAACTTTTGAAGGCAAGCAATTGCCATTACACAGGTTAAGAAGTTACTTTTTTGCTAGCTTGTATAGCTGGAGGGTGGGGTGTTACAAAGCCTGATTTAGATTGAAGTCCACTTTAATTTTTGCCGAGTGTATGATTGTATAACTTGGAAGTATTTGTCTTTTTGCACAGTTAGGGATTTCTTGATGCTTATTTCTAATAAATTTTTTATTTATATATTAAAAAAACTTGTGCAGCACGTAATGTGAGGAATGCAAGTGTAAACAAACTGACCAGGTAACCTCTCCCTCCATCTCGAGTGGTACATGAATAATATGAAGCCATAAACAGCAGTAAGCAGCAGCTTGTGGACAACCCACAAGCCCCATTTCACCCTATGTGTATCTTCATAGTTGTCGATAAACAGAGGAATTCCAAATCCAAATAGATAGATCGCCTGCATATGTCCAGTTTTAAGGGCAAAAGTCATTTGTTTAAAACAATATTATTATAAAGACATCGAAATTGTTTCATGTAAACAGGCACCAACGGGTGTCATCCAAACATCTGCCACGCTTAGGCATGCTGTTTCACGGTAACAAAGGATGGATGCAAGATTTTTGGCGCCAGATAATAATGGAGAAAAACAAACTGCATTCGACTAATATTTCTTTGGTTTACTTGGTCAGAGCAAATAAATATTCATCCATGCAATAGGGACTGTACATGTTATACAAATCTACAGTTGGAACACTGTGAGGTGGTGGGGTTTAAATTTATGGATCATCCCCTGGATAAATGTGAATAAAATTCCTGGGAATTGCCACACACAAGCATGCAGAGAAGGGCGAGTTTATTATTTTCCACTCTTTAGCCAGATGACATAGGAATTATAACCTGGTTTCCAGACTCCTGTGATCTGAACTCTTAACCTCCTACCAGCTAAGGTCTATCAATGGCATCCTCTTAACACGACAGCAGGCACACATTAGCATTTGGTACCCCACACAAACACACATCCCCCCCGCCCGGGGGGGGGGGGGGAGGCGTGGAGGCCAAACCAATAAAAGGGAAAGTAAAATGATAATAAGGAAGCAAAAGCACACGTTATCTGCAAACAGGTCGAGGATTTCCCGGAAAACCTATATATACACACATGTATTTGTTCAATAGTGAAAATGAATACAAATACTATGACAGAGAAATAGTTGATACATGATTGATGAAGGGGACGCTTGAAAGATCTGAAAGCTTTCTTGTGAATCGAAGCATCCTGCCATTACAACTACCCATGAAAAAAATTACTCACACTGAAGGGTAGAAGCATACAGAAAAGGAAGTCTTCCTAACGAAGAGGGGGGGGGGGGACTGAAATTCAGACCATGAAGTTGTTGAATTTCATTTACATAAATAAAACTAGTGTCCGAACTTTTAATGTGTTCCATGCACGTGTACGTGATGAACACTAGCGTCATTCAAGTGTCCGAAAAGTATTCAATTCTTCAAAATTTTAAAAATAACACTACATGTTTCGAGTTTCGACAGGTGTTTGACATGTGTTGAGAAGTGTGCGACGAGTATTGATGTTTGACAGCTACCAACATGGACAGAACACCTTCCTTAAAGTGAAAAAGTTAGGCTAATAAAAATCACGGCTTGTACTTGTCAATAAAGAAGTGAGTTGCTAACTTAGAAACTTGAGAAAGTACAAAAACAATAACAATTTGATCTAACTAAAAGACTCTTCTTTGCGGAGTACATTCACTGTAAATTTCCACATGCAAGCCTAGACTGACTGCTGAAGATGGTTTATCACGAAAAAGCACGGATATAGATACTGGATAAGAATGAATATGGACACAAATAAAGTGATTTTAAAATAATGAGATATTTAAATAGTTTCATTCGCTATATATATATGAATATAACATCCACAATAAAACTGATTCAATATATAATTTAATATACAAAACATAATAAAATTTGAGATAGAAGATTTTATAATTATATAGGGATTTCAACTAGTTAAATCTAGGTTAAACTTAATTATATATGTGAAGGAAAAAAAGGATAAAATATGGCATATTTGACATGTATTTCAAAGTGTCCAAAGAGTTTGTGTCTAATATGTGACAAATACAGATAGAGTACCTATTTTCAAGTGTTCAGGCTTCATAAGTTTCTTACGACTTAAAATGGGGCAGGAAAAGATTAAGATAATATATGATCATCACTTGTGCTTATCAAAATATATATGAAGAATCTGCCTCCATTGTTCTGTCTTAGGGTCCCATTTAAGACAATTTCTACCATAACAATATCATAGCATGTGCACAAAACGACCAAGACTCAGAGAGTAAACAAGCAGCCTAACCCTGCTGTTTTTATGATAAGGCTGATTCTGCAGACTTGAGCTTACACTACAGCATTGGGGTGGATGAGCATTTGTCACAGTGCCAGGGTCAAAATTCAGAACAAGGAAATAAAAGTTGTTTGTTATAAGATATTTGTGAGGGAAAAAAAAAAAGGTTCGAGAAATATTTTGAAACATGTAAGATAGATAAGATTGATGACAATCAGTTAAAATTGGTAGAATTTCAAAAAGAAAAGAAAAAAGTGTTTCCAAGGTAGGAATCACAATTTCATCTGATTTTCAGTTAATTCACCCATCTTGAAGGGTAAGAAATACCTGCCGTTGCATTGGGGGAGAAGTATAGGGCAACCAATAGAAACCCCGTGTCATGTTGAGTCGAGTTAGATTTGATTAGAACCTGCCCTACCTTGCCCCAACTAAACTACAACAATTGATAAATTGTGTAGTTTACTTAGTTAAAGCTTCTAAATGTGAACGTCTTTGTCCCCATTTCATTTAGAAGAGGCCAAAAAATAGAACCCCTAAAGATGCACCTTTAGAAATGGTGCAACACAGTAAGGTTGATACATGGCTTTAAATTTCCCATAAGTAACAAGTTGGCCAAGAATATAAAAAGAACAAAAGAAACAGTTTTTTATATGTAATTTTGAATGCCTTGGAATACTAAATTAAACTTGCAAACCAACCCTATTGCCCCTTATCACCATGTTGGGACAAAATTATTCGAGAACTATCCCCATCGGATTGAGAGCTTGGGGCAAGGGACAGGTCAGCAGAATTGCTTCCTCTAGAGAGGAGAGTGGGGAGGGGTCCAAAATATTCCCAATTGGCATTCCTAATGATATCAAGTAAGCATTTGTTCTATTAATTTTTGTTTGGAAGGCTGATGATAGACAATGAAATCGAAGGAAAACCATAACACCTGCTACATAACTGGTCTCAGTTAACCCAGGACAATTTTGTTGCGTAAGTTCAATATTGAGGAGAGCCTCTGTTGCCCCTAGTGAAGACTCCGAAGTTCGCATACATGGAAAAAAATCACAAATACCAGCTTTAAAACAGAAGAAATAAATGCTTATAATAAACAGTGAAAAATACCTTGAGAAGGATATCTAAACCAACAATGAGCCCCGAGATAACAAACGTTCGTGTTGAACCTTCCAGACCACTCGAATAATTTCCTTGAAGTAAGAAGGCCATCAAGCTGACTTCAAGAAAAAGCATTCCAGATGTCGTAAACAAAGACAAGATGTTCCATGGCATTTCTTTTCCTGGGGTGCACTCCCATGCCTGTCTTGATAAACAAAAACCGGTCAAAAATCATCCAAGCATAAAAGAAGCAAGGCATGGTGATCGTGGAGATTGATCAGTAAATGGAATGTTGCACCTAATGACATTTTAGATATTTGGCAACTGGTCAGTCATATAAAAAGTTGTTAAAGAGTGAGGATAACTCTTCCATGGTTTAGTACTTACAAATTGATATCCCAACCAATAAATTCAATATTGTAAACCAATGTCCACCTATCAGGATGACATTATAAAATTTAATTTAAACAGGAAGAAGTTATTGGTGGTTGTAAATCCGCAAGTAGGATTCTAATGTTGAATAGAAAGATTAGGCATCAATATAGTCAAGGGGTTAACACAATCCCATTAAATCTTCTAATCCACCCATTAAATAACAACGATCAGACAAATTTGTAAGATCAGTTCATCGGATCAATAAGAATTTCTATTGTCCTGCCCATAATCATCATCATCATCAACATAAAGAAGAAGAAAGCAGAAGAATATGTGCAGCAGAGACAAATATAGATACAATCAGTTCATTAGAATATATAAGCACTTGGATGCCTTTTCCATTTTTAAGTTGAGTTCCACAGTATTATTAAAGAAATAACGCTGTAAAAGCCTTGTACATGTAAAACAAAGATCAAGTGAAAGAGCTTAAACCAAATAACAACAATCAATAAACTCGAGAAGGAATCCTACATCATGGCCGGTGCTGCATGGGAACAAAACAGCAAGAAGAACAACTTTTAGCCTCAAGCTTGAAAGAGGCATTGATGAATTTTCAAAAATCCTTCTATTCCTCCCATTCTAAGGGCACCAAACAAGACAAATTCCATAATTTAAATAAAATTTCAGCTCTTCCTGTCCCTCGTAGACCAGTGACTCAAAATAAACCTAAAACTAAACCATAAAGAATATAGGAAACACCAAAAAAGGAGAAAATAGAAGTCAAAAAATATGATATATAATATCTCGTCTTGGCGGAAAAATGGATGATCCATCAATTGTCCATCTGGTTTGCAAGAACAAACACCTATCAGGGACTCTTGCCCGTACTAATAAAGTAACCATCTATCATTGGATATCCATTCATAGCAGCAGGTGAAAGCAAAAGATTACCTTAGACAGAACCACAGTGCACAAAAATGCTTTCAGTTGGGAAGAAGCCACCACAACATCCTCTTAAAAGATAATACAATGATTGTCGATAAAATAAATAAATAAAAATAAAAATGATACAATGACTTAGTAAAATGTTATTACAATCTTTTCCACTGGTACCATCAGCCTCCAGCACACAATGACACTCACATGGCTATAGTGGAAAGTAAATTCTTGTAGAATCTATCAGAAGAATAAGACAGCTGTAATGCATTTCATCTTCCAAGTAAACCATGTAAAGTCTCCACCAGATATCTTTATCTAACCAAATAGAGAAAACCTAGGAAAAAAAATGTTCGTTGAAGGGAAATTTTCTTTCCCAAATATTCTAACAAAATTCTGTCCAATTACCAATCCCGACAGCACATGGTTTCCATGAACATTTATGACAGATTTCCAATGACCAGCTCAACTGCCAATGATCGGCCCTTAATATTTTATGTCCCACCAATTCTAATCCTCACTCCTATACTTCCAACTCAATGCATGCCTTCTCAAGTCATTTCTCTTCTTTAGTTGCTACACATAAGAGCTTGATTCAGGGTCTCCAAGAATGGAAAAACACACAACCAAAACTCTTGTTCAACAAAGGATATCTTAGCTCATTCCAACCCTAGTCTCCATGAAATCCCTTTGATGCACTCTCCGACTGCATTCCAACCCTTTTTTAGTAAAAATGATTCAAACCATCCTAGCCTTAAACACTGGATGCATTCCTTCAATAGCAAGGGGTTCGCCCCATCTCAATTGAAGACTCTTTGGTCAGAGACAGCCCAAACTGAAGGCACTTGCCAATAGAGAAACATTCCATATTATTAAGTCACCAATTATCCCAAAATTTAAGCTACTGAGAATATGCCCAACAACGTATATCAAACTCCTCTAACACTTCCCGTCACCAAAGTTACTAGCCAAGATAGAAGCATTCCATAATATTAAGTCACCAATTATCCCACAGTTTAAGCTGCTAGGAAATATGCCCAACAATATATATCAAGCTATTTTAACACTTTCCTTCATCGACGTTACTTGCCAAGAAAGAAACATTACGTAGTATTGAGTCACCAATTATCTCAAAAGTTTAAGATGTTAGAAAATATGTCCAACAATGTACATCAAGCAATCTTAACACTTCTCCTCATGCACAACTTCGGCTCACGTGTGGATGAAGAAAAACGAACCAAACAAAATAAGGTGCACCATCATTGAAAAACTAAGTGCATAATAATAAACAAGAAAGAAAGAAGAACAACAAAACTTGAATCTCAAACCACTTGATCCCAAACTCTAATAGCATGTTACAATGTTAACCACTATCTTATCTAAAAACTCAAAACTTTTAGGAAGAGGGATAACTTTAATACTTGTATTATTATTTTGGGATAACTAGTGACTTACCAAAGAGGTACAAACACATATAGAAAGATGTCAAGTCCATGTCAAGCACTCCCACAATTAATTTTGGAACTTGCCTAAATGTGTCCTATTGCTTCTTAAATGTTTTAAAAATACACTCTCTTCATAGAGACACATCTATAAATTATTATATATATTGCACAAAAAGTCAAGATATGACACAGTAGGGACGGATCAATAAATAATTATATATGAAAATGATCGCTATTAATTTATTTTTCCTATTAAATAATATTGTTATCTATAACACAATAATAAAAAATCAATTTTTTTTATACATTTTAATAAATATGTGTGAACAAAAAAGTCCTCGTGAGGGGTATAGAGCTAGTTTTGGATTCTGAGTTGTTTTTTATCGAGAATTTGACCTTATAAAAGGGGAGGGTGCTTCCTATGAGCAACATATGAAAAGAGTTGAAACAAAAAATCGTAGTAGCTAAATTCCTTCCTTTCAGTCGGTTAACTATACCAAACTTCTTGTCTCAGTTTCCAGCTAAATTCCACCAT
This sequence comes from Sideroxylon spinosum, assembly GCA_003260245.2. Classification (NCBI taxonomy): domain Eukaryota; kingdom Viridiplantae; phylum Streptophyta; class Magnoliopsida; order Ericales; family Sapotaceae; genus Sideroxylon; species Sideroxylon spinosum. The sequence continues at coordinate 13,377,794 of QLOD02000029.1, read as the reverse complement.
ATCCCAGTGATACTATGAAAAGGAGAAATTTATGTTAAATTCACAGTTCAGTCTAGTGGGTAATTTATTAGTGAACACATGTTTATCAAACGTATTCCCAGACTACGTCAATTTTGAAAAACTTCAGATCCTCAGAAAAACAACCTAAACCAACAATGCAAAAAAAATTCAACCAAACGCAAAGCATCAATTCCATGCTACCAACAGCAACATAACAACTCAATTGAACAAAAATTACATACACGACCATAAGAGCACAAACCTGAAGCGAACACCAAGCAAGATTGAGGAAGCTAACGAACCAAAGGAAGCCGTAGTAGGCAATCATTATGTGCGATCGGCCATGGGAGAGCTTCGCGAAACTCTTCTTTGCATGAGATGCCAAGTAGAGAACGAACATCGCCGAGAAGACGATCAAAGCAACGTTGTGCCAGAATCCGTGGCATTCAAAGAGCCACCCGTACAGTTTGGGCCCGTAACCCCCTCCTCCTCCTCGTCCTACGGTTGAATTGGTGACTGGAGAAGAAAGCGGAACCCCTGCAACAACCTCGAGAGCCCTCATTGTTCCTTCAGTCGGAAATTCTCCGCATTTACCAGAATCTTCGTCGTTAAGATTAGAAACGCTACAGCGAAATGGGAAACCCTAACCCTAGAGTAATAGCAGTTGTGGTTCAAGGAAATCCAGAGAGTGAGATGTGTGTCTGAGTTACGGATAGCAGATTGATTGATGATCGGTGGTTGCTTCAATCGGTCAACCGTTAGTTTGCGCGTCAGGTGGTGCCAACGAGAGCCTAATGATTGAAGAAGGCTTTCGGATTGGGGTGATGCTGCTCGCAGAGTAACGTTTATTATATATATATATATATTTTCCCTTTTTAATTGGGTTTTCATCCCGGAATTTTCTTTTTTTTTTTTTTCTCCACTTCTCCTCCGCATAGGCATGTAAAAGGATCGGATCGGCCCGCGGCACAACCCGGCCTGACCCGAAATGAGGCCCGCCCCGTCCCATATTACCGTACAGGCCGGGCCCGACTCGACCCTATTTCCCTTGGTCCAGGCTAGGATCAGCCTGGCCCGACTGTGACCCGCCCTGATGACCCGACCGTGACCCGCTTGCGCCCTTTTTTTTTCCCCTTTTTGCCCGTTTTTTCTGCGGGCCTGCGACTCTGCCTTTCTGCTACGGCTGCTGACAGAGCGTAGGGGGTAGGGGCAGGGTTAGGCTTTTTTTTTTTAGTAGTATAGGTTTTTTTTTTTTTTTTTAGCCGTTGGAGAGCTAGAATTTTTTTTTTTTTTTTAAGTAGCCGTTGAGTCCGGCTGTTGCTGCCAGCAACGGTAAAAAAAATATATATTTTATAATTATAAAAAAAAACCCCTAAAAATAATTACAAAAACCCCCAACCTTCTATTATAAATACCCTATAAACCTATCTCATCCAACACTCCAAAAACTCTATTTCTCCCTCAAATTTCTATACTACAAGTGTTCTTCAATTTTAAAGGCTAGCAACTCTCAACTTTTAAGTGTTCTTTAATTGTATTCAAGTGTATGCAATTCTATCAAATTTGAAGTGAAGATATAAAGATCAAGTTCTTCAAAGTTTCAATTTATTTCAAGTTAGTATTATTATTTTTTTTATTTGCATACATACAATTTTTTTTAATTGCATATTTTAATTTTTCAATTAAATTTATTTTTTCAAATGGATCCTAGAGATTCCCCCCTTTTTTTTATTTGGAGGATGGGGATTCAATATCTTTTCCCCCTTCAGAACAAATGGAACAATTTGCATCACCACCAATACCAATACCTACGAGCACAAGTACTGATGTTGGTGCATCATCATCACGGCAAGGCCAACAGCGTGCCTCTTCAAAAGCGTGAGATTTTTTTAGTAGAATTTCACGTGAAGATGGAATGCATAAGGCTAAATGTAATATCTGTAGGGATTTATTAGATGGTAAGACCATTTCTGGAATTAGCCACCTAAAAAGACATTTAAATAGAAAGCACATGTATGATCCCCACATCAATTCTGTAATTGATCAATATTTTTCACGAGCTACACAAACTCAATTAGGTAGTGAATGGGGTAATTTAAATATTTTTTCGTATGACCCCACAAGAACACAAAATAGTTTAATTAGATTTATTGTCAAAGATGAACAACATTTCACAATGAATGAAAATCTAAATTTGGAAGAATTTATTCGTGATAGTTTTACACCACAATATCACGGTTTTTCAAGAAATACCTCAAAAAATAAAG
>QLOD02000029.1:13274706-13286946 GCA_003260245.2 Sideroxylon spinosum | reverse complement strand
ATGCTTCAATTTGTAACTAATATAATGGATGCGAGTAACCAACTCCTTGTAAGTTTTGAAATTATCAACCCTTGGATATACTAATACTCCATATTTTAAGTACTTCTGAATCTAAAATTTAAAATGTACATAGATTGACAAATTAGGAATTGATTTTATTTTGAAATGTTTTGATTACGTTTTTGAAATTGTGATGCAATGAAGCCCTTTGAGCGACTCTTGGCTAGTCTGGAGCTTTGAAATCAATGTATGTTTCATTTTGTGCCTAATATAATGAACACGAGTCACCAACTCTTTACAAGTTTTGAAATTTTCAAACCCTTGGGTATAGAATTACTCCATGTTTTAAGTACTTCTAAACCTAAAACATAAAATGTACATAGACTGATAAATGAAGACTTGATTTTAGTTTGAAATTTTCTGATCGCATTTTCGAAATTGTGATGAAATAAAGCTCTTCTAGTACTCCTAACTGGTATGTGAAATCAAAGATAGTGGGTACCAGGGTTTAGCCACGCACAAAAATCATTATGCCCGGACACCTAGGTTATTCAAAGTCTTTTTTAACTATTCACAATCATAATATCACAATATAGTGTATATTTCATACCATCCATTGCAATACAACCCGAAAAGTGAATCAAATGCATATAATGTATGAAATGTGAAGTGGCGGAGCCTTGTAAGTCGGCTTATGTATCTCCTCGAGAATCAAAGCAATCATAGTTGGTGTGTACGAGTGTATTGAAATATCTACATATCTCACAGTGATACACCAAAGGGGTCTTTATATGCTGGTTCGACTCTAAATGTAATTTAAAGACTAAGTTTGCTTCCGGTGTTCCCCAAAGGATACATTATAAAAGGTGAGTCCCATTGGGGATAATGATTAGTACTGGAAAGCTTTATTTGACATGAAATTAGGTGTGTAGACTTTGATCGTTATTATGTATGAGTATATGTGTGCCAAGAAGGAGTGAATAGTGAGACACAGCCAATGAAGACCATGGTGAACAAACTTAGGGAATACTCAAGTTACCTATGTACCTATGAAGGGATCAGGTCGACATAACTCAGACTTAAGGTGGTCTGAATCGTGTGTATGTATGCATGTTATGTTGGGTTTGAAAAATGGATGTAAGGCCTTGCCCCAAGTCTAAGTTAATGTCCCATGCTTTACTACACACTCCTCATAAGTCCATCCTCCCAAACCCAGTGCACCTAAGTTTGCATGTGCATTTGGGAATCACCATAATTGCCAACTTTTGCTAACTTTTCACCAATTACTAGCTTTTTCAACTTTCTTTACTAAAATTTACTAAATTGTTTTTTCCAACTTTCTTCAACTTTTACCAATTGTTTTCATTCTTTCCAACTTTCCTAAAATTTTTTTTTAACTTTTATGACTTTTACCTAGCGTACAACGTTTTTCAAAAGTATACGTGAGAACACTAAAACAAAATTAAAAAAAAAAAGGTAATTTTTTATGCACTAAATGACCCATAATTCTTCAATTTTCTGATCTTCTCTTTGTTTGGATGTAAACCCTAAGGTCCATTTTATTAAAAGATATTCTAATTATTTCATTTAAATATAGAGCATTTATTCTTTTAATGTTTTCTTATTTTGTATGGATGTATTTTATTCACATGCATTATCCTTGATTGGTTAAGCAACTTAATTCACATGCATGAATGTGTTTCATGTACATGAGATAATAATTTTAAGTCCTAATCAATCTAAAGTAGTTCACTGCTAGTAATGAGATTGGGACATCTCAACTAGAAGACTGTAACACATTATTCTAAATGGTAGAATGATTTGTCTTAATCATTATAGTAGCTGACTATAAATCAAATGTGTTGGTGTGAAACATATTGAATTGGACAAGAATATGAAATATTCTAAGTTATGCTATTTGCATTGGTGTTGTCATGCCCCGGATCTCATAAACTGAGAGGTGAGTGACAAACATACATATCATGCACTAACCATCCCCTTGATCAAAGCAATATAACAACCCTGGAATAACATTCACAAAAGATAATAATCTAGACCAAGCCTCAGCTATTACTAGGCTAGAATGCTCCAACATATCCCATAGACATAGTACACAACATATAGGCCTTATGGCCTTTACGACCTCATCAACTAAATCTCTAAATTAAAGTAATATTACAATTCCAAGTAATTTTTTAACTAAAGAAAATGGAAATGCAATATCCATAACGACTCATGCACTTCTAATCACACCAAATGCTCACCTAGTTCTTAGGATTTGTTCCTTCAACAAAGTCTGTAGAGACACGAGCACTAATCTACTTATGGTCACAAAGTATTATAAAATCACATGTAATATGTAAAAACAAAGCATATAACAGGATTATCACAAATAAATCAACATCTTCAACTTAATCATAATCTATCATAAGTGGTAAGATTCAACATTATCAAATAAATAAATGACATTTCTCCATATCACCATATTACAATCATCACTACAAGTCTCAACATTAATCCACTTATTATCTTTTTTAGCATTACCACTAATGTTTAACCATCACTTTCCAATTCCATTTAGATTCAAAGGATGGTACACTATACGCCGCTGTTAAGGACCACGATTAGTCACAATATACGCTGTCATTCAGAATCGTGATTAACCACAATACACATCGTCGTTAAGGGCCACGATTACCCACAATATATGTTATGTTATAAGCTACTAATCTACTGGCATGAACACAAATCCCTGTGCAAGTTTCGAGTCATTCAACACTAGAGTGATCTCTGTACCCTTTCTATTTTTGGTACCCTCCACCCTCACGTCACAATATCAATCGCATTTCAATTTATCTTATTTCCGTTAACAACATTATATCCACAATTTATCATCATATTCCAATATCAATACAGATCAACTCATCAATTCTCTTCACTTTCATTATCATTTCAACAATAACTCATAACATTCCAAATCGAATCATCATAGCATTTCCATCATAATCAAGTTGTTCTTGTCATGATCAAATAATCAATATCATTTAATATAAACAAACAATCATCTTCAGCAATTTTAATCAATTAATAATAATGCAATAGTTTCACAAATCAACAAATAGTAACTCATATAATCAACAAATAGTAACTCATATATCTCTTCGATGATTCAATATCTTTCATGTTATCGCTTAAACATCCCTCCATAACATTATCATATTCTTTTATCATCTCATTCAATCAAGGAATAACTTGCATTACCATACATCTAAGTCACTAATCCCAATTAATTCCAATATTAGATTAACATACTATTATTTCATTCTAGCATATCTTCTTCGCATTAAAATAATCTTTATTTATTTAAATCAAATATAACTTAATTCTCATTAACAACTTTAAAACAATTCTATATTAAACCTATATTAAGCATAGGATGTAAGCACTTTACATTAAAACAATACTAAATAGGTCTTAAAAACCAACTTTTCTATCCAAGTGTTGCTTTTCACATTCTAATTCAGACACTTTTCACTTATTTTATCACTCTAAGTTTTAATATCATAAGATTCGGGGTATAAACTATACAAGTTTTTATACAAAGAATCAAAATTTAGTATTCTGAACAGGGGGTCATGGGCACCCACTAAAGGGCATAGGTGCCCCACAAAAGCTTATGGGCCCCCCTCAGAGGGTATAAGCATCTCAAAAAAATTCAAGGGCGACTCTCTATGTACAGAATGATTGCTCTGTTTTGGTCCGAGCTTTATCTCATGGCTTTGTTTCCAAACTTTGTCAAGTCCGAGCTTTATCTCATGGCTTTGTTTCCAAACTTTGTCAAATCCTATATTTAGTTCAAAACCTTGTTTCTAGGTATTATTTAGGATCTAAAAGACTCCAAATGATCAATCAAAACAAGTTCTAGTTACCCCATATTCCCAAATCAAAATCTTGGTTCGAACCTCTACATACACCCATATACATATAGCACTCCACTTTGATAACTTATTCAAGCTTCCAAAATCTTAAATGATCAGCATCACTCATCACATCTCGTATATACTATTAGGAGGCTAAAAATCCCTATCTCAAGCTTTGAACACAAAGGTAGTGAACACTAGGTTTCAAGCTTTCAACCGAGTAGCTTAATTTCCTCACCCTTTGACCCAAACAACAAACAAACCATATAGAAGTGTTCATTGAGTGCTTAATTTCATTCCTATAAGATTAATTTGAGTTTGCTAGGTTTAGAGCAACTTACCAAAACCATATTTCTTGGTTCTTCCTTGGTGCCAACATTCTTTCTTGAATTTCTTTTTCTAGTCTCCAAACTCTCTCTCTCTCTCTCTTCTCTCTCATATACATATATACCTAGGTTTTGGCTTGGTGCCCAATTTTGCAACAAGAACTTAACCCCTACCCTGCAAACTCTCTCCTAGGTTTGCCCAAAAAGTGATAAAAATATGACCCATGAAAGATAAAATAGAAAAATATCTCGTTTGACACACTACAGTGCATCACGAACGCCCCACAAAAAGGCATTGGCATCCCTCAAGTACCTCTTTTGCCAACAATTGCTAAGTCCGGGAATTAAGTTCCTCACATCCAAAATTTCAACCAATCAAATCCCTAATGACCTACATTAATCAAATTAACACATCATTACGGCTTAAACTTATTAATAATCATCAAATTATACAAATACAGAAACCTAGGGTATTACAAATTAAAACCGATCTCTATACTTTGATCACTTTAATTTCCTAATATCTTTAATTAATCAACTTAACAATCCACTATAAATTAAACTCAACAAAATCCACCAATTCATCTTTATACAGAGATTCAAGTAATTATAGGTGTGATTCTTGTGTTAACTATAAGTAATTAGTCAAAATCTAGAGATATTGATGGATAATACTTTATGTAATGATGACATTAATCCATCAAAGAATGAGGCAGATTAGTAGTAAGCCGGCATCTCAGTATTTTGCGAAATCATTACCTAAACTTAAGAAACACTCACTATTAAGGTGGAGTCCTCGATCTCATAAAAATTAAAGAAATTATATTATATTTTTAATTTTTATTTAATCATTAAGTCCGGATTCGGTCATCTTAATAATGTGTTATTAAGATGGAGTGTCAAAAATCTAATGTGGTTTTTTGATGAAGTGTCCGACCAACATGGAGGAATGAGTTGACGTGGTCGGATGATTGTCTTAGAGATGAGGATAACCTTAGCTTCTTATCTCCTTGCTTCAGTCCTGGAAAATACTACCGATTGGGAGTTCGGCCAAATACCTCTCCAGCGATCAAGTTAGCACTTATAAATAGTGAGGGAAAAGTTGGGAAAAAATATCAAAGTTACAATAAGGTAGGCGTGTGCTTACCACCATTCTACAACCTTCGCATATCTGTAACTTTCTAGGCACGTGTACACCTACTTATAGGGCGTATATGACCATAATGTGGGAATAATGGAATGGAGTAGCCAATCCGTTGGAATCATGGATGGGAAGTAGCTTTACCACTCATACCCTTGCAAAACATGACAAAAAGATGGCCTACTTGGATGATTGCTAAGTGTCCTCCTTGTGGATATATGCCACGTGTCCGAGCACTCCCTCTAGTGACTAACACAAAATGATAAGAATGATAATTCTTAGAGTATGGATGGAGGTATCAATTAAAATTGGATAGATTGTTAATTCTAAGTGATTCAATATCCAATGTAGGGGTTTAATTGTAATTATTAGTAAATAGGATGTTTAATGTAATTATTTTAGTAGACTAAGTTGTTGCGTAATGTACCACTTTAGTAGAATGAGGTGTAATAATTAGGGGATACATATGTGATTAAGAGATTATTGTGAGTTGATTTTCTAATTGAGTCAAATAAGTCTATTTGCACCAAACTCTTTACTCTTGCCTATGTATATAAGACTAAGGCTTCGTTTAACACGGAGAAACTGGTAGCACTTAGCTATTAGTTACTAGTTTTTTGACTTTTTCTAAAATTACCAAAATTACTCTCTTATATTTTAATCTTGTTTTAAACCTTCAAGGGAAAAAATGTCAAATTAACAAAAAATTAAAAAGTTAGTTACTAAAAAGTAATTTTTTTTCCCTTTCCAAACACAAAAAAAGCTAACTTTTTAATAACTAGCTACAAAAAAGCCAACTTTTTTTGCTTTCCAAACTAAACCTAAGATAAAAAAATTGTTATCTTTGAAGATAGGAAAAGAGTAGAAGACTTAGGAGTTCTAATTTAACCGAGAGACTTGAAATTCACCTATTTTTCATCGATTCATCAAAGATCAAAAAGGTTTGATGTTCCTTCTCTTGTTCTCATTTATATATTAAGGGCTTGTTTGGAGTCCCAAAAAGAAAAAAAAAAAAATAAAACCAAAGTGTAATTTTTCGGAGTTTAGAATGCAAACAATTGTTTTGAAATGATGGTTGAATATTTGTGATTCATTTGATATAAAGTTTTAAAAATTATATAAAGTAACACGTGATAAAATTTTAATAGAGAATCTTGAAAATTTTTACAATTTTGTGAAACTTTTTGATATAAATGTCAATACAACTTTTAAAAAAATCTGACAAAACCATTAGAACGTGCTAAAGGACGATGACACAAACTTTTAAAAGACTCAAACTTTAATGGACGATGACACAGTTGAGACAATGTTTACTATCGTTCAGAATCTACAGCGCAATCATTGTGACATTTATCTAGAGTTTGAGTCTTTTGATCCTGCGACGAATCCAGTCCTCAATTGGATGCCCCAATTGAGAATATGGCAACCAACTATAAAGAAGTTCTGCTCTCCTCCCTCTATAATGAACCTGAAACCTAGTAAGAACCATGTTCTTGGCCACTGTTGATCCTGTCCGTGATTATGTGCAGCATTAGGACATGGAATGGGATTACATGGCAGACCAAGCTAACAATTTCAACAGTGTTGGAGGTCGGAATGATAATGATGACATAGAACTAAAACAGATAGAAACGATAAACAAGACCGTTATTGGGGATCCAGCTGTCATTGCATGCGATGAACGCGCTATTCGATAGCCACGCGAGCCGATATGGAATAATGACCAATAACCTCTTTGAGTGCTTCAACAATGTACTAGTGGTGCCAGGAGCTTACCGATTACCATAGCAGTTCAGCTAACATTCTAAAAAATAGTTTCATACTTCCATCAGCGTCGCTTATTTGCTTCCAATGCAAGCAACAACGGGGTGAAAATAGGTCCCCGGGTGCAAAAGGTTTTGAATGATTTCCAAATGAAGGCATTAGCTCGTCAAGTTACTGAGTTCAATCACGTAACTGGAGAGTGCCAAGTTGTGACTGGTTCCTATCTAAGTAGGGGTAGTAACACATAAATGGTGCGATTAAGGAACGGGACGTGCAGCTGTGGCAAGTGGGAGGCCGTAAGGCTACCTTGCTCCCACGTGATAGCAGTGTGTGACAGAATACGCATGGATTGGATGCAGTTAGTGTCGAATGTATACTCAATGAAGTCGTACATGGCGACTTACATGCCAAGGTTTCATCTTTTGGAACACGATGACTATTGGTCCATCATCGAAACCCCATTGTTTATCCCAAACCCAAATCTGATCCATGAATAGGGTCGCCCACTTGCGACCAGGATGAGGAACGAGGTGGACAGGTTGTAACGTGGGTCCATCCTACATTGCGGCATATGTAATCAGCAGAGTCATGATCGGCGCAAGTGCCTGTCACGAGCTTCATCATCATCAGCCACTAGGTTCTTAAACTAATAATGTCGATGATATAACATTTTAACTTTTGTAGTAATGGAAGATTATTAATGAAGTTTGAAAGTTCTCTTTTGACCTTTTATTTACTTACCGATTAGTGTTATTTAGTGCAATTTAGTTAATTTTAACATCTTGTTATGAATGCCAATATGTTTATTTACAGCAATTGCACCAATTTAATAGTTAATTTACTGCCTAATGTGTTGTTATTTAAAAAACTGTGCATGTTCACGTGATTTGTCTAGCGAGATGCCTCAGCGACGACATATGTTGGATCCTGGGCCATTAGATGCCCTTGTACTCCATTCCCAGATTGAGCATCGATCTACTGATATTTGGGAGTCTCCAATTAGGGTACATAATTTAAATATCAGAAATTATAGTGTTTTACTTATGCTACCCTTTCAAGTATTACTTAGTGGTTAATTGCTGATTTTTCTTACATTTGTATTGTATGCAGTTCGAGAAGGTGATCCAGGTTCGGACTTCGAGGACCATTTTCCGCCAGATATTGGATCCACCACAGGATCCACGTGTCCTACAGCAGCTTCATCGGGTCGGATTCTACGGGATATGTAGGTTAGGAGCTATCCATCTATACTGGCCGTTTACTTCATTAGTTGAGCGTTGGAGACAGAAGACACATACCTTCCACCTCCCTATTAGCGAGGCTACCATCACGTTATAGAGGTCATTTCAGGACTACGAGTTAACAGGGATTAGACGACCTTCCTGGACTGGTGGGACGACAGGCATTATGCCAGGAGCTACTTGGGAGGACGTCGGATGTGATAGATTTCAAGAGGGGACAACTGAAGATTACTTGGCTAACAGACCATTTCTTAGAGTTGGCGGAAGGGGCTACATATGATGACATACAGGGCCATGCTCGGGCACTGATTCTCATCACCATCAGGGCACAGCTATTGCCAGACCACTTAGGTAACTTAGTGAAGCTTCATTATCTGACGTTGCTCCAGAACTTGGACACGTGTGGAAGGTAGCTTGGAGAGCAGCTGTTCTAGCCTGTTTGTACAAGGAGATGTGTTCGGCTTCCACTACACATACGGCCGAGATGGCTGGACCCATCTACATACTTCAGGCACAATACAAACTTAGTTAATATAATTATTATTATATATTATTACATTGACGTTATCATGTGATCTTTATGCAAAATTTATTAACTTTAATGATAGGTACCGGTTTAGGAGAGACTAGCGTAGTTCCGGCCAATCATTAGACGACCACCTCGCCTACCTGATCCAGTACCAGAGGAGTTAGGCCTTCCTGCTGATCCATGGGGATGCCGATGAAAGGGGGACCTGGCTGTGAGCTTCGCAAGGCCGTTGAGGGACTACAAAGTGCAACTAACGCTTATGCGGGAGGATCAGATGACCTGGGGTCCACACCCAGAGTCAGTTCTTAGCACCCTACCTGACTATTGTCGCGCTGGAGTGGCAGTGTGGCGCTCAACATGTCCACTGATATGTTACGAGGTTGTCGAGTATCATCTGCCGGGATGCGTTATGAGAGAGTTTAGCCTTCGTCAGGTGATCCCGCAAGACTTTGACACAGATGCTCATCTATGCGAGTTTACGAGGCGTGGACGAGGGGAGATGAACTGGCGACAGTATCATCAGCGGTACGTTGACAAGTGGGCCAGACGACAGAATTCGGTCATCCCCTGTACGGCTGTCAGATCACCTGGAGTCACATCACGCCACCCTCACATATGCCACCTAATGGGTCTCAGCCAGTGGCTGCTAATATTGCGATCTTGGTATGGTTTTTTAGTTATGCATTTTAGAAAAGCATTTGTTTTATTTATTGGTTTAGTAGTTATCTTCATTAACTATTTAGATGATGCATGTTAATACTATTGTGAGAATGCACCACATCACAGCTGCAGCCGTCAATCATATAGATCAGTGTGCTTACCTTAAGGCTTTACAGCAAATTGTTTAGCAAATAAGACCAGTGGTCACAACGATTGATCATGAGGAGAGATTGCAGGGATCTATGTCTAGTAGTCAGGTAGGCTCATCTCATCAGGGAACCTCATTATCACTTCGCAGCAAGCTACGACATATTGGTAGATGAACATGTGGGCATCCGGCCGGATATGGGCCTCTACCCCGAGATGAGCTACACCAGCCACTTGTGCATGACTTAGACATGCCGAGCAGTTCAGCAGCCCCATCATCCGCCTCCAGTCGCATTCATGAGATGCATTTTCCATCGTCAACGCCGAGTGCCGAGCAGCAGAGCACCAAGACACATGTCCCTGTCCATGATCCTAATGTCATGCAGCGAACCCCACTACCGGGTAAGGAGGCATATGCTTCATTACCAATAAATATGGAGGATTTCTGGTCTGGGATCTTGCACATCGAGCCATTTCCTACATTTCCAGCGTCCGGATCACCTGCAACTGTATTTGATACACAATAATCGATGATGACCCCCATACACCTGTTAAAGCTACCACACGACGGCCTATAGTAGGAGGGACAGGCAGGTCATCATCGACAGCAAGAGCAGACGAGCATGTTCCTATGGTATTACCTACGCATGATATTTCCACAGTAGGATCTGACGGGCCACTCATACATGAGCCACTAGTGTGTGAAGGACGCACCAGCGGAGGCAGCGATACAAGCACGTTTTAAGGATACACTGGATGGAGAGCCACATATAGAAGAGGTAGTAGCGGCCATAGCTGATGATGTACTTGCACTGACCACGCTGTATAATTAAGAGGTCTCGTTGTGGTTCACAGAGATCCACTGCATTCCTTTCTTCTTTCTTACTATTCTTTCAATTTTTTTCTTTTCTTTTTCTTTTTTTATGGATTATGAACACAGAAACATGTTTGATATATGTTTAAACTTAAGTAATAGTTTATATTGGATGCGTAGTGGTTTGGAGATTATTTTGATTAAGTTTTGTTTTAGTTTAATTATGGTTTACTCTATTCTTTTATTTAGAAGCTAGCAAATATTTTAATTCGCATTTTCTTGATTATGTTATTATAATTTTAAGTTAATTTAAATTTTATACTTAGCTAATTAAAGTTAATTTGGCTTTGTTCAGTAACGTTTTTGTTTTCTATTTTTCTATTTATGTTTTGAAGGTTTTATAAACTGAAAATAAAAACGTGTTTGTTAAATCTGTTTATGTTTTTTTTTTATTTCCAAAAAATTTAAAACTTAACAGAAAAGCGAAAATAAAAGAAGGTGTTCTCACTCTATTTTAAAATAATTAAATTTTATAATTAGCTAGTTTAATAAATATTACAAATATTTATCACATTTTTTTAGACTTTTATATCTTCTATTTTTAAGTATTAATATGAGAAGACTAAGTGAGAGGAAAAAAAATAATTCTTACCATTTAGCAAATTTAATAGTTGAAAATATCTGATTCAAAATTTAAAATTTACTTGTTAAAATTTAATTTAAATATTTATTTTTGGGTACAGATTTTAAAATTTTAAATCTAATTATATTTTTTAACTAAATAAATTTAATTGACTTTGTCTAAAAAGAATGTAAATATATTTTTTTTAAAATATATTTTCTCAGAAGTGTTTTTAAAAAAGTAAAAATCTTTTATTTTTTAATTATTTATACGCTACATATATTATAAATAAGAAAATTATATAAATTACATTAATTTTTAATTATTTAAATTTCAGTATGATAAGTTCATGAATTTTTAAAGTATTTTTTTAATTGATATTAGTAAATGTATTTTATAATTGCCTCTAATTGGGGTCACTTCCATCTCTACTAGTACGTAATGTAATTATAATAAAAATTTTAATAGTAATCACTTTTTTAAGAAAATATTAAATATATTCGACATTTAGTTTCTTTTCCTTCAAACAAGGAAATTGAATATCTATAAATTTTGGCAAAAACAATTGTTCTTTTATTCAATTAAGGAAAGATGTAAAACTAATTAAGATTGTTTTTTATATTAATAATATATGAAAATTTATGTTAGTACAAGTTAATATGTAATTTGACATTGTCTTTGGTCCTCATTGCCTTTTCAAGTATTTTTTTTTTCATTTGAATGGAGCCGTTCCGTCATGGAAGTTGCGACATGTAGAACGTTCATTTTGTGACATGTAAGACGTTTATTAAGTAGGCGGGAGACGAGAGTCGGTGTCATCGACTGAGACGACGATGTGCCTATGTCGTCGGTCGAATGTACGACATGCTGAGGAACAACACAGACTGGACGGTTGGATCAGGTGAGCATCATATGGACTGGTGTCATCGGACTAAAGGACCCTATGTCACCGGACAATTAGACCTAACGAGCATTGTCACAGATTGGTATGGTCGGACGACCTGTGAGCATCATATGGACTAGTGTCGTCGGAGACCTGTCGAGCATTATTACAGATTGGTATGGTCGGACTAAAG
>QLOD02000029.1:13242674-13254321 GCA_003260245.2 Sideroxylon spinosum | reverse complement strand
GAATTTTAGGGCTATCCCGCTGCTCCCCAATTTCAGATTTTTGTTCCCGCTGCTTCTCTCTCTCTCTCTCTCTCTCTACACTCTCACTCACACACTACACATCTACTTTCACATCTGATGAACCTCTGTATCTCTCTCCCTTCGGCAGCTGGATTTGTCTGTGCACCTGGTAAGTTCCACTCTCTCTCACTCCCTAATGAACACAACATCTTCATTTGCTCGAGCATCGATTTTATAGTCGTTAAGAATTTCATTTGTTCTCTTTTCATTTTTTTTTTTTTTTTTGGAATAATTTGTCCACACAGGTATGTATTTACATTTTCTGGTCTCTTTTTCTCTATCTGCATGTTATCTGTTCTCCGTTTGGTGAATTTGTGTGTAAATTTGTGTCCTGTTTGTTGTTTTCAATTTGGTTGTGTTTTGCTTCCACTTTCTGTTGCTGGAGATGTTCGAACTCTAGGGTTTTTAGTTTTCGGTCTTGTGCCTTTTTGTTGTTCGTCCTTAAACACACGACTGCTGTATCATTTTGTTATTTTAGTTTTGAATTATTATTTTTTTCTATTGATTATTGCGAGGATTTTTTGGTGTCTTGCGGAGGTTTGTTTGGACTCTGAGGGGATCCAGTATTTTTTTTTTTCAGTTCCGTGCTTACATATTTTTCTTGTAATTTTTTAAACTTGATTCAATGTGATGATAAACTTCTGATTGACATAGTGGCTGTCCTTAAATTTGATTTATTCTTTTTTTTTTTCTCCCTATCTTGACAAAATTTGGACTCATAATTTCAGTTTTGTTTATTTATTCTGGCTTTACTTGGCAATATGACGGAGTATGGTTCAAAGTCGCAATTGTGGCCACGGCCGCGTATCAATGTTGATGGGTCGTGGCATCGCGGCGCAATGTCAAGCGTATAAATTTCAAAGAATGAATATCTAAATAATAAAATCAATGTATAACATAATCAAATAATAGTAATTACTTTATTAAACCTCAGATAAACTACTGATAAAATGTGAGCGAACTAATTTCGTATCTTACTCCATTATCGATAAATCTACTTAATAATGAATATTGGAAACTTAAATTTTTGTAATCTCTTTCACAAAGAATAATTATAAAATTATTGAATAACAGTGTACTACTTTTTTTTTTTTTTTTTCAATTAGCTATTTAATAATAGTGTAATTTTTTTTATTGCTTTTCAATAGTTTCCTCATATGTTTTTCCAATTTCAAGTATCCCATCAAAACTAATTAATTGAAAGGAAAAGATAATCAAGAAAAAAAATTTAGAAGTAGAAAGAAAAATATACCAATTAAGTTTCACTTTTACTCATATACATATATACAGAAATACATTTCGTTTTTAACTTCTTACAATTGATAATAATTTTTAAATTTATAATTTATTACCAGAATTATATGAATAATTATAGACGTATCATTTTTAAAATAATAATCTCATTAATACTTATTTATTGCACAAATAAAATAAATTTCAAATAAATCTTTTTTTTTTTTTTTTTTTTTGGGTAAGGCATCAAAGGAATTATATTAAAAAAAAATATAAAAAAAGGAATATACATTATGCTCTATCATTGTGCCATCTATTCATATATAATGTACATTTAATGAAAAGGCGTTGTTACAGGGGAAATAAAAAAATAAAATAAAAATAATAGGGAAAGTATAGAAGATGAGTTGTAGCAAGGAAGGGACGGCAATGATCGGCGACAAGGGGTGATGATTGGTGGTGACTGCTTGCAATTGACGAACACTGGTGATGGGTGATTGTGATGAAAACTGGTGACGAGCACTTGGTAGGTCTCTCTCAGTATCTTTAAAGCTTTAGATATGTAATTTTTGGGCTTTCTTTCCTTTTTTGGTTCCATTGCTCTCTCCTTTTGCTTCAACTTCGTCCATGTCGTCAAGATATCACTATGATTTCTTCAAATCTCAAAGTATCGGCGATATCATAGCCGTGAGAAGTTGAATTAGACTGTTTCGGCAATAATAATTGATTTGGGCTAAAATCTCGGTGTGGTCACTGGCGAACCCAAGCAAATGGCATCTCAATGTTTTGATACTATTATGTATGTGGTGTGCCCCCCCACCCCTAAACAACTAACGTTTTAAAATCCCTTTGTATGGCCTTTCTTTTTTTAGTATTTATAATGATATGGTGTGTATTCCCCCCACTCCACCCCATAGTAACCTAATTCGTTAAACCCCTCCGACCCTAGAACTAGATCCTGTGACCCCAAATGGGGTGCATTTGTGATCCAAATCACAAATATTGATGATTTACTTGCATGAGAGGACAACGCGTATTTGAGATGAAAAAAATGAGTTTCGACTTGAAATTGTTGCCGTCATAGTCACCCTTCATCAGAGTTGGTCCAACAAAGGACTCTATAACGTCTTTTGATATTTAGGTCAAGATTTGGTCCAATTGTATGACTTCATTTCTTTCATTTTTTTCAAGTCAAAAATATTTTGTGTTTTCTTTATTCAAACCAAAAAAGACATTACGAATTTCCTTTACTTTTTCAAATCAAAACAAGAGAGTTTGTAACTTTCTAGTATATATTTGCAACTTCCTTTGATATTTAGGTCAAGATTTGGTCCAACAAAGGAGCTTACAAATTTCTTCCTTTCATTTTTTCAAGTTAGGATAATTAATGTGTTTTTTTGGGTTCCAACCAAAAAAGACTTTACAAATTTCCTTTACTTTTTTAAACCAAAAAGGACTCTCCTGTTAAATGCTCCATACTCAATTTATACTGCGCACAATGCACAATGCATATACTACTACATATCGAACCAAATAAAAATTTGAAGCGAACTAAGATCCAAAATCGTGTTCCAACTAGAAGTGTGTATGGGTCGAGTCGGAACGGTTCGAGTTCATACCTAATCTGGTACCGGATCGATTTTTTTTGGTTCCTAAAAATTGGATCCAAAACCGAATTAATTTTAATTTGGAATTGAACCAACCCGAACCAAAAATATAGGGTTGGTTCGGTTCGGTTTTCGGGTTAGCTTAAATCGGGGTGGATCTGCTCGATTTTTGGTTTAATTTAATTCGGATCGGGTCGGTTTCGTTTAACATCTAGATTTCTCACATCTATCATGATTTCCAAATATATATTATATCCCAAGAAAGAGGAGAGTGGGTTGTGGATCAACTTGATAATCTGTCTATTTGGCATAAGAGCGTCGTATACATAATTTTCTTCCACTGCTATCACAATACATGAAGCATGGGTTTTTAGAAAAATGTATTGATCACTGGATACCAATCCAAAATAAACTGAAGCTGCATTAAAGTCTAAATGATATAGGAACTTTATTTGTATTTAGCAAATCATAGAACAACTTGATTTATAAGAGCTGATAATGTTGGATGGTATCACTTCCAAATTATGAATTAATCTTTAGCATTATGTTTTCTAGTTTTATATTTTATAATATTATATTATTATATAATTTTATAATTTTCGGGTTGGTTTAGATTAGTTCGGATTGGATTATTTACGATTTGGATTCGGGTTGGTTCGGGTTGAGTGTACACTAACGCAAAAACCAAATCGAAAATATCGGTTTGATAATTTTCAACCTAGAATCGAATCGAAAATGGTCCTTGAAAGTGGTTGGATTGGTTCAGTTTTCTGGTTGTTTGGTTTTTTTGTGCACCCCTAGTTCCAGCTAAGTATGCCCCATCACGCTGCATACTAGCCAATGTATTGTATGATGAATCTGTATCTATACCACGTACCAAATCGACCCGCAAGCTTGGTAACAATTCTCCACCCTTGGGAAGAAATTGAAAAATGTTACTTGATCTTCTCAAATTATAAAAAAATTTACCTTGGCTCCTCTTGCTCAAATTTCTTGGTTCTTTGTTAGCTTATATGGATGTGATTTTTGAGAAAAGTGATGTAAAATAAGAGAAAACAAAAGGGAACGTTCATTGATTTACATAAAAGTTTTGAAAATTTTTGAACTCTCAGCTGTTTTATGATTTTGCATGAAATGTATATTTGTGGGAAAATAATGCAAGAGAATTTTATGTTCGGGCCCTTGCTTTCTCGTGATAAATAATAGATCACCTTTGAGATAAAAAAGGCAATGAATGTGAAAAGGAGGTGTTTGAAACGGTTTGGCTTAAAGCCTCTTCACAAAAGAAGATGACAAAAATATATATATATATATATATATAAAGGAGATGGTACACAATGGGGACATTGTCTCACTAGCCTCAACCTTTCTTTTATTTTTTTTCTACTCAAGACTCTTTTTTAGGGTGAAGTATATGTGTTGATATAACATGACATGAGATCGACATGAGTGCGGGATCCGTGTTGGATATGTTGAAATTTTATTAGACATGTTTCATTTTAGAATAAATGAAGGTTGGATTTAATAAATCATTTAAATGACATGTGACTTTAAACACTTGTGATCTTTCATAATATAAAAATATAAAAATACCAAACTAGCTTTTATAACTTACTTCACAAGTGAATTTTTAATTTTAAGTTCATTTTTATCATTGTTTATGATACAATGTTGTTACATCACTAAAAACAAAATACTCTTTATCTTCTCTTTATTGTATATGTTATTATAAATTACATTTGTACATATAATATTGTTTTATGTGATGTATTCCCGTAAATTTATCCAAAATTTGGACACTTTTTTAGTCTAGTCGAGTCTTCGTATCCTAAAATATAGATAATCAACATTTGGATGTGTACTTGAGTTCGACACTCATACCTGCGTTTGAGCAACATAGTTCACAATGAGTTCTCTCCGTTAAGATCCTCTATTTGACCTTATATGTTTGGATTCAAAGCAATCCCTAAACTTTGTGAGGCCCATTGGACTTTTGATTTACGATGGTATGCCATCACATCGGCTTGCATGAAAGATTAAAAAGAATTGGTTTTCAAATATCTTTTGATGAATAACTCTATAATAAATGTATAATAGATTTGGGTGGCTGTTTTCTACATGAATTACATCTGGTGGAGCACACACTTTGCTACGATGACAAAGCATGCTAATTTGAAGGAGAAGAGTTTTTATTTTTCATTTCCTTACCTTTTCTCTCCGTCAAAAGTGGGCTTGTTGTTCTGTTTTTAATTTATCCAGTCATATTATTGCCTTTAACTGTCACATATGTCATTGTAGGTTTTTTTCTTTACTTTCTCTGTTCTTTTTAATATGTATATTGAAAATTTGTCTATTCTTTATATTTGTGTTTCTTGTTGACGAGTTTAGGGCTAATAGGCACTAATTTTTTAACAATAGCTGACAAGAATGGCATGCTTGCATGATTCTTTTGGCTTTTCTACTCCAAGTTCTTCTCTATGTCACATATACATGCACAGTTTTTCTAATCGATAATTGGCGATATGATCTTGCAGGCTCTGGAATTTTAATTATACGTTTTTAGGCCCCCGTTTGGGGTTTGTGATTTGGTTATGCCTATTATTAGGACTGGTTCAAGGCTTCTAGCTGTGAAGGGTTGCACGTGTTTCATTTGTGTATCGGAGTTCCCTTGCTGCTTCAGAGGATTTCTTGTTGGTAATGACAAGATTCTTAGTGGAAACTTCATATTATTTGTCAATTTTTTTTCAAATATAAAGTTTAAGCTCCGTTTGAGTTGCTGTAAATCTCTCAAAACTTCTAAGGCTACGTTCGTTTGCTAGTATAAAAAATGGAAGATAAGTAATATTGTAGTATTAGTAATACCGTGATGTGATGGATGGAGGATGAGTAATACTATGAGATTAGTAATACTGTGTTTAGTGTGTATAAAGGAGAAATGTATAAATAATAGATAAGTGCATGAAATGATTTTATTACCCTTACAATAAAATTAAATCTTACAACCATTGCAGCCAGCTCTTCAAGACAAGAGCAGCACGTGATGAGGGGCAAAAGGGTAAAATTCTTCTCTAATCCCTCATCCCAGTTGTGGAGTACCACGGGGTATGTGGGTTCCCTCATCCCATATAACAATGGAAGTGGCATCCATCAGCATCAGATTTGTGTTGCAAAACAAACGCCTCTTTTGTGGGCCCCACCGGATAACTAAAGTTATCCCACCCTTATATCCGGCAAACGAATGTGGTTTAAAAATTATTCACTTTTTATCTCATTACACGAATTACGAATCCATAACTTAACTTATTTTATTTTATTTTTTATCACTCCAAACACACCCTTAAAGATAATATCACTGATTTCCTGATATTTTTGGTTATCTGATACAGAAGTTAAGTTCTCAATTGGAGAGTAGTATTGATTGAATGTATCATTTGTGGATGTGCAGAATAAAGATTTTGGGTGATTGTCAAGTTCTATTGGAAGCTATCTGCTGTTTCTGAGCAGTTGCTTTTATCTCTGCATATGCACTCTGTGAGGCACTGAGTTAGTAATTGGATTTCATGTTACACATGGATTGCAACAAAGATGAAGCCATCAGGGCAAAAGAAATTGCGGAGAAGAAGATGCAAAATGATGACTTTGAAGGAGCTCGGAAGACTGCACAGAGGGCCCAACAGCTTTTCCCTGAACTAGAGAATATTTCCCAGCTGTTAACAGTTTGTAACATTCACTGTTCAGCTCGAAACAAAAGATGCGGGTCCGAAATGGACTGGTATGGAATCCTTCGGGTTGATCGATTGGCTGATGACGTGACCATCAAGAAGCAATACCGGAAACTTGCACTCTTACTTCATCCGGATAAGAACAAATTTCCTGGTGCAGAAGCCGCTTTTAAGCTGATTGGGGAAGCAAATATGGTTCTTTCTGACGAAGTAAAGCGTTCTTTGTACGATAATAAGTGTAAATTTTCGATGAGAACTGCTCAAACAAAGCCACCATTCCATCAGTCGAATTGGAATCCTTCTGATAGGAAACAATATGTGCCGGCACATCTAAGTTCTTCCAATGGCAGACCAGCATTTTGGACAACCTGCCCCTTCTGTCATATGAAGTATCAGTACCATAGAGAATTTGTCAACCAATCCTTGCGCTGTCAAAAATGTTTGAAGCCCTTTATTGCCTATGATTTATGTGCTCAAGGTGTTCCCCCAAGATCTAACTATTTTCAGCCTGCATTTCCACAAAGTCAGGGGTCCTTCTTTAAAGTGGGTTCACAAAGTACTGGTGGTTTTCCCCCTTCCCATATGGGATCTCAGGGAACCGGTAGAACAGTGCAATCAGAACCTGGTTCAAGGACAGGAAGCACTGCCAAGGTTGGTGGGACCAAAGATAGAGAATATCAGGGTGCAAATAAAGAGGGCGGGAATGAAGGGGTGAGATCAGCCAAGGCTGATTCAGCAAAGACCAGGGAATCTGGAACAACAAGAAACAAAAGCAGGAAAAGAAGTAAGAAATTGGTAGTGGAATCCAGTGAAAGTTGTGATACCTCAAATAGTGTCGAGGCGGAAGATGTGGTCATTCAAGAAGATGGTGACAGTTCTGCTGGGCAGAATTGTGGATTCAATGATGTCCATCATCCACGGAGGTCTTTCCGAAGGAGGCATCGTGTTTCCTACGAAGAAGGTTTAAGTGATGATGACGACTTTGTGGGCCCTGCCAAGAGATCAAAGGGGAATGGATTATCCGGAGATGATAAAGAAGAGCCAGAAGAAAAAGCTGTCAACAATGGGGTATCTAATACTGATAATTCAACTGGATATGCTGGTGCCATAGATAGAGATAAGGAAGATATCAAACAAAAAGCAAATGCTCATCTTGAAGGATACGTTCCGAACAGAAGTGGGGCTGTGAAAGTTGGGATCGATGGGGAAGCTGTGAAGGCAGATTGCAATGCTAAAACATCTGAAGCATTTGATGATTCTGAATCAGATCCAGATTCTGGTTGTTCTCTAGATCCAGACTATTATGAGTGTCCTGATCCAGAGTTCTACGATTTCGACAAGGATAAACAAGAGAGTTGTTTTGCTGTTGATCAAATCTGGGCTTGTTATGATACAACAGATGGCATGCCACGATTCTATGCGCGAGTCAGGAAAGTACGTTCACCTGGATTTAGGGTACAGATAACTTGGCTAGAGCCTTGTCCAGAGGATCAAGGTGCAATTAATTGGTTCAATGGAGACTTGCCCATTGCTTGTGGAAAATTTGTTCTCGGGAACGCAGAAGAGGCTACAGGTCCTACATTCTCTCATCAGGTCCATTGTGAAAAAATTAGTAGAAGTTCTTACAAGATATATCCCAGAAAGGGAGAAATTTGGGCTCTCTTCAAAGGCTGGAATATTAGCTGGAGTTCTGACCCAGAAAATCATAGAAATTATAATTTTGAGATTGTGGAGGTTATCTCAGATTTTGTAAAGGATTTCGGCATAAAGGTTGGTTACCTTGACAAAGTGGAAGGCTTTGTCAGTGTGTTTCAACGAACAACCCGAGAAGGAATTGTCTCATTTCTGATACCACCTAGTGAGTTTCTTAGGTTTTCCCACCAAGTTCCCTCCTTTAAATTGATTGGCACAGAAAGAGAGGGGATCCCTGAAGGATCTTTTGAACTCGATCCTGCTTCGCTGCCTTGTAATAATGGTGAATGCAAGAATGTGAAGACGGAGGCTGATAATGTGGATAGTAAGGCTACTGGCTCTAATCCTAGATCTTCAGGAATAGAGGTGAAATCCGTGGAAAATGCTGAGAATTCCAACACTCCAAATAAAAATGTTGGCCTTGAAGGGAAAAATGATATTGAAAAGGAGATTTTTAAACTTCGACGATCACCGAGGGAATTAAACCACAAGGATAAGAAGCACCAAATGAATGCTAGTCAGTGCCCGACTCAAGAGGGTACTGTCAAGGATTTGAATGGTTCTAAAGACAAGAAATATGGTGATTTTACCCCACCTCAAGGTGGTGAGAAAATAATTTTACCCACTAAGGTTGGTAGTCCCCAGGGTTCTGCAACAAAAGCTAGCATGCCTCAATCTTTTCATCCTGGTAGCAAAATATTAGAAGAATTTCATGACTTCAGCGAGAACAAATCTGAAGGGAAGTTTCTGCCTTTTCAGATATGGGCAATGTACAATGAGGATGGGTTGCCTAAGAACTATGGTCAGATTAAGAAAGTCGAACCTTTTCCATTCCGATTGCATGTGGTGATGCTTGAAGCGTGCATTCAGTCCAAAGATAAAGCACAGGCTATTTGTTGTGGGGCATTCAGACTACAAACTGGGAAAGCAAGGGTCTTCTCACCCAGTGCCTTTTCACACGAGGTAAAATCTAAACCCAGTAGTAAGAACAAATTTGAAATCTATCCAATGGAAGGGCAGATTTGGGCACTGTACAAGGACTGGAATTCTGATATGTCATGTTTGGACCTAAAGAAAAGCAATTATGAAATAGTGGAAGTTCTTGAAGAGAATGGCCACTACACTAAAGTTTCACTTTTGTTTCGTCTGAATGGTTTCAAGTCGGTTTTCAGAGCGCCAAGAAGACAGAGATCGTGTAGTGGTGTCATGGAGATCCCCCGGGTTGAGTTATCTAGATTCTCTCATCAGATCCCCTCTTTTAACCTCAGAAAGGAGAAAGATGGCTGCCTGAGAGGCTGTTGGGAGCTTGATCCTGCAGCAATTCCAGGTAATGTGTTATCTTTTAATTAAATTGCAGGATGGTAAAACATGGTATTGCCCCACACAAAATAGAATGCTACCTGTGAAAATTGGAAACAGAATTAGCATATGGGATATGCTTTATTTCTGTTTTGAACCAGTAAGGAATGTAAACAATTGTCAGTACCTTTTTGACGTTAGCACTTGATTTACTCTTTCTGTCAAAGCAAGATTTTGGTCAACCTGGCTTCCTAGGTCACGCATTAGTGTGTGGCTTAAAAGTTGGCTGTCATAACCATTGTTAAACCTGTTTTGTGCATTGGAACTGACCCTAACACATCTGTAGAGTATTTGCAACCGTAATTTTATTGCAATGCTTAGTGCGTACATTTAGTTAGATTTATTATATTCCAGTTTGAATGTAGCCAGGCCCATTTTAATTGCATTTCCTCCAATTAGTATCCGTGCGCGATAGCATCATTGGTAAAAACTTGGTTTCTTCTTCTTTTTTTTTTTTTTTTTTTTTTTTTCATTTATGTTGACAACGTATAGACTATTATATTATTGGACATGGACCCTTGTCTCTGAAGGCAATCCACTGTTATGTCAGTCAGGGTGCATTTTGGGTTTACATGTGTTTTAAGAGTTCATAAACGTGTCTATTATGTTTGTATTCATATATCTCAAAATTTAACGAACATTATGAAATGATTAACTTATTTTGTAATCTGTTCAAATTTGTGTCAAATTGTATGAAGCTCGGGTTAACTTATTGTACCTTGTTCTATATTCAAATTTTCTTTAACTAATTTTGGTTCGTGTTGTGGTTTAGGAGATGCTTTTATGTTGTGTCTAATATGGTTAGTCCTATGCCAAGGTCTTTTTTTTTTTTTGCTTTATAGAAGTACATATTTAGTGAAAATTGCCCCTATTAATTAGATAAATTCCCAAATGCCCATGTGATTTGGTCCGGTCCTGTCCTGTCCTGTGCTGTGGGGTAGACTACGAAAGGCCTGTTCTAAGAAATGGCAGTAGCATTTCTAGAAAAGAGAACAGGAAATTGTATCTTCCTTCACACCTGCCAATGCAATTTGCTTATTGGGTTAGTTTCTTGCGTTAATTTCTGATATCTTATCACATTTTCGCGCATCGTAATCATGGGAAATTGCTAACCTATTTTGTGTTCATGTTTGATCTGTGCCTTTTGTAGTTTGTAAATAAGGGTTTTGGTGCTATTATTTATAGGGAATTGTTTGAATATTCCTTGATTAGTTTGGATAGATATTTTATCATGAATCTGAACAATTTTACCCGATGGATTTGAAATCACTGTATAAAAGATATATATAATTTTTTATAATTGTGATTAGTATTTAGAAAATAGTAGCACCATTATTTTGGCAGTTATTATTAAAACAAATTTATATATTATTATATAAATTAACTCGGTTACTCGTAATGTTTTTAAGTACATTATAGTAACAAATCAGTTGATTGAGACTCGTAGTTATAATTAAATCGGCTTTATTTTCTTTTTGTATTTTTAAATTTGAAATGAGGTGAATCGATTGGGGTACTGTTTTGTACATAATTTAAAATGATAGATTTAAACAGTGGATTTCCAAAAAGAACGGGAAACGGAGATATCTTCGGTTTCATTTGGTTTGTTTTTTCTTCTCTTTCATTTGGTTTGTTTTTTCTTCTCTGTTTTTGGTTTTTATTTTCTATTTTGACTCCATTTTTCATTTTATATTTTAAAAAATAAGAAAAATAATTCAAACGCATTTGGTCACTTGTATTTTTAAAATTTGTTTTTGAGAATAAAAAATGAGTTTATATATGAAATGAAAAATGTTAAAAATTCGTTTTAAGTGTTTTTAATGTAAAATAAGGGAAATCTCAAAATAAAGAAAATAGTGTATTTTTTATTTTTTTATTTTAGAATTTTTAGTACATAAAACGAAAATTCAAAATAAAGAAAATAATGTATTTTTTATTTTTTTATTTTAAAATTTTTGGTACATAAAACGAAAA
>QLOD02000029.1:13225794-13242574 GCA_003260245.2 Sideroxylon spinosum | reverse complement strand
TGAATAGAGTTTTATCTCGTAATTCATATTTGTAGTGATTTATTATTTGTAGTGATTTGTAGAGTTTTGTATTTGTTTTGAGTGGCTCCAAACAGATTTTTATTGCAAAAGGCTTGATCTTTGGCAAAGAAAAATCGAGGAGTATTTTTTTAATCATTCTTTTTTATACTTCAAAAAATAACTAACCGAATACACCCTTTTTATTTTTTTTCCAGAACCTCTAAGGCCGTGTTTGCTACTGGGATGAGAACGAGGGATTGGATTATTTATTCGTTGGATCCACCATTGTGAAGTGTTTGTTTTGTAATTGGATTGGTCAGACGTTGGCTTCTTTCGGCTTGCTTATCCCGTAAGTCCTGGGATGACAAATCTCACAGGGGATGTGGTATTAATAATACCTCACATTCGGATTTGTTTCTTGCTAAAATCTAAATGGTTCAAAATTATTTTCTGTCACATCATATGTTAAATCATAACTTTTATTCCACTTTATATTCTACCAATCAAATACCAAAAAATAATCCTACATAAAAAATTAATTTTATGTTATATCTAATTTCATATATTATCCCATCGTATTATTTATATGTTATCATCCAATTTCCAAAACAATCCAATTTCCAAAACAAACCCAGCATAAGTGTATGAGGTGCGGATGTATAGCCAAGGTAGAATAAAAAAGATTGGGTGCCTCTTATATGCATATTTTTATCCCTCCACTAAGATATTTTATTTTAAGTTGACCTTTTTTCGAATAATTTTTTCTTCATATATGTTTTATTTCTTAATTAAAATTTGAATTTTATTTATTTTATTTTATTTAGTAACTGTGAGTTATGTTGTTCATAATCAAAAACAAAAAAAAAAAAAAAATTAAAATACGGATGAAAAAAATTGACTTATATTCACTTCATATAAGATATATCTATACCTTTATTCTTGGACGAAGTTTTTTCCGTTAAAAAAAAATATTAAATTTTAATAAAAATGTCATATAAAAAATAAAAAAATAATTTATTATTATGTCATAGTTGCCACCGGGAGCCCAAATGTAAATGAAGTTAAATTTGATTAAATTGGATCAACCATTTGAAGTTACTACGGAATAGCATAGATTTTATTTACACTATAAATAAAACAATTATTTACATTATTTTGTTTACATTATTTTATTTACATTATTTTGTTTAAGAAAAGATCCAAGAGATGATCCGAGGGAGATGATCTAAATCACTTGCCAACTAAGCTGATAATTTTTGTCATAAAATAGAAGAATATTGAATAAAACAATTTTTGCCAAAATCCTTTAAATTTGGTTTTAAACCCCCCCTTTTTTCTTGACGATACATTTTTTAAATTAATTTTTAGAATTTTTGAAATAAAAATTTAATAAAAATAACTTGAAAGTAAATGTCACTCAAATCATTTTATCGTATTTATTTTAAAAAATCAAAACAAAGAATATAAGTTAAATTTAAAAAATAAAAACACAAAATCTAATACCCTCTAAATATGACCATATCACTTAATTCCTTTTATTTTTCTTTGACATAAATATCCTTCAACTATTATAAATTTAAATTACACTAATACCTATTGAATTAAGGTTCATATCAATTGACCCATTAATTAAAAAATTTGGGAGATAAATATATTTCACTTTTAATTTCTTGAACTCTATTTATTTACACTATAAATATTGACTTTTTTAAATAATACAAGTTAAAAATAAAATGCATCTACCGCTTCTTAAAATTTTTACATTTATACTCTTTTTACTTTTGTTTTTTATTTTTATTTTTTTCCAACCAAACGAAGCATCAGCCAGAGAAACCCACTTCTGACTTCCATTTCTCTGCCCCACTCCCTCGCTTCTAAGAATCAGTTCCTACTCTCTCTCTCTCTCTCTGTCTGAAAATCTCTCCCGTCGTCGTCTGTCGCATATCCTCTCGCTTGGTGGTGGTTTGTCGCTCTCTGGCGCTCGTCTCTCGGTGGTCGTCCATTGGTGTTCGCTGGCAGGTAAAACAATTTTTAGGGCTATTTGTTGGTTTTGAAACATTAGGGTTACCTACCTTTGATTTTTTTTTTTTTTTTTAAGTGTTCACTGAGTTTTGCTGAGTGTATATTTCTGCTGAATCAGGGTTATGAAAATGGGAAAGAAACGCTCAAATTTCTGAGTGTTTATTTTCTTGCTGTGTTCATTTTGATTTTGATTTTGATTTTATTTGATTGCAATAGGGAAAGAAGTATGATGGTGGCTGATAATTGGAATTACTGTAGGAGAAACAAGTGATGTACTTATTCTGTTTATTCTTGCTTTCCCTCTACAGTTCATTTCCTATTATCATTTTGCTGGCTTGAAAAGTTTTGCTATGCCATGTGATACTGCATTTCATCATTTAGAGATATATAGTGATTAGTGGAAGAGTTGTTATGAACTGGAAGGGCAATTAATGCCTTTGCTGATGATTGGAGACCATGCAATGAGAGTAACTATTATCACATCAATACATCATTGTAATCATAAATTTTGATAAATTTTGTTCATGTTCAGTGAAAATTTCTTCTCTCTCCTGAATTAGTAGCATCCACATATAGCTCCCAAGCTTGATCTACTGAATATGTTCGGTGTTCACTGAATTTTTTATTTTTTAATCGGGGAACTGTGTCTCAAATTTATGTGAGTTTTGTGTTCAAACTATGTTCGCTGAAGTATCTGTTTTGTGTCAATTGAGAAATTGAGAATGGTGGCTGATAACTTTTTTACGGTTCTCTTTGTTTTGTTTTGTTTTTTTTTTTTTAATTATTTATAATTGGGAAAGAACTTTGTTTAGCATAATGTTAAATTTTACTTTAATGTTAATTATTTTCATATTAATTCTCTGATTATTTGGGTGGTGTTTGATATTCAAGTTCATTATCTTGGAGATGAGTACACACTAGGGACTGTTGTTAGAGAGGCTTACTGTCTTAATGGACTTGCTAAATGGATGTTGTGGTGTTGCATTTGGAAGTACCAAATACTTGATATAAATTCAGTTGTAGTGGTACTTTACTATTATACTTGGTGTTTATTGCATGGTACTTGTTTGTACAATGTTTGGGCCAAATTTTGAGTATGTGGGTAATTTTTATGTTTAATCTTTGATGAGTTTCTTGGAATATACAATCTAATCTGTACTATATGCACTCAATAAATAGCAATCATGTCACTTTTGCTATATCTAGATACAAACTGGTATGTTTTTATTTTGAGGTTAATTGCCATATGATTGGTTGAAATGTTGTTTGATTTCTTGAAGGGATTTGTTTAGCGGGACCATGTTGAAGCATGTATATCACAAATTATGTGCGCATGGAGGTGATAAAATTAGGTACTGCCTGTATGCACAAACCAGTGGTTTCCACAATGGACAGGTACAAACTTGTTTTTTTTTTTTCCTTTTTTTTGGGGATTCGCACTATACTTTACGATTTTGTTCTGTTGAATCTAGTGTTGTTCATATTGCGAGGATAATGATGTCCTTTTTAACTTCTGGAAGATGATCATCGATGCAGCAGTAGCAATCTTTCAGTTAGTAAAATATGCATGCATTGTAGCAGGAAAAGAACTTTCCTTTTCATCTTAGTTTGAATTGTAGGTTTAGCTCTTTTTCCAGTAATTACCTGCTACTGGTTAGCGTTGTCTGCTGTGCATTTTATTTTCCATTTGAAATGATAATGTAGTCTTGCTCGGCGTTGGTTCTTCCCACCTAGCTTGAGAAATAATGTAAATGTTGTTTTTCCTTCCCTCCCCCCCTCTCTTTTTTCATATTGCATTTGTGTTTCAGGATAATTAATTTTGTTAAGGAGATGAGAATTGTGTGCTGCGTAATTTGTTCGGATCTAGAAAGAATTAATTAACACTAGATTGGATGATGAGTAATTTGCAATTATTATCCAGTTAGGTAGTATGACAAATTTTGGTCTAGAAAGGGAATGGCCTTGTAGTGCGAAACCAGTAGATTCAGATTAGGCATCATTTATTGGAAAACAAGTCGTATTAGGGTTAAAAGTTCACTTCTAGAAATCCCTACCCATGTTCGGTATTAATATAACAACTTGCAAAGACAAAGATGGCCGTGACATTGGCTTCCATACCATAGTTGAAACTTAAATGATATTATCAAGTCCAATATACTCAACTCTTGCAATAAAAAAACTGCTGGAATTTGGTCAAAAGAACAGTTTGCGTGAACAATTTAAACAGGACGTCTCTTTGGTTTTCTTTTGATGATATTATTTATTTCACTTTTATCATGTCACAGCCTTGTTTGGCACCAAGAAGCTTCTTTGGGGTGGAGGATTATCTGGACGATGACAATAGCCGGCCATACACTTACCAGAAGGAGAAGAAGTCAAAGAATCCGGACAAACATGTATCTTTCAAACAGCGGACAATAGCTTACATGGAACCATTTACGCTCGATGTCTTCATTTCTAAGCGCTTTGTCTCAGCATCGCTCACCCACCGGGTAACGAGCAAGCAGGTTGCAGTTGCTGGTACTAATTCAAAAGACATAAAGGCGGCGCTCAAGTCTCGATCAGATATTCCTGCCTGTTTGGCAGTTGGCCGGATTTTAGCAGACCGAGCGAGAGAAGCTGATGTCTACACAGCTTCTTATACTCCCAGGGAGAGGGACAAGTTTGAGGGCAAGATTCGAGCTGTTGTTCAGTCTCTGATTGATAATGGTATTGATGTTAAGGTTTATCTTGACTAAATCACCTTCTTTAACACCCGCACCTCTCTCTCTCTCTCTCTCTAATTGTAACAAATCCTGTTGGATATTGTGTCTGAGAGGAAAGCCTAATGCAGTTCAGTTTCCCTATTCTTGTTGATTCATGAATACAACTTTGAATTGAATGGAAAAAAGTCTGGTGTGATGTAATGGGAGTCTCAGTTCTCATTTCTTATTATGTCTTTTCTTTTTACGTCATGCTATGTGTTAGGGTAGGTTTATTCCCAAGCGTGATTTTATTTTCAAATTCAAAAAATTAAATAGGGATTGATACAGGCTTTTAAAAAGTTACCATTTTTTTTTTTTCTGTTTGGAGAGGAGAAAAAAAAAAAAAACTAGTTTTTTGGTCTCTGTTTGCTAATATTTATAGTTTTTTTGGGGTTTTAGTTTATAGATTTTTTAAAATAGGCAATAAAAATGAGTTTGTTAAATTTGTTTTCATTTTTTTTTGTTTCCAAAAAGATAGAAATTTAAACAAAAAAATAATAATAATTGTGAACATTTTAGGGAAAGGAGGAGTTTCAGCTCAACTGAATAAAGGTAGGCATTTTATATTTATATTTAATGTATATGATTAAAAGCCAAAAAAAAAAAAATTCAAAGGTAAACATTTTAGGAAGAATTTGAGGGGGAAAAAAAAAGTAGATAGCTTATATTTGCTTTAAAATTTACACTACTAATTGTGAAGTATTAACTTATATTAAATATATAATACATCAGTTTTGAGTTTTATTAATGTTAAACTTAGCTTTTATATAAAAAAGAAAGGGCAAAAAAGTTATCATTGTTATTAAATTATCGATGAATAATTTTTACTTGATTCATCAATATATGAATTTAATCAAACTATTTTATATACTTACTATAATTTTTTATAATTTAAATTTAAAAAAAAGGGGGGAAAGATTGCTCGGAGAATCAAGCACGAGTTAGCCGAGTTCCCAAAACCCTAACTCGGTTAAAAAAACCTTATTCGTGCCTGCAGTTCCCAGCTATCTCCTCGCTGCACACCGAGTCCGGTTAGAGAGTGAGAGGGAGATGAAAATGGGAAGCAGAAGAAGAGGCGGCGGCGGTAGGTCGCCGTCGACGGTCTTCGAAAGAGTCCTCCGCCGCCACATCGAGTCCTGCAAGCACAAGTACGCCAGCGTCGACGAAATCGTCGGTTACCTCCGCGCGAACTTCCCCGAGTACGGACGACACAAGCTGCAACCGTTCACCAGAACCGTCCAACAGGCCCTAGAACACGCGAAGTCGAAGACCACCAAATCAAGCGCTCAAAGTCGTCCCTCCAATTCAAATTTCTTCGTCGACGACGACGACGACGGCGGCGGCGGGACGGACGATCATCCTGCTCTTAAGAAGACGAAGAGGATCGATGCAAGCGAGGAGAGGTTGCAGCGATTGGAGAATCAACACATTCGGAGGAAACAATATGGGCCTGAGGACACCGATGACCAGTCCACGTCTTCATCGGAGTCGGACTCGACAGATGAGACAAACGGTGCGGTTTCGACGTCCGAAGACGCCGTTTATGGGGAGAAGATGGAGCCGGAGTTCGATTTGATGAAGTCGATGCTTCGTGCGAGTTATAGCGACTCGAAGGATGGTAAGAAATTGAAGAAGAAGGAGACGGAGGAGAAGAATGTGGAATTGGAGGAGGTTGTTAATAACAGGGTCACCAGCAAGGTTCATTATCTCGGAGGAGATAGAGGCTTGGCGAAAAGTGACGGGAAAGGTTTGAGCAATGGTGGCGGCGGTGGCGGTGGTGGTTGTGAGGAGGTGAAGGGGAAAGATGGACCGAGGTTTAAGGACCTGGGTGGGATGGGAGGAGTTGTGGAGGAATTGAAGATGGAGGTGATTGTTCCGCTCTACCACCCGCAACTGCCAAAATGGCTTGGGGTGAGGCCTATGGCTGGGGTTTTGCTTCATGGGCCACCAGGTTGCGGAAAGACTAAGCTGGCTTATGCCATTGCTAACGAGACTGGAGTTCCATTCTATAAGATTTCAGCTACTGAATTGGTCTCTGGCGTTTCGGGTATGAATTGGTTGTTGCTCACCTCCAATGTTATTCAGCTCTAATGTTATTCAATCTAAGTTTTTATATAGAACTGCTAGTTAATTGATTGATTGATTATGTAAACTTCCCTGTATTTTGAAGTCCCCGTTTTCTGTCTTCTTGATGATGATGATGAGGGAAGTCCATCTCTTATTGGGGAGAATAATTTTTTTGATGGGTTGATTTGGGACAACTTCTAACACTAATATAAGTTTCTTTAGAACTAAAACTTGTTGTTTATTTTATGTTTATGTCTTTTGTGATGCTGATTACCTCCCTATGTGTATGTATATACAGGTTGCCAATTATTTCTTATCTCGAATGAACCATTTACTTCTTTCCCTTGTTCTTATTCTGTGGTCTCAGCATTATGATATAGAAGCATTTTAATGCTTATCATTATTACACTTTTTCTCTGGTGAATATTTTAGGTGCGTCGGAAGAGAATATACGGGAACTTTTTGGGAAAGCATATAGGACAGCACCCTCTATTGTATTTATTGATGAGATTGATGCAATTGCTTCAAAAAGAGAGAATCTACAAAGGGAGATGGAGAGGAGGATTGTGACACAGTTGATGACTTGCATGGATGAATCACACAGGCTTGTACAACCTACTGATGCTGATCCAAATGCGGAAAGTACCAATAGTGGACCTGGTTATGTTCTTGTAATTGGAGCAACAAACAGGCCTGATGCTGTTGATCCTGCATTAAGGAGGCCTGGACGATTTGATCGGGAGATTGTTTTAGGTGTTCCGGATGAAAATGCGAGGGTTGAGATTCTTTCTGTTCTTACAGGGAAGCTTAGACTTGAGGGTGCTTTTGACCTTGTGAAAATAGCCAGGTCCACACCAGGGTTTGTTGGTGCAGACTTGGCAGCCTTAGCTAACAAGGCTGGTAACCTTGCTATGAAAAGAATTATTGATAGAAGAAAGTCCGAGCTATCTAGGGAATCTAAAGATGGGGCTCACACTGATGATTGGTGGAGGCATCCATGGTTGCCTGAAGAGATTGAAAATCTTAGCATCACTATGGCTGATTTTGAGGTATCTGGAGAGGGAACACTTTACTTTGCGAAATACTCTGCTTCTATTTTACAAATGCTATTAAAAGTGTAACAACCTTGCGATTTTATCGTCTGTTGTTCTTCCCACGCCCATGTAGCTATATGTGGACACATACATTGGGGTCCTTTCTTGCTTTTTAGCACTTCAGCTTTCATAAGGTTTTCCTTTTTATATCGGTATCCTCTGATGATATAGTGTCTTCATCTTTTGACACTTGAACTATCAAAATTTTAATTAATTAAAAATTTGTAGTTATATGATTCCCTGGTTCAATTCCCTGATTGTGAATAGATTTGGTTCTATCTTATAATGTTCTGCTGAATAAGGCATCATTTGAATTGTAAACGTATATATAAAGACAACACAGGCTTGAGCCCCAAGCCAATTTAAAAATTTGTACTCTCATCTCCTCAATGATGCTGCCTAAATAAATTCCTTTTTTTTTTGGCCATGCAAAGCGGAAAATGCTGGAACCATAGTGATTATGCCATTTTAGCTGTTAATGCGTTATGAATTTCTTTCCAAATCAAAACCAAGGCTTATAGTTTTAATGCTGATGCAATTGTTCCCTATGAACTTGTTTGAGCCAAAACTCGATTTTTTATTTTTATTTTTATGAGATGCTATTTCCATACCTATATGTACTTATATACATGTTGCCAATTGTTGCTCATCTCCATTCAACCATTTACTGGTTTCCCTTCTTGCCCTTTACCATTATTAATATCTTCAATTGTTTGGTAATTGACCAACCTCGATTTTAATTAATTAAGATATTTACCGTTCTCTATGTGCTTTTTTGCTTCAACTCCCTGCTCTGCATGTGCATGTAGTTGAACCTAGTGAACTGATTTATGATTTTATGGTGGTTATATGATCATTTACTTTGTATCATTTTTCATATCTGAAAATCTAATTGTCTACTCCTGTTATGCCAATACTTATATATTTTGTGTTTAAAATTTTGGTTTAAGAGCATTTTTTGATTGATTTACTGACATGGCAGTTCTTATAAACTTTTACATATCTGTAGGAAGCAGCTAAATTAGTTCAACCTTCGTCAAGAAGGGAAGGATTCTCCGCTATTCCTAATGTAAAATGGGAAGATGTTGGAGGCCTCCATTTGTTAAGGCAGGAGTTTGACCGTTATATAGTTAGGCGTATAAAATATCCCGAGGATTATGAGGTAATTTTCAAAATGTACAAAGGTATCAAAAGAACTAGTCTAAAGTTTTTCTTTGTTTCTCATTTCCTGCTACACAATGTTTCTAGTCAAATGATTGAGTAAAATATCCAACACCATGTATTCCATAGGAACTCCCGAGTTTGTGATTACGAAGTGCTGCTTTTCAGGTTATCCCAAGTATCTGACTAGTTGCCACATGTCCATTCCACAATGGAAGCTGTTATCTGTTTATTCATGTATAGCATTTGTATGTAATTATTCTTTGCATTTTTCAGAAAGTCCTATCCTTCCCACTTATTTGCATCCCTACTGGTCATGTTGCAATCTGCATACATATATTCTAATGTTACTATAAACTGGTTAAAAATCAATTCCAAAGGGCATGGAATGATGTTCCCGTACAGGATATTGTTGATATTTCCCAACATCTCTCTGTAATGATTGTGTACCTATATTATCTAATTTGAAGAACTGCTTAGGTAAGTGTGTGGCAACTTTGTTAGTAGAGTTTAGGGACTCTTTTAGTATTCCTAGAGTAATATTGTCATTTGTATTTGTCATTGTTTCTTTATTTTTGAATGATATTTTTTCTTCCTTATTTATTTTTTTAAATTAATGATGTTTCTTTGGAATCAAAGATAATGGGGATGATTAACACTTCAAAATCAATGCTCGGAACTCCCTGACAAGGTTTGATCATGTGGATGCACGTGCACTATACATGGCACCACCTTTGTGACCCGCTTAATTTTCAGCAAAATTGTAATTCCAATATGTACAGACCTAAGTGGGGAGTTATTTCCCATTTTCCACCAAAATAGGGAAACTAATAGTTTAGGCATCCCTCACTACTGTATAGGTTCGATCATCTGCATGCGTGTGCACCATGCACATCACTCTTGTGACCTTTAGTCATATTAAATTACTCAAATCACTTCGTATTTTGTATTTCTCATCTTGTGAGTCTGGTTGTGCCTGTCAGCGTGATATGAGGAAATTGTGCATAGTTTTGATGTAAAATTTGTGATCTTATATTGAGCTGGTATTTCCAGGGATTTGGGGTAGATCTAGAGACAGGATTTTTGCTTTATGGACCTCCTGGCTGCGGTAAAACATTAATTGCTAAGGCTGTTGCCAATGAGGCAGGAGCCAACTTCATACACATAAAGGTTTGTCTCTTCATTTTCAGTCAGGTCTTGTGTTTTGACTTGATTCTTTCAATTGTAAGATGTTAATTATATTTACATGTGAAGGGCCCTGAACTTCTGAACAAATATGTCGGAGAAAGTGAGTTGGCTGTTAGGACAATATTCAGTCGTGCAAGGACATGTTCTCCATGCATACTTTTCTTTGATGAGGTATGTGGTTAACTACTGTTTTACAGCTGTCATTACTCATTTTTTTATTTTAATTGTTAAATCATGGACCCCTCTCAATCATATCTATTTTGTGATGAGTTGATAATGAAGTGCCCATTTGTAGCACCATAAATATCCAACTTTTTCCAATTTTATCCACGCAAAAAATCTCAAAGTTTCTCTAACTTTCTCAGACTTTTTGAGCAACACCATACACCAAACTTTCTCCAACTTGTCTGCTTTTTGTTTTTCTTTGGTGCTTTTTGGTTCTCCAAACAGGCAGTCATAAATCTCAATTTTCTTATCACATTTCGTATATATCTTTTGGTCATGGCCAAAAAGTAAGGAAAAAAGGAGCAAAACTATACTTCTATGGATGTAGAGCGGGCAGAGCCATTCACTTTTTCCGTAATTGGTTGTTTATTCATTTTTATACTATTCTCACCTTGTGGGGGAATAGGAGGGGGGTCCCGCGGGATTAGATTTTGAGCAAACCATATAGCATTGATAACCCATATCTTCTTCCTTGTGCTTTTGCCCAATGATGATCTGCAATTCAATAATATATACCTCTGATCACTTTTGGAGGGCTTTTGAATTCAACTTGATTATGAGCAAATGATTTGTTTAGTGGGTTTGAGTGATGTATAGCTATAAATATACCTAAAAAATTGGTAATTACAAGCACTGGTTTGAATTGTTTTAGTGGGTTTGAGTAATAGATAGCTATAGATATGCCTGTAAAATTGGTAATTATTAAAAAAAAAAATAGTACATCTTTGAAACAGGTGATTAGTGTTACTGTTCATTGTTTATCAGTAATGATTATGAATTTGCTTAACTTGGTTTTGGAACTGTTGCTTCAATTTTCACAGGTGGATGCTTTGACTACGAAGCGTGGTAAGGAGGGTGGTTGGGTTGTGGAGCGGCTTTTGAACCAGGTCTAATAAATTATATACTCAGTATTTGAATTCATTCACACATACTTGTTTCATTTGGCTTGGTGCAGTTATCTGGGCAATGTGATTTGATATTTGCTTCAAGAAATAGTGGAAATAATTTGTTTCGGTTCAGTCATTGTGTAAGAGATTGGAGTTTTGGAGCATACATGGTTGGATCGGAGGAAGTTACAGGATTTTTTCCCTGAAATTTTTGAGCTGGGATGGGTTCTGATCATCTTATGTGGTAGGGGATGCCATGCTTTGGAATGTTAAATCTTTGAAGGAATTTTTAGGACTGGGAGATAGGTGGTTGTAGCAATATTTTCACCATGTTGCATTCTTCAAATGCAACTGGGGGGGAATTATTATAATAAAAAAGATATTGGAAATAAGAATATATGTTTTGGGTTGGGGGTGGGGTTCGTGTTTTTCTTGTCCTTTGAAAAGAGCATCTTAGATTTCTGCTTTTATGCTTCCGGCTCACGGGTTTGATAGTTTTTTTTTGGTTCTTTTATCCCTTCTCCCCTTCTAAACAGGTGTTTTAATAAAAAATACTCTGAGCAACAGATGAACTGAAGATAATATTTCTGCAAATGCCTTGAAAAATGTCATATTCAAGTTTTACTTCAAAATATAGTACTGACTGGGATTTGGACCAAAACTGCTTACCCCTGAAACTTTGCAAACTTCTAATTGTTAAAGACGGGAAATAAAAACACTTCAGAAATGGAAACCAAGCTAAGTGGAACTGTACCAAATCAAACTTCAGGGGAATTGATTCTCATTTGGTTAGTGGATGGGTTCTGAATCAGAAATTGAGAATTCATATAGTTTAAGATGGAGGGTTAAGTTGAACAAAATGAACATTGAACCCTGATGTTTACTACGTTAAAACACCATTGTAAGATATTCAATTGAAGATGAGTTTTTTTCTTATTTTTGCAGCTACTGATAGAGCTAGATGGTGCAGATCAACGGCGGGGTGTTTATGTCATTGGTGCTACAAATAGGTGAATTTATTGTTTCTTTCGTTCTTCCCCCCTAACCTACGAATATTATCTATAATTTTGCCAAAAACATGTGTCACAGACCTGAGGTGATGGACCGTGCTGTCTTACGGCCTGGAAGGTTTGGTAAACTGCTATATGTCCCTCTCCCAAGTCCAGATGAACGTGGGTTGATCTTAAAAGCTCTTGCTAGGAAGAAGCATATAGATCCCAGTGTGGATTTAGTTGCTATCGGGAAAGATGAAGCTTGCGAAAACCTGAGCGGGGCTGATCTCTCTGCACTGGTTTGACCCTTTTAGTATATCTGTTTGCATATTTGTTTTTAATCTAGCCTTCCCCCTGGTCCCATACCACTGACACAGAGTTAGCACATTGATGTGCATTCTTATGCAGATTTTGTCATGTGGTTGGCCTTTCCATAACTGCCTGATTTGTTTTGTTTAATGATAGATGAATGAAGCAGCCATGGCTGCACTTGAAGAGAAACTGACTGCCGAAAGCAGCAGTTCAGATGCCACATGGACCATCAAGAGAGCGCATTTTGAGCAAGCACTGAGAAAGGTCTCTCCATCTGTCTCGGTCAAGGTATGAATTGCTCTCACTTTGGTTGTTTTCTATGTTACACGGACTCAGGTCTGAGTGTCGGGCACGGGTATGTGTAGAGCTGTTGAATCCTTCTAAACCTTAAATTTCAGATATCGGAATATGTATCCAGTAATTGGGTATAGATACGTGGATACATGGTGAAAATTTGAATATAGTATATATCGTATGATACATTAACATGAGACATGCTTATTATTAATGTATTTGAAATTTAATAAAATTTAGAAAAAAATAAAATTTTTATCTATCATCCCGTCAAAATTGAGTTGTTAGTCCTTCCAATATTATTAAATATATTAGAGAACCCAAAGTGTCTAATTTGGATGCGGAAATTGGACACTCGTCCCATACCTTTACGATTGTCATATCCGGTGAACGTGGGTACTTTGAAGCAAATTAAAGAGTTCGTGTAACACCAGTTGTCTTCTTGTGAACCTGTGTGTTTATAAGCAACTCAGGTCCTTTCTAACGTATGAATTTGTCCCAAGTGCAGCAAAAACGGTACTACCAACTTTTGTCGGAAAGCTTCAGTGCAGCGTAACTGTGAGTATTTGTTGATAGTTCAATTTAATTTAATTTTGTAAGTTTTGTAGATAGTGTCATGGATTTTAAGTTCTTGACCACTTAGTTATGGTATTAGTATTTTATCAGAAAAAGCATAGAGGCCATTTCATGTTTGGGATTGTATTATTTTTTCGGGCAATTTCACTTTGCCCCCTCCTGAACTTTACTTCCATAATCTCATTACGGGACTCGAGTCTTGTTCTTCTTTTTCTTCCTTTTTTTTTTTTTGAATAATAATTAAGGGCTTAAAATTTTAATTAGTTACAATGTTACCCCCTGAAAGTAGGAACAATTTACGGTCGGAGTGAAAGGACAAATTTCACTGAGGGGGAGATTGTAATTAATGTAAAATTTAGGCACTTAATTGTTATGAAGGAAAAAATTGGGGCCAAAAGTGGAATTTGGATAAAAGCTCGGGGGGCAAATGAATTTACCCCCATTGTTTCGTTGTTGTCTTTAGCACCCTTTCAAGTGTAGCTTCCTCCCATGTCCTAGGGACAAAATTTTGTATCTGTGAAGAATGATATGCTATAAAATCATTTAATGGAAGAGTTTATTCTTATTTGGCTTGGATTGATAATTAATTTTCGGAATTCATCGTATTGGGAGTTTGTTAAATGTATGATATATATATGCACACTGAACTCTTTGCCGAATTTAAATGATGTATTTATACTTCCAATTTGCATTTTATGAAAATACCCGAAGCAGCCTGAGCTCTTTGTTGGTCTGACCAAATAGGATATATATATATATATATATACGCACACACGCGCACACACACATTTGCATGTACATTCGGTTGCATATTAGCAGTGATGTTCATAATGTTTTGATAACGAAATGAAATGGTTTCATACTAATAAGACAGCGTTGGCGCAGCACTTCCTCGTGGCTGAAGCATTGGCCTAACTTTTGGCCCTGTGATGTGCCAGCACAAGTTCATTTCCTTGAAATCTATCAAAGTTTGTGATGTTTTGTATTGATTTATGTCAAAGGCAAATTGGAGCCTCTGCCGAAATGTGATGCTCATTTTTGCTGTGCCTACGAAGGATTTATAAAGTGAGAAAAATAGCAAAGTAAATAAAAAGGGTAATGAATTGTTTTTATATATATTCATTTTTTATGACTAATCAAATGAAAATTTAATTTATATGTATATTTGTTACAAAAAAAAAAATAATAATAAAATTTTAAAATTGAAATCTTCCTAATAATTTTATATTCGTACGTTCTCATTTTTCTTTTCCTCTGTCCTTTTCAAAATATTTGGTTTTCCAAAATTTTGGTTTGAAATCCCATCAGTTTGCTTTAAAATATTTATATTATTTGTCATACTAAGGTTGGGTTTGGGAAAAAAAAAATCTAATTTTTTTTATAATTGGTTATTAGTTAGTTATTAAAAAGTTAATTTTTTTTTGTGTTTGGGAAGAAAAAAAATTAGTTTTTTAGTAATTAGTTTTTTAATTTTTGTTAATTTGATAATTTTATCCTTTAATATGTAAAAGAAGTGCAAAATATAAGTGGATAAGTTTAATCATTTTAAATTTAGTAATTGACAGTTAGAGTTTTAAGCTGAATTGCCAAATGAAACTAGATATAACTACTATTTGCTCGGGGGCCTTGGTAAACCTGATTCAGGGGTGCCGCTGTCCTTCTGGCACGGCAGCAGAGCGTCGATCATTGATTAACTGAGAATGACATGCACACAAACTTGGGAGTTGTAACCGTCAGCCTATAATTAAAAGACAATAAAATCATATTACAAGGGGAAGAACACCATTATAGGATTTGTTTGGAGTCAATATAAAAAAATACAAAATTCTACAAAACTCTACAAATCACTATAAACATGAATTACGAGATAAAATTCTACTCATTACACAAAATACGAGATATTAACTTTTACAAATTTATATCATTTTATACAACTTCAAACACACTCATAATCTGTTTGGCAGCGGATCAAATATCAAAATTTATCAAAAGTAACAAAAGTTCGTATTTTCTTCTAATCAAGTTTTATCATTTATCACTTTTATATTAAATCTTTATATTTTTATTGTATTATTTTACCCATTTTTTCTCCACCAAACACCCCTATACATGATTAATGATTTCCGGGGAGTGACAATCCTTTTTGGGCAAAGTTGTATTCGAGTTAGATTTTTTTGTCCTTCTCTGAGATTATTTAAATATTCATGACAAGGAATGAATAGCGAGTGACTGCATAGAGAGAAGAGACGGGAGGAGAGAACGGTGAGATTTTGGCGTTGGTCATGGATCCAAGGAAAGAGAAATACATTAATTTAAGCTGCTGTTGTACTTATGGTAGGACTTGTATTTACCAATGCAAGCTTCTGTAAATTGGGGTGTGAGTATATATATATATTAGGGGTGATCTGTGTTTAAAGGTACGGCTGTCCAACCCAACCTCTCCCTTCCTATCTTTTTTTTGTTGATTAGGACAAATGTCCCATGTAATATAGATATTTTTTTTTAATAAATCAAATCAAACCAAACTAAACCTTTTCCCACTAGATGGGGTCGGCTATATGGATTTGACGACACCAATCAAATCTGTTGTGGGCCATGTCCTCCGTTAGATTCATAGAGATAAGGTCATGTCTAATTGTTTCTTTCCAACTTCTCTTAGGTCTCTCTCTCCCTCTCCTACTCCTAACAATCTCCCTGCTTTCACATCTTTTAACTGGTGCCTCAATTGGACGTCTTCTAACATGGCCGAACCATCTTAAAAGATTTTCTCTCATTTTATTTTCAATTGGTGATATTCCTACTTTACTCCTAATCTTCTCGTTTCTAATCCTATCTTTCCTTGTGATCCCACATATCCATCTTAGCATTATCATCTCCGCAACTGCCATTTTTTGAATATGATTATGCTTTACTGCCCAACACTCCGGTCCATACAATAACGCAAGTTTTATCGTCACTTTATAATACCTTCCCTTCACCTTGAGGGAGACTTTTCGATCACACAAGACCCCTGAAGCACTCCTCCATTTGGTCTACACAGCTTGAATCCTATGCCTTACATCAGTATCGATCTCTCTATCCTGTTGTACCACAGATCCAAGGTATCTAAAATTTTCTTTCTTTAAAATCTTTTGTGTGCCAAAACTTACTTCTATATCTCCAGTTGTCCTACTTTGGCTAAACTTGCATTCCATATATTCCGTTTTACATCTACTTAG
>QLOD02000029.1:12984233-13005988 GCA_003260245.2 Sideroxylon spinosum | reverse complement strand
AAAATGGTTTGCCAAACCATGGCAAAAGGTGGGTCCCACGGGTATAAAATTTAGAGGGGTGTTTTACCCTCATCCAAACAGGGCCTTAAAGTTATTTGATATATTATTAGGTATTAAACATTACAGAGAGTATTTTATAAATATTCTATTAAGACTCGTTTTCCCTCCAGAAGACTAGGTCATTCTCACGGTTTTTAGAGAATGGCTTATTCTCTCGTAGATGAGAATAAATGATGGAATGAGTATGATATGCCCATCCAAGTATTCCTTTGGTTCTCAAAAATTTGCAAAATCACCCTCAACAAATCTAAAAATTAAATTAAAATCCCCAAAAGTTTAAAAAATAACAAAATAGTAGCAAAAAAAAAACCCATGTTTATTCAAAAATTTTAGAAAACATCTGTAACATATTTCTAAATTTTCAGCCTTCCATTTTAGAAAAACAGCCTCTGCAGATTCAGAAAAATAGCTGGTTCAAGATTTCCAAAAGTTCTAGATTCCAGGTCACCGAAATAGCCCAGAAAAACAGGCCGTGATTTCCCAAAACCAGAGCTGATTTTTTTTAACAGAGACCAGACCTGTTTTCTGCCATTGGCAGAACTTTTAAGGTCTCCAAATTGAGTTAATTTTTGTTTTATGGATGTTTTCTTCACTTTTTGCGGAAATGCTGTCTTCTTCAAACAAATTCAGAATCTACCGTTAATGAAAAATTGTCATTTGGGATCGCGTTTGTTGGAGAAGAACCGCGATATGCGATGGCGCTTTTTCAGTAAGAACCGCGATATGAGGCGGCGCTTCTTCAGCGAAGAACCGCGATGTAAGATGGCGCTTCTTCGGTTTTGAAAACCAGGTCTGTCTCAGCGAAGAACCGCGATATGGAATAGCGTTTCTTCAGCGAGTAAAAACCGCTGTTTCACAAGATGGTTCATGAACTTCCTATACCTCTTCGTCAGACACGTTTCAAAAGGCCGAAACCCTCTTCATCAGACACGATTTCAAAAAGCCGAAACCAGAAGTTCCTTACTTCTCTCTGGGCACTCGTTTGTCTCGTCTTTCTCACCGGAAAGTTCCGTGCGTCTCCTCTCTCTCACCGAGCTTCACGCAGTCTTGTATCTCTTAGCGAAAGCTTTGTGCAGGTACATTTTGTTTCGATTTGAGACTGTACTGGGGGACATGAGTTAATTTTTGTTTTATGGATGTTTTCTTCACTTTTTGCGGAAATGCTGTCTTCTTCAAACAATGTAATTGTAAGACCGATAGTAAAACTTTGTTACATTGTTCCAACATTTCGCTACCATGGCATGGTGGGATGCCATAATGTAATAAATTTTGTGGATTTTCTTTAGATAGTGTGAATAATAGGATCTACTAACAATAATGTCATTGTATCAAGCTTAAATTTGTAAGAAAAAAAATAATTTTATGAAATCAGTAAATCACCTCCAAAAAAATTTGGACCGAATAAAATGTGAGGTTATCTGTATTAGGAAATTTATGGATTTTCTTTAAATAATGTGAATAATAGGATCTACTAACAATAATATAATTGTGTGAAGCTTAAATTTCTAAGGAAAAAATAATTTTATGAAATCAGTAAATCAACTCAAAAAAATTTGGACCGAATAAAATGTGAGGTTATTTG
Organism: Sideroxylon spinosum; assembly: GCA_003260245.2. NCBI lineage: Eukaryota > Viridiplantae > Streptophyta > Magnoliopsida > Ericales > Sapotaceae > Sideroxylon > Sideroxylon spinosum. The sequence goes on along the minus strand of QLOD02000029.1, from coordinate 13,004,346 downwards.
GATTAGGAAATTTGTGGAATTTTCTTTAGATTATGTGAATAATCGGATCTACTAGCAATAATATCATTGTGTGAAGCTTAAATTTCTAAGAAAAAGTTAATTTTATGAAATCAGTAAATCACCTCAAAAAAATTTGGACCGAATAAAAGGTGAGGTTATTTGGATTAGGAAATTTGTGGATTTTCTTTAGATAATCTGAATAATCGGATCTACTAACAATTTATGAAATCAGTAAACCATTTATTGTTGATGTTATGTTATGTGGCTAGTTATTTTTGCTTGCTAAGTACATGGGGTTTCCCCGCGAGCGTTTGAACTCTCAGCCGACAGTTTTAACTAGGGAAATTAAAAAAAAAATATTATTTTAAAAGAGGAAACTTTGAAAATAAAAAAACAATATAATTTTAGAAGAGGAAATTTTTTAGATGGATGTAATCTTATTGGTGTTTCTTTAATATATATATACAATGCATATAGTTTACAACGTAGTATAATTTTGTTATAATCTTGTTTGGAGAATCTTACTTAAATAGATTATAATATTTTTTGTTAAATATTTTATTTGAATAAAAATTATTATTTGGAGAAAAATAATATTTTAGTATCTAAATAATATGTTATCTTGAATCAAATGTTTCATTCATGAAATCAAAGGTTGTGAGGCATTCACGATTTAATGAAAAAGTGATAGAAAGTTTCATTTCCCAATTCCTATTTAAATATATAAGATCCAGTGATATTTCATTTTGTTATCATATTTGCTAATCTTGAGTTTGTATTTTTTGTTGCAGAAGGTATGATGTCGGAAAAATACGTCACTGTATTTTGTTATTGGGGTGGCAATATAACTTCAAGTATTGAGGGGTTGTCTTATGATCGTGACTACGAGGAGAGTATTCGGGTTGCTACTACTATTACTTATGACCAACTAATAGTCGAATTGTGCAAGATATTAGGCTTAGAAGAAGCTCGGGTGAAGTTTAATGTTACATATCGGTATCCAGTGATCGTTAAATCTACAGCTATAGGTCCTTTCGTGTGAAAAATGACAATGGGGTTAGGGGAATGATGGATGAAGTGGATCAGTTGAAATGGTCGCACGTTAACTTGTACCTAGAATATCAAGTTTTGACAGTTGATTCTCATCGACATGCGCCAGTTGTCGCTGATGTGCATGCAACCCCAGTTCATTATAGCTCTGAGAAAGGTCACGCTTCCAATTCTCATGATCTCCAATCGGCCAACAATCCCATGCATACGGAGTTTGCTGAATGGGGTGTGGTTCAGGAACTAGCTGAGCATGAAGAGCAAATAGGTCTTGCCTCATCGGGTGTGCCTCAAACACTGGAAGATATGATGGTGGAGGAAGGCTCAATCTTTGGGTTAGATGTTGATTACAGTGTCAATGTTGATGGTAACACTGACACACTAGCAGATGTTGGGCTTGATGCTAACGAGGGTGTTGAAGAGGGCCAAGAAGAATTACATCAACCTGCATCCCAAATCTTTACAACTTTGAGCGAGATAAGCACTGCAGCTTCCACATCTAGGTTTCATTCCCTAGATTGGGACCCTAAGACAGATGAGCCTTGTGTTGGAGTTTTATTCAAAGACAAACCCGAGTTACTTAGGGCTATGAAGACATACTCGGTTAGAACGAATACTCAATTTAAGACAGTTGAGTCGGATACAAGGACGTGGGCCATAAATGCAAGATGTCTTCTAGAACACCTTTTATTTGGCGACTACGGGCTACTAAACTGAAACGGCATGACCAGTTTGAGATCACCAAGTACGGGGGCCCTCATACTTGTGTTTATGCTCGGATGAATTGAGATCACTCTCAGTTAGATGCGAGCTATGTTGCAACACATATTCAAGAATTGGTGAAGAAGGATCCATCGGTTTCAGCCAGTTTCTTAGCTCTAGTGGTGAAGAATCAATTTCAATACGTAATATCAGATAGCAAAGCATGGGCTGCAAAACAAAAGGTAATTGCCAATATTTTTGGTGACTGGGATCAATCATATAGTAAGTTACGTGTTTTCCTTCATGCAGTGCAAAAATATAATCCCGGCACCATTGTAGATTATCGCTACCATCCTGGACCAGTTACGGGTACTGCTATCCTACAATATGTGTTTTGGACATTGAAGCCATCTATTGATGGTTTCCAATTTTATAGACCCGTCATAACAATAGATGGCACTCACCTGTATGGAAAGTATAAAGGGAAGTTGCTCATTGCTATGGGAACTGATGCTAATCTACAGATCTTTCCACTGGCATTTGCTGTTGTAGATGAAGAGATGTTTGATAGTTGGTACTGGTTTCTACGCAACGTAAGAAGACATGTGGTTCCAAATCGGCAAGGCTTGTGTTTAATTTCTGATAGGCACAGCGGCATAACCAGTACTATAAACACCGCCAACTCTGGATGGGGGCCCCCCTATGCCTTCCACAGATTTTGTTTAAGGCACGTGGAAGCTAATTTTAAAAAGAAATATCCTGGCTCTCATTTGAATAAGTTGATGTGCTATGCTGCAAAAACTCCACAGATCCGAAAGTTTGACTCGATTATGCAACAGATTAGAGATCTCAATGAAGATGCATGGGAGTATTTGGTACAAATCCCTAGGGAGCAGTGGACAATGTCTCATGACGGAGGCCTTAGATACGGGAATGAGACAACAAATATTTCTGAATGTTTCAATAATGTCATGCGGGGTGCCAGATCATTACCAATTGCAGCATGTGCTCAGTTTACATTTACAAAGTCATGACATGCTTCAGCAATAGGAACGAAGCTTCTGTGACAGCTTAAGAGATCGGGGTTCGTTATCCGTCAGGAGTTTTGTAATTAATTGATAGATACCAAGAACGTGCTCGAGGCCATCGAATCGTGCGCTTCAATCACATCGACGGGGTGTACGAGGTAACAACGGGACAACGTGTAAATGGGGGTGGCCATGTACAGGTGGTTTCTTTGAAAGATCAACATTGCACATGCGGTAAATGGAGCAATCGCCGAATCCCATGCTCGCATGTCATTGCGATTTCTGAGGACCGTCATTATGATTGGATGGCCATGGTTTCAGCTGAGTATAGCACTGAGTCCTATTTTAACACATGCTTCTCTTTTCCACCCCTTACATGATCCAAAATATTGGGAAGTGCCAAATGTCCCAACATTCCTACCAAATCAACGATTGAAGCAAAAAAAAAGAAGACCTGTGTCGACTTGTATTACGAATGAGATGGATAGGAGTGAAAGTTCGACTAAGCTACGGTGTGGTATTTGTCGTGTCGAAGGTCATACTAGGAGAAACTGTCCCGGACGAGCCGTGGGCTAGTTAGCTTTTTTTGCTTAAATTCATGTTGTAATTTGGTAGACCATGTACTATTAAGTTATATACTTGGTTAGGTCTTCAACTGTTTTTGTAATGGATGTTATGAGACTTAGAACTATTAACTTATGTAATTTGTAAGTATGTTAACTAATTTGTTACTATCTCTTTATATAATTTCTCAACTTTGGTATGCTTATTATGACAATTAGAACTGTTAGTAATTTTATGCCTTTTATGTATAGGTGATGGATCATCCGGATGATCAGGATCGTCCTTTGTTATCCCCGGGACCTCGTGGTACATCTGTACTTCGTGCACATATCAGATATAGATCTACAGTTATTTGGGACGACGAGGTATGTTTTTACTTTTATTATTTCCATTCCTTGATGCTTACAATTGGTAATTGCTAATTATGCTCCCCGCTTCATTGTGCAGGAGTCGTTTGTACTTGATCTTCGTACTGGCCACCACCTCATGAGAGAGTTTACACGTACTCCTAGGGATGCTCGGGTTGTTGACTATCTTGTCAGGACAGGAGTGTATACGTTTTATCGTCTGGGGTGTATGCAGTTATATAGGCCGTTGATCACCGCTCTTGTGGAAAGATGGTGAGTTGAGACCCATACTTTCCATATGCCGATGGGAAAGTGTACCATCACATGGGAGGACATCAGTGCCATCACCGGGTTACCTGTTGATGGCATGGCAATTACCGGCATTGATAAGACTCATAAAGCACATGAGTGGAGGGACACAGTTCAGGGCCACGTAGGCATAGCCCCACCAATCGAAGCTGTCAAAGGGAATGCGATTAAGTTCAGTTGGTTGCTCCAACATTTTGGACATCTTCCAGCCAATGTCGACGATGATATCGTGCGACAGCATGCTCGTGCCACTATATTCATGTTGATTAGAGGATGCTTATTCCCTAACAAGTCCCGTAGCTTGATCCCGATGATGTATCTACAGTTGCTCGGTTATTTGGAACAGTTTGGACGATATAGTTGGGGAGGAGCAGGGTTGGCTTTTTTATACCGAGAAATGTGTAGGGCTTCACAAACACCGGCGAAGGAGATGGCAGGCCCGTTGTTCATTCTCCAGATATGGGTATGGGAGCGATTTGCTGTATTCAGGCCTATTGTCCGACATCGAGTAAGACGAGCTGACGCGCCTCAGCATGAGGAACCAGATGTGGCACAGCCCGAGGCCCCAGATGTGGCACAGTTAGTCGATCTACCAAGGGTCGCACCTCCAGTAGTAGGCCTTGCTCCTTTAGGGCCGCCGGCAGACCCACATCGCTGTAGGTATGGCAACCTTCGATTAGTTATTTTCTTTAATTGGGCTCTATTAATGTAACTTGTTTTCATAAGGAGCTACTAAATATATCTATACTTATAACAAATGGCATGGGGGGCTCACGTTGACATCTCCACGTACTTTAGTTGAGTATAGAGACCAGTTGGATTTCATGGTAGACTCACTAATGTCATGGCAGCCATATCCAGCGGATCTAGATGTCCGAATTCACGACCGAGAAATATGGCAGATGAGATCGCCATTGATATGTTTTGACATAGTGAAGTTGCACTTGCCCGATCGTGTGACGTGACAGTTTGGTATGGTTCAACATGAGCCCCCGATGTGTGATACATCGCTCGGGTTACACGCTATTGATCGTCGAGGTCGGGCTGGCACTGATTAGAGTATCACACATGCTGCGCACATCGCCTCCTGGAATGATCGCCGAGCTCGGGTGGTCACTACAGAAACATGTACATGTCGGATGGATCGTAGTGATCCTTATATGCAGTGGTACGAGCTGATTACTAGGCATCCTATCGGGCCTCCTCGCGAAGTGCCTCCGAGTGGATCCCAACCAGTGGCTGCCACGAAGGAGATATTAGTAACTGTCCACTCTCAGTATACTTACAATGTGTATTTCTCGTTAATTATAAATTTGTATACAAACAAGTACAATTCTTACGTTTGTGTTATTGTTTTACAGGTACAGGCTGCAGTCATGATGACACAGATAGCAGCAGAGCTTTTCACTTGCACCAGTATAGAAGAAGTACATCGGATTGCGACGAGATTGAGGGCGGTGGGCCGGAGGAGTGTTATAGCCTTAAATGAGGAGCATCGAATCGGAGAGGGTGCTACCAGATCCAGATCAAAGATAGATGCTCGTCAAGCGTAGCTCGTGGTAGACCGCCTAGCTCGGATAGAGATGAGGGTGGACCATCTACCTCAGCTCCTCCCTCAGTCTCAACCGGAGATGGACCTTTCGGTTTTACTGGGATGGGTCTATGCACAGCATCCACAGTACCTACTGACCTGCCGAGCATCGATGATTACACCGTGATCAGTGAGGATGCGGAGCCACTGCCATCAGTTGAGTTGCAGTTTATTACGCCGACTATACCACCGGGCGGATTAAATCCACCATCTGTAGTTTGCTATGTGAGAAAGAAGAGGACAAGGTCTCGGTAGCAGCCGGGCATGGAGATGACTCATGTACAGCTAGAGGAGTCTATCATCCAGGCACAGGAGACTGAGCCACCCTCACAGTCGATGGACCCTCTGATTGAGCCACAGGGGACAGAGATACTATCTCAGCTGATGGAGCCTCCGACTGAGCCACGGCTACTCGAGAGGCGTAAAAACCCAGAGCGGACGAAAAAGATTCCTAACTGTGGCACGCATTAGTATTTCGTTATGAACACATAAGGTACATTGATGAATATACTTACCTTTCATGACATCTTCTTGATGGAATTCTCTTGATATATCTATCAGTTTTTAATAATTTAAATTTTCATCTCTTCTAATTGTTCTTAGTTTTTTGTTTTTCCACGCATTAGTATTTTAATTTTTTTGATAATGTTTTTTTTTATTCCAATCAAATTAGATAAATTGTTGATCCCTACAAATAATTTTTGTTTTTATATATTACGTTATTTCACAAATGCATATTTGGAGCAGCAGATGAAGTTGAGTTGAAGTTTATGGACATGTGCTTTTGTGCATACTGAACTATTTTGTTGTTGATCAGAAGGATTTTGACTTACAGCAAACCAAATGATACAGTAGCAAATGGGGGCCAAGGTCAGCTAGTTCAGCACCTTCAACGAGGAGCATACCGGAAATGTACAAAGACAGAGAGCAAAATTTGAGTGTTCTCTCTCATAGAGCTTAGAAATGGTATAATGATGAAATTTAGTTCAAACAATGTTAAACAATAAATTTATCTTATATTATTTAACAATGTATTGAAGAGGCAAGGACAAAATATATTTTGTTAAATTTATCTAACAACTATTAAGTTCAAACACATCGTTAAATAATAAATTTATATTATATTAGTACATTATACAATTTATGACATATTTGAATGCTCATGACTTATCCATGCACCCTTACCCAACATCTCGATACATGTTTTAATATCCTAAAATTAAGATGTGGAATTTTGACACCTGGACACACACCTGACCTAATATCAAACTTGAGTCCATCTAACATAGCCTATGAAGTTCAATTTAGTTGTTTGAAGCTTATCTTATAGTTTAGATTTGTATAGGAAGAGCTTTTTCATTCACTTTCTACCTAACTATCTATCTGTCTAAGTCTTTTTATCTACTCATCAACTTGATTATTAACTGTATGAGGAATGTAAATGCTCCATCATGCCTCCTTATTATGGTTGGAGCTCCTAACTGGCTTCTTTTCCATATGCAGGGTTGATTGTGCTGTTATCTCCTGCTTCAGGGGTGTTTTTGAGTAGCTATAATCTTCCGTTTCCTGGACATGTCCTAATACATGGACCTCCAATGAGTTCATTTCTTCAATTTTCAAATATTCTTTTTGGTACTGGATTGTTTGATTGGGAAACAAAGTTCTCTTTAGCACCAATATATAATGGATGTTCGTGAAATACTTTTTATGCTTTACATTTTCGCGAGATGCATGCCTATGTTTTCACACTAATTTTTGGTCTTCTTTATGCATTCTTGCTGTTTATTTTTCACATGCATTTCTGCATTAATGTAATTTGAGCTATGACTGTAGATTTTTAGTTGTTACAGAGAATGTGCTTAAAACAGTTTCATGACTAAATCAAAACTTCAACCCCAACCTTATCCTCTACACCATAAACTTGGCACACCATGGGAACAACTTTTGACTTTTGGGCTCTTGAGTTAGCCAGCACTGTGGTTTACTAAAACTCTAGGTTGGAACTTGCATAAGGAATTATCTTTATTTTATTGCTAAGGTTTTATGTAATTTTTTTTTTTTTTTTTTTGTGCCAGGGACTGTGTTATCCTGGGCTGCAGACTAGACTCTAGGTGGGCTGTTGTGTGCCTTACAAGTCTAGTTTTGGGTTAGTTCAAATGGATTTGAGTACAAGAGTGTAAGTCAAGTGAAGTCTTAATCAAATCTTGGCCACACAAAATTTCTCTTGCCCTTAAAGCGTAACTTTTCTGTAAAATGTGACTGCCTAGGATTTTCCTCTTCTTTTACCATCTTGTATTTATTTCATATTTATTTTTCTTTGGCAGTGTTTCCTTTGACACTATTATGTGATTTTTTTTTTTCACCCTCTTATCAAACCAACCATTTAGCCTTATAATCCATGACCTAAATCCAAAGACTATTAACTCAACTGTCCAATCATCCCTAGCCACTTTTCCCTGCCAAACCTAAATTTTAATGTTACTTCGGTGCTGAAAATAAAAGATCCTGCATCAAAAGCAATTGCAACCTCCAAGAAAACCTTAGCTAATTGATGTGCAAAGTCTAGTTTCAATCTCTCTGTGACTGTTTGGTTGACTGCACATTTCCTTAATTGGTTGTGTAGAATAGGATAATTTGTGGAGACCAGATATCTATTTAATACTTCAATCATATGGGATGTGGATCAATGTTTATCGTTAGATGCACAAAACATATAATAATCCGTAGCAGTTCCTTCGAAATTTAAGTTCTTTTTCAGCAGTTAGGCATAATCTCATGTCTTGGCTCTTTGATGTGCTTTTTTCACCAATTAGTTAAGCTCACTGTCTAAACAGAAAGGGCTCGCTGAGTAATTCTTATTTTTCATGACTATGGAATTCGTACACTGCCTTAAGTTAAGCAGTTTATTTCATAGCTATTTGTTGACATAGTACACATATATTACAATTGTTTAACTACCTTTCTTCAATCTGAGCAATTCTTTCAATTGCCTTAGGTGAAAAACAAAATGGAAGTTACTGAGTCCTAATGTATGTTGATATTGAAAAGAAAAATGCTTGAGCTACTATGATTTTTTTTAACTATGCTGACTGTGTGGCATCTCATGTATTAAGATTTCTACCCTTGCTGATAGTGCTGCGTCATATATGTCAAACTTGATTCATAAGTTAGGATTATCATTTATATTCTAATGATTGGCATGTTTCTTGTGTGTTAGGGTTCAGGGAAGACATTATTAGCCACAGCTGTTGCAAAATCAATTGAAAAACACAAGACATTTTGGCTCAAATGTATGGAATTAAACAATATTCAAAGGGTCTCAAGTTCCACTGTTGTGACTTGAATTTGAATTGCAACTTCAGTTATTGCTTTTAATCTTCTTGTTTGATTCACGGTCTTGTATGTAGCATTCTAATGATTTTTGTAATTCCAGAGTTTGGGTTTCTTATTCTAAAATTGCTTCGGAGAAGTCTACAACTATTCGTCAAGCTCTTTCTGGCTATGTATCTGAAGCTTTGAATCATGCACCTTCTCTTGTCATTTTTTATGATCTTGATAGCATTATATTATCCTCGAGTGACTTGGAAGGATCTCAACCTTCATCTTCTATTGTTGACCTTATGCAGTTTCTTATTGATATCATGGATGAATATGAGGTAAATGTTATGATTTAACTTTTTCCAAGATAGAAAGAAAACAAGAGTGTTTATTGCACATTTTATGTTAGTCAGTTTTGTAGTGCATTCATCAAATGAACTTTGTTGCTTCCATATTTACCGTGGCACAAGCTGGATTTGGCAGAACAATCTTAGAGCTTTGAGATGAATTTACCAAAAAAAAAAAAAAAAAAAAGAAAAAAGAATACAAAATTTAGAGCAAAAATGGTGGTGCATCAAAAAGAAAATGGAAACTTTATGGAACTTGATTTTGCTGCATGAGTTTAAAACAACTCGTTTGCACTTTGTCCAAATGAACAGGCACTTAGTTTGGTTGAAAAACAGATCCTATGTAAGCCTAACATCAAATTTTTGCTGCAAATAACAAAAGTGCACCTAATATATTTTGTGAAGGATACCGGTTCTAACAATGTCAAGGACAAAATACGATGGTATTATTTAACAAAATACATTGTTAGAAGAGAGTGGATAATTTGCTCAGCAGCTGAGAGGCACTGGAGTAACGGGGGTTTTAAGAACCGTGTTTTGAAGAAGCGGTTATATAGAATCGCCTTTTCAAATGGCGATTTATGGTTTCTGTAAAACCGCGTTTTCAAATGGCAATTCATGTAACGGGTTCCTAACAATCGCGATCCGAAATAGCAATTTTTCATTAACGGTAGATTCCAAATTTGTTTAAAGAAGATAGCATTTCCGCAAAAAGTGAAGAAAACATTCATAAAACAAAAATTAACTCCTCCAAATTTCCCACAAACACTGCTGCTGTACTTTAAAGCAAAATCGTACTTTAAAGCAAAATCGAGGCTCAAATAGGCTATGGTGCCACAAAGATTGAACAAAGGAAAACCACAAAAAAGAAAAGAGCAAAGTTGAATATTGCAGCCGTAAAGTCTTAATAATAAAAATAAAGGAAAATAAATCCTTTATATTAGAGAACATATAAAAAAAAAATTGACTAAATTATCCCCAATAATAAAAATATGCTAATAAATCTAACAATACACACACACATGGCGGATCCAAACAAGATCCAACAAGAACAATTGCCCCTTATTTGATTCGAAAAATTACACTAAAATTTTATTATTTTTGTTATTTTTTCTTATAAATTATACTTTTTTTTCCCTCATGTTTTACCCCCACTATATTTTTACCTCTCCAATTTACATTAAAAATGTAATTGTGTATTCAATGATTATAAATTCTGAATCCGTTCTGCACATACATGAAATGAGATACAAATATCAAAAGTTTTTTTTTTTTTAAAGATGTTTTTTGACACAATAAATGCCAATAACAGCAGCCAATCAGCGTAAATGAGATTTAAATTTACAAATCCCAACATTAAATTTATTAGGAAAACATGCCTTTAGACAGACCACACCACATGTGGGCACAGAAAGCGAGGTGTGCAAAACATAAAGCGCCCCCAGGTTGGCCCCCCATCTTCCTCTACTTCCGGAGAAATGGAAGGAAAAATAAAGAGAACAAATTCAAATGAAATATTGTTCACCAGATTCCATCAATATTGGAGCTGAGTGAAAATTATAAAAGATGACATCGAGTTACTTGAACCTGTCAAGCCAAATATACGCTATCCAATACCGCGAATCCAGCTGCAACACCTCCCTCGTTTGATGAAGAAACCTTTGTGCGCATCAAGTAACCGCATTGCTCATTCATAATCACATTCTCTTTGTTTCTGCACATTCAATGCTTCGCATTAAAAAAATCAAGCACTTGGCAACAAACGATGGCTTGAAAAAAATAAAAATAAAAATAGATAAGGAAAAAGAAAACATAATGTTCTACGGGTCCTTTTGAGAGATAAGGAAAAAGAGACCATAATGTTCTACGGGTCCGTTTGAGAGTTTATGAAAGAAAAGAAAAGATGAAAATATTAGTTAGGAGAGAGGAGGAAAAAAAAAAAATGATTATATTTTTTTTCTATTTGTTTGCAAGTTTAAGAAAAAAAAGAATAATAAATTTATTTCTCTTGTTAGTGAGTTGGGAAGAAATGGAAGGAAAAGAAAGGATAGAAGATTATTTTACCATTAAATCCTTTGAGAAATTAGAATGTAATTAATTTATTTAGTTTTATAACATATTTATAATTTAATTTTTTATTCTTTATTTCATGGGCAAATATACCATTTTAAAACTTTCATTAATTCACTTTTCTCTTTTCTCTTTTCTCCATTTATTTTCACTTTTGGGAAGATAAAAAACTTTAAAATTTTAACACCAAACTTTTCTTCCCATTTCTTTTCATTTATTTTCTTCTCCCCCAAAAAAACTCTAAAATTTTAACACCCACTCTTTTTCCCATTTCTTTTCATTTATTTTCTTCTCCCCCAAAAAAATTCACAAACAAACTACTATTTTTAAAATCTTTTATTTTCTCTTCTTTTTTTTTTTTTTTTTTTTTCCCATCCAAATGCACTTATAACTTGAAAGACCATTTCTAATCTGAGGTGAGAAGAAGAAGATAACTGCAGCATTACTTCAGTCTCATTCACGTGTTTAAAATAGAGAAGTAAAAGTGTGAATAGAGCGACCCCCAAAACTAAATTTGAGAAAACTTAGCACATGCTTTGTACCTTAGATAAGCACCATATATGCCAAGTTCTGATATAGCGTGATCTTTATGACAAATGCCATCACGCATCAAAAATGTGGGAGCAACAGTTGGGAAAATCCTCTGCATGAGAATGTAGGCAGCATCCTCTTTGGTCCCTTTTTCCTCTTGCAATCTAAGTAATGTTTTCCTTACATCATCTCCATAGATATTGTTCCCTGAAAAAAGGTGTTGACTCATCTGTAATAGCAATATCAATGATAATGGCAACAATAGTAACAAGACAACAAAGAAGCTAAGTAACGGAACCTCCGCCTTCTCTTTGTGGTTTCATGACATAAAATTCTGGTCTTTCAATTGCATCCTTGACAACATTTGAGTCATCTAGACTCCATAATCCGGCAAAGCACTTTCGGAGTTTGGCAATGTCATCTTTGTTCTCTAGAAACCTGCTCACAACCGAGGGAAATAAACTTTCTTAGAAGACACATATTGGGGATTGTAGATGAAACTCATTATTTTCCATAAAACTCAATGGTATATTATGGTTCGTAGAAAGTTGGGGTCAAAAAAATAATTTCCAATTCACTTTCCTTTGTGTTGTGAGCTCTAATATATTGGTTCTAGTTCCACATGCATTCTAAAATAGCGAACTTTTTGTGATGAAGAGCCATGTAGCACCTACTTTTTGTTTAAGAATTAGAATAGGGTCACCTATTTCAAAGAAAATGCATATGAAAGGTCCAGAACAATGTACCTTGCATTAACTTCAAAATGAAATAGTAATAAGCAATCATAAAACTTTTTTCTCTTGGCGATTACAAACCAAGCTGTTTGCAATTGCTCAAAAACCCAGCTATATTGTGAATGATCCATATGAAGGCAGTACCTCCTAATAATATTTAAACAATGAAAATTACCTCTCAAGAACATTGGGTTTTGCAAGCTCTTGCTGTATCTTCTTGGTGCCAACTAAATGATAAGAAATTGAAGGGCACTTGATGGCTGAGGACTGCTCCATTAATTGCCTAGCCCTCCACTCCTATAAAATGGACAAGGGCTTATCCATGAATAAGAATGGTAGATATGCTTTTGAGTCCAGAAGTTGAAACTATCCACAACAATCCAAATTTGTAATCACCCATGGAGTAGAGGATGTGAGTTTAATTAATACCGTCTGAAAGGAAGGGGAGGGTATTTAAGGTGTGAGTTCAAAAATTATTTGTCTAGTAAATAAGAAGAATATGGTACTGAATCATGTTCAAAGATAAAACTTTTGGTTTGCTGATTCTTTAGTTTACAAAAAAAAACTTCGCTTTATATAAGATTGTGAAATATTCACAAGACATCAGATTTAGAAAACATTAAAACAGTGGAGAGGTTGGGATGGTGAGCACACATCAAAAGTCAGAGGAAATAATAGACACAGATTTTCCACTAACAGAATGAAGTCCGTCCCAATGACCATAAACATGCAACTATTAACCAATGCCCATTGCTATCCAAGAAAAAAAAAAAAAAAAAAAAAAAAAATGGAACCAACTCTCTTTAAATTAGAACTACAATTGCAAGAAACAGAAAAAGAAACAGATCTACTCACTGATTCTGAAGGATAATCAGTTGGTGCATACCCAGCTCTGAAATAGATGACTGCAATTGCTTGATCACCACTGCAAGTGCAAAGCTTTCAACTGGTCAAAGTTGGAAAAGTCACAAGGTAATCCAACAAATTTTAGAACAGAAACAATTAAAGATTCAAGTCACCAAGCTACATACATGAGAAGGGTTCCATCTGGCAGAACCACCCCTTGCGCATCAACTTCTGCCAATGTTTTCCGAATAGCTGTAACATTGTGTGTGTTACAAAGCTGAGGAAAACATCTGAAGGGAAACCCCTAAGCAAAAACTTTCCATGCAGATAATGTATCATAAATAAACCTCAGAAAAAAGGATATGGAGATTAACATTATAAAACAAAATCTCGAAGTTTCATCAACTTATTTTCATTTGTCATTGTATTCCTAATTTTCTGTTTCCCTGAAGTTTAAGCATACTACCAAGATCTCGCCTAGGAGCTTGATGTAACTATTTAAAAGGATATCTTTCCTGAAGTACAGTACTGAGCCAATGTTGGTCATACATGTTACGTTCTTCAGCTTGAACAACAATCAGAACCGCAGACCTGTGGAGAATTTGAAGATAGTAATACTTTGATCTTGGTGAATACATTATCAGAAAAGAAACCAAATCCAACCTCGGATTATTGTATTCCTTCCAAGCTTTGGCCAAAGCCTCTGCAAATTGACCCATGGCAGTGTTTCCAGGAATCATTCTAGAATCTAAACCAAGGTACTGCTTGTACTGATTCAATAAGCTCCTGTAAAATGAAAACTACAATTTTAATTATTCATTTTTTTATGTTATGATGGACAATGAATCAGAACACAAGTTTCCTTTTCAGATGCCAAAATTACAGCCGAATAATCTACAACCTCATGGAATTAAATAAAAGAATAAGTTCATAAATTTAAGGCCCACTAGATCAGCAGAATCTACCAGACTACCAAGCAAAAAAAATGAGGATAGGACAGAAATTTCATATTCAGATTTAGCCAACACTGTTAGGAGATCATTCTAGGGGGGAGTCACATATTTGGGAGGTACATCATCATATTCCTAGCAAAGGGCCCTATTCAACAACAAAGTAAAATTCATATTATTGGCTACATCCAAGGTGTATGGGTGGAATCAATTTGAGCCAAACTATAGCTTAATTAAGCTTGGCTTGACAAATAGCATGGAGCTTGAACTCGGCTTGCAAATTCACACTTTGATTGTAGCAATTCACAAATTTCATAGAATATAATATGTCCCTCCAAAAGATCTGAGGCCCAAATAGATGCCAACCACTCATTAAGCAATTTACTATAATAGATTATTTTCACTCACAGATTTCACCAATGGCCTTCATAATTGTAATGAGGCATCCAGCATAGTTTCCTAAGAAGCCTTTGCATATGATCCTAATATCCGCAACCCTATGCAACATTCACATCACTAGCAAAAAATTTCGGAACATTCGGATCCATTCCAGTTTCAAACAAAGAATATGGGAACAAACATGAGATACAACATGACATCATACGGTGAACAAACACTACAATTTTTAAAAGAAAATAAGACCTGGCACTGCACAATACGACAAAGACATGTTAACAAATAAATGTATATTTTTCAATGTTAATATGAAAAAAATAACTATTTATTATTTTTATATGACTAATACATTTACATTTTTTTTATAGCAAATCAGAAAAAATTATTTTTTCATTATATATTTCCTATGCTACATAGATTATTCTAAATTTGTGAAGTACATGCATCAGACACCTAGCACTTGAATAAGGATATAGAATATGTGCTCAACTGTCATATTGGAGCAGCACCAGACAATTATATATAGACAATAAGTTCACCATACAGCCATATACAAAACTTCCATTTATATATAAAACACCAAATTTTTACACATATCATTTAAAAATGTATTTCGATAAACCTGACAGGTAAACAGATATACAAACTTTATACCGGATGCCTAAACCCAATTTCATCATTTTTTTTTAAATAATTGGAAAGCATCCCCTTGATGCCTTTATTAATAAACAGTCCGAATATTTACTTATCAAAAAAGGACAATTTGAAGAAGAGATGATAATAGAAACTTCTAACAAATATTTTTTTAGTCATAAACAGATTGAAAAGTTTGAATTCTAGAATTCCTAAGATCAAAAAATCTAAAGGATAAGGGATTAATAGGTACATATTTTTTATCTTATTATTAGATTTCAAGTTTTTTTCCCTTCAAAACTGCAATATGTTTATTAGAAAAGTCGAACAAATGAATGTCTTAGATGGTTGTTGGTAAGTTTAGAACTACTGATAACATGCCATAAAATTTCGGTTGTACTCCTCCATGGTAAGTCACTAAATTACTACCAGGTTATTTACCATAAAACAAGAGTCTGTGTTCCAATATAGTTACACATAACGACACCATTATAACAGACCACTGTAATTGCTTCTCAAACAAACTGCTTATAGTTACGCCATCATATTTTGTAATTACAGGATTGAGTACATACCAACTCAGAAAAGCAAAGCACTTGTAACACCATGTAAAAATTGCACTATTTTATTTTTGGTGTTTCACCAAGTACTTGTTCATTTCTACTTTAAGCCTTAAACAAAGGCTTATGAAAGATTCCTCCATCAATGATGCACTTTATAAATTTGTTTGATAAGAAAAACATAACTCTAACGGACCAATGCTAAATGGAAAATTCAATTTATACAGAATCGCTTTTGGCTGCAACGCTTATTTCAACATGTCAATCAAAATAACCTTGCAGCTGCTTCATAAAAAATTTGAAGTTTGAAACTAATATAAATACGTCAAGTACCAGAATAAATTGAACTATAACATTGACTCCATAGTGATCTTTTAATCCATTGTTGGTAATAATGCTAAACTATAAGAGTAACAAACATACCAAACAGAACAACAATATCTAAGAAGAAAGCAAATATTATAAAGCTGATACTCATTTACTTAACCTGTGGAGCTCGCTGACAAGACAACCCAGCCCAGGAAATGAAGCTGAAATAGTGTTGAGCTCTATTTGGAGGAGTAACTTAGTTTTCTCATCAAGCATATAGTCAGAGCGATGTAAACCCAAGCGTATTTCCTAGTCAGTGATTCAAAGAAAGAAAGATTAGTATTGCTTTGTGTGTGTGATAAGTGACAAAAATTTCATTAAAATGAGAGAGGAAATTAAATGTAAAGCGAATAGGATATCCACGTTGAGAGAGGTTAACATGAAAATACTTGCAAAAAGAGCTACAACAATTCAACTATCCCAATCCTCACTTTACCCTCATTATCATCTTTCCATGAAAACTAAAAAACCATTTTGCCACACTAGTTTAGTATTATCTAAATGAAGTGAATGATGTAATAGGCCACCCAATACTGTCACCATTCTGTTTTTATTTTATGACATTGCAAAAAAAGTTGTTTATGCTAACATAATTAACAAAATATAATGACAATATTCCACAAATAGACAAATTAATATGGCCAACTAGCCTAGTTCCACTATGAAAACCAATATCACTGCTTCATCAAGATATGCTTACCTCCCTCTTGCCATTTTCTAGCATCTTGGAATGAATATCTAGGAGTCTGGAAGTAAAAGCATCCACTTTTTTGGTTCTAAGATGTAAAGAAAAATGTAGAAGTTTAGTTCACATTTGTTCAAGATCCATCATAAAACTAAAAGGAAAATACATTAAAGTAAAATAGATGCTAAATTAGAAGAAACTAATCCAAATAGATAGAATTTTTTTTTTTTTTGGGGGGGGGGGGGGCAACAACAAATGCAAATGAAATAATGTAAAAGGACAGAATATATTTTTTATGGGTAAAATGGTATGGAAAACCTTGGAGGAAACCAATATGTTAGTTAAAGAACAACTTTAAGAGGCATTAAGATCACTGCTGCAACTGAAAAAGCAAGTGAAAATGGCAGGCTACAGCATGATACTGCAAATAATATCAGTGATTAATCTAGTTATCATTGTCAATCTTTCTGAGAAAGTTTATAAATAGAAAACCAATAGAAGAATGGATAAACTAAATAGGTTCTAATTTGTTTGATTTTGCTAGGGAATTTTGGCCAATCAAGAAACAAAGGTTTTTTACATAAAACTGAGCATGAACCAGAAAGATGGAGTAAAACAAGAAATAACATAGTTTAAAAGAGGAGTAGAAATTATGAATAAAGTGGAAAAGCAATAGAATAATAAAGAGACAAGATTTGTGGTTCAGTTTATGACCTACATCACTTTCTATAGAGCCCTCTTGCCTACATATTCTTCTTGTTTGATTTGAACTATATAGGAGGTCCCTAGTTATATAAAGATGTGAATAGGAGAATATAAGGACATATTTTAAATGTAATTAATCAATCATTTTTGTTGATTTTACAGTAATAACTGATTAATTAATGATTATTCATTCTACAAAACAATCCTAATTAAATATTCCTTTAATATTTCCCCTCAAATCTAAGTTGGAAAGTTCCAAATTGGATTTGATTTCTTGAAGGTCATGCTCCTCCTACCTTTTTGTAAGACAGTCTCAATCCATGATGATAGTATGCTTGTCACTCTAGTCCTATGCATAGAGGTGTCAGTGCACTTGTCACGGTGACTAGTGCTCATAAGTGGTAGTACCCTTGTTACAATGATTAAGTGCATCAAAAGTGGTAAAACCCTCGTTACAATGATTCAGTGCATATAGGTGCCGACCCATAGTGGTAGATGTCAACAGATGTGGCAATACTCGACTGGCCATGAAGATACCCATTTGAGGATAGGATCAAATTATTGGGCATTAAAATAACTCTAATACAATGTCGAAATTACAACACATAATTGCTTGAATACAGCTCAGAGAAACCACGAATCACATTAAAAAGAACTTGCCCCACCCTTGAGTAAATTCTTCTTCCTAGCTCCATAGGACTTGTCATCCATTAAAGCAGCACCTAGATGATAACAAACTTTTTCTTTTTTCACTAGAGGTATCCAACCAAAGGTGAAACTAGTCCAAGACACAGCACACACTCTTATACAACCGCATACATGGGGAGAAAGAGAGCGAGAGAGAACCTGGAGAGCGATTCCTGTAAAAATTCTCCATCCAAACTCACACGATCAACAAGTTCATTGAAAATGGGGGCCAACTCACATGCTTGCCTCCAGTGACTTTCTGGAAATGACATGGGCAATAAGGCAAATGGGGCATGAACCATACCCACACCAGGAACTGTTCCTGATCTCTGCAAGTTAAATCATACAAACATCACCAACTGGTACTTGCAGGTCTATTCTTCTTCACATCATCAATTACTTACTATGCGTCCATTGTCATCATCAATTCAGAGGCAGTTAAGGGACATATACAAATTCATATCAGGCCAATAGGCAACAACTCTTAAGGAAAATTCACCTTGTTAAGAAAAAACTAATATTTGAACCTGGAAATGACCTAATTGTTGAACCGTTTGGAGGCACAAAAGTTAGTAAAACAACTACCAACTTTGCTTTTGAGTGTTTGATAAACCACCATTATTTGCCATTTTTCTACTCGGCTGACTGTAATTTTGTTTTGTTATTTTTTTTTTTTGGGACATAAGCCCGTCAAAAATTTTACCAAACACCAAACGTTACAAAAAGTTAGATAAAAATTGCTACTTGCTTCACTAAACAAAACCAAAAACCAAAAATTATTGCCAAAATTTGTGCCTCCAAATGCCCCCCAAAGCAAGGGGATATAATCAAAATCCCGACTTTATTTCAAAACACTCTGCGATACAATCTCACGACACAAATATCATATATATATATCATATATACCATATATATAGAGAGAGAGAGAGAGATTAAAACATGGTTCATGTCATGTACGTACTGACCTGCACATTTTTGTCTCCGACAACAAGCCCATGAAGTGAACTCCAGACAAGAGCATCGTAAACCATTCTCTGAAGCAATTCCGGATCGACGCTACGAAGATCAGGCATGGGTTTTGCAGAATTTTCCTCCTGGGTTTTCATTTCTTCAACTGTGCCACTCTTGATCGGCAAAACTGCTGAAGAAGGGGACTGGGTCATGATGGTTTTGGATGATGACAATTGATAATGGGTTTGAAAGAATATAGACGTGGGAGTGAAAGAAGAGTCGGAGTTAGATTTCGATTTGTGAGGAAAAATAGCGGTGGAGGCAACACAAGGCAGAGAGTGGGAAAGAGAGCGAGCAGAATAGCCAACTCCCATTTTGACCCTTTTGAAAAGCCCATTTCCAGTTTCAGCACAGCAAAAAATATCATCTCCTAGGAAATAAATAAAATAAAGGAAATTGATACTCGATCCTCGTAATTAGGACAAATTACTTAAACCCTCCCTTATCCTTTAAATTATACGATAATTGACCCCAACAATTAGCCAAATTTTAAATTTCTACCCCTTTCCTAAATTTTGATCACATCATGTCAACTCAAAAATAACCAATTTCTTCTGTTACTGGCTATCATCTTATTAATCTCTCAATCTACAAATATATACACTCATATATATATATATAGTAGAGGATTGCCCCTGCAATGCATTAAAGGGAAAATATATAAGTTTATTAAAATTATATCT
>QLOD02000029.1:12941260-12953956 GCA_003260245.2 Sideroxylon spinosum | reverse complement strand
CTGGTAGGTGAACCGGGAACGTATGGGACAAAACCTCTCCCACCAAAAACTGGTCTCATAAATCTGTCATCAAATTTCCTCCAAAAGTAGTGAACTGTAGTAGTTGGGTATTGCATTAACAAACTCAGACTACTTCTCTTAAGCGCTGGTTGGCCGCTCCCACCATCATCATCTCCATTTTCGAGGAACAAAGCCCTCAGGTCTTCTAGGCTCGCAGCATCGCCTGCATCTGAAATTGAGTGCCTCGACATCACAGCTTCGACCAGAGGCTTTGTTATTGAGCCAAACACCTATTTGAATAAATAAGATCGTAAGTTTTTATGTAGCAAATTCAAACAATTTTTGAATTAAATATTGCAGATAGATTTGTTTCTTAATTTGAAAAGAAAAAAGATAATTCAAAACTTAGAGAATTTGCATATTGCCAAAATGATAATCTACAATTCAAGTCAAATTTGGAAACAAGACAAAATTCTATATAGATTAGGATAAGGCCAAGTAGAATTTACAGAATTTCAATAGGCATCGCAGGCTAGGTATAGGCAACCCAAGGGGTCGAGGTATCTTCGCAGCCAAGACACTAGGAGCTCGAGAAATCGCCCTGACGAATATTCTGAATATTATGAAGAATTTATTTTTGTTTTTGACAAATTGTTTATTTATTTGAGTTTTAGTTGGAATAGAATTTCTTAAGTCTATATATATACCCAAGCTTAAGGTACAAATATAACAAAAGGGGCATATTATAAAATCATTAGAGAGAGATTTTCCTTTGTGAGCTTATAAGTTTTTTTCTCTTCTTCTACTCATTCTCGAGTCTGTAAGTCTTGGATTAACTTTTCGAGGAGGCGGAAAATTTGTTTTCACTTGATCTAGTTGTGTCGAGCACTAGAGCAAGTGCTTGAACGAAATTGTGTAAGGAGCCGTAGAGATCTCGGGAGGGTACTTATAATCTAATTCTATGGTAGAAATTATATTGGGGTTTTTCCTAGATAGAGTTTTTCCCGTTATTTTTTGGTGTCTTTGTATTTTATTATTTATTGTATGGATTGGAAGTAATTCGAAATTTTCAAAGATGTATAAAGACTAGAGAACGTAAAATTCTATCTGAAGTAGAGAAAATATCTATATTGTTTACCTTAAGCGACAGGAATTGAAAGTTCAAGGGCATTTCAGGGCTTTATTACTTAAAAAAGAAACTACAAAAACTCCAATCAGCTTACTTACCACTGTACTAAACAGAACAACAATTATCGTACTAGTGATCACTAGTGAATAATCATGGGATGACTCTTCAGAAAACTGCAGGAGTAGATTGTGCAACTCAATAATTAGTCAAAAGATTCTCGCTTTAACCATGAAGGCTTGGGCAACAAAAATATATTTGTACCTGGTTGTAAGATAAAGCAATAGTAACTGCACCTCTCATTAGGCCTGCCCACCATATTATAAACTGACATTTCAAAATAGTTAGCAGAATCGTGAAGTCAAATGACAGTAATGTGTGTCTAAATTCCGGCATTTATCACCTGTTGCTTTAAAGAGATTTTGTCACTCTCTCTTCTTTTAAAGCAATTAGAAATGTTCGCAAGAGGGTAGACAAAAGCTGCCCTACCAATTAACACTAGCGCAAAGCAAGTTGAACTGACGGCAATTGAAGTTACTGCACTGAATCAAAAAGAGTATGAACCAAATTAGAGGAATTAGAGTTTGTCAAAATTTCTTACAAAAGGAAAAGAAGAAGACTACATCATTTATTTTTATCTTCTCAACTCAACAAAGCATTAACCTCAAACAAGTTGGATTGGCAACATGAATTCTCTTCCTTTATTCATTTCTGCCATGTGTTATATTTTCCGCAAGATTTTATGAGGTTAGGTATTTATTTACAATTCAGTCCATATAGTCTTTTGTCTACCTTTTGTTATATTTACGTTTTATAGTTGGATCCACTTTCTCTTTCTTATTAATGCATCTCTAGGTTTTTGTTGAACATATAACCAAATCATTTTAAATGACCATCTCTCAACTTCTCCTATCAATGCTACCACGAATTTCTTTTGAATAAATTCATTTTTTATCGTATATTTTCTTATATTACCAACAATCATCAACATTGTTAAAGCATTCACAAATAAATTTGACTTTGATTTAGCTAATTCACAATAATATTTTGTCCTACCATGAATGACTAATTGGCAGTAAACTACAAGATTTAGGTGAAAATAGAATTACTGTAATTACCTTGCATTGCTGTTTCTCCATTTGTCTATGTCTAAGGCGTCCATACCCACATACAAGAAAATGAAAGTTTCTGAAATGAATGAAATAGTAGCAAATCCGTGCCTGATATTATCAAAACAAAGTTGAGTTAGAAATATCCATCAGAAGTTCAAGTATCCTGCTGGAACACCTCTTTTTCATTCGCTCAAATATTTTAATGTATTTTTTGTGCTTGTGTAATCATTTAATATTTTGATGTTACTGAGTTGTTTGTTCTATGAGAATGGTATATGAGGCCCGGTAGTGTTGGTTTTTGTCGGTAGATAGATTCATTCTATAGATAATATACTAATTTAGTTATTCCCAAGTGAATGATATCATTATCCATAAATAGGTCATTTTTTCTTGTATTGCAATGTACCATGTATGCATATATAAACAAGTTGGAGGCTTGGAGCAGTATCTATGTGTAACATTTATTCCAAAATATGCCAACTTCATTTATCCTCAGTTCTATGGAGTTAGTGTGAGGCCTCGTGTAGTATTGGGTTGATGAAAAGTGCGGTTCCACTTTTGTTTTCGCTTTTCCTTTCTTTCTAGTGCTGCGTGAAATCACTGAACCTCTAAATCTGACCTATAACTAAGTGATTCCCTTTTCCATAGCTTGATTACATTGGCACTCTTTCTTTTCCTCTCCTTTTTAATTTGTTGGCTACTAACAAATTTTCAAAGTGAACCATGTAAGATGTAATTAGATGCTTGTAAGTAATTGAATATATAAAACATTAATTATATCCTTACTTGGTTGTTATCCGTGAGCTTTCAGTAACGTTATGCCATGTGTAGTGTGACATGACAATGCCACAGAAGAACACAGTCAAAATCCCACTCAGAGATAGCAGCTGCAAGATGAAACAAATATATCATTTTCAAAAGATCTGCAATGCATGGACTGCACTGGTTATCATCAAAACCATTTTCAAACTTACAGAAAAAAAGATATAAAACATCAAAATCAATCCATTTTTACCAAGGGTTCTAACAGCAACTTTCTTTACATTGGTAAACATCTCTTTACAAATTAGGTTGATTATTTAAATTATTTCAATTCTCTATGGATGGAAATATTTTTTGTCTTTATATGCATTGAATGACCACTTGCAAGAAAAAATATGTTCCTTCAGTTGAGGATTTATAAGATTTGTTTGTTGTACATGCATAAAATGTTCAACCTAAACAAAACACCATGTTTGCTTTTAATCAAATCAAAAAGATTCAGAAGTGGAACACTAGATTTGGAGTTCATAGACCTTTGATAATCATGGAATATCTGGTACGAATCGTGTGAGAATAAGATGCACAGACATATATATATATATATATATCAGCAGATGGGCAGACATGAAACTACTTTATGGTTGCATTTATGAATCACGGAGTATTATAAACAGTTCAGTTAACATACATACTGATATTTACGCAAAACATTTATACCGAAAACAATACAAAAGGTCCTTTTGATCAGAAGTAGCATGTACTGCATAGGAGATCTTCAACACCTGCTGAAGCAGAGTTGAGAGCTATGATGCCTCTTGTAAAGAAAAAGCTAGTGATTTAGCATCTCCCAGAGGGTCTAAGTCCGAAGAAAAGACAGAGAACATCCACATCCACTTCCAATTTTAATTTTATTATTTAAGATGACAATATAGTGGAAATAATCATTTCCACGGATATCGTAACAAAATACCATTTGTTTTCTACAAAACTGCTGAAAAGTTTCTATTTCCCATAAGACCAAAATGAAATATAGTGAGCATACCAAAATACAGCATGATAAGTCAAAATATTAAATTGCTTAGCTAATTTATTTCTATGTTATTATACATTGAGGTATATTGCAATTTTTAAACATCTAAATCTTTATATATATTTTCATATTTTTTGCGCCGTTTCTGAAATGTTTCCCTAAGTGTTTCCAAAATGCTTCTGTGGTTGTAGGTCTTGTAGAAGGCAATTCTAAAAGAAATATTATCTAAAACTCCTTTAGAATGCTATGATACCTCAGCCACCATGTATGACAGATAGGCCAGAAGCATCATGATTGCAACTTCACGATCTGTGGAATGTCTGTGAAGAAAGAATAATGCTGTTAACAAAAAAATCAAACGATACTAAAAATCAGATCAATCCTGGCTTAGAATGATGACAATGAAGATTCAATGAATGACCACTAATTATACCTTCCACTATTCAAACAATGTGATTTTGGGATTGAGTGGGTTCACTTATCACTAAACTAGACCAAACCAAACCAAGTCTTTTCCCACTAGGTAGGGTCGGTTGTATGGATTTGACGACGTCGATCAAATCTGTTTAAGGCCATGTTTTCTGTTAGAGTGGGTTCACTTATCACTAAATTAGATATTTAAGAAAGCCCCAGATAGTTTATGTTTTCGGTTTTATCAATGTATAGATTTCTTTCTATTCTTTAATATTTGTTTTTGTTCATTGGAATAATTTTTTTCTCTGTATATTTTTATAAATTTTTGTGTATAAGCTTCACTTTTTATCTGGGTATCTTTCTTCCTCACGTGCTACCAAACCGTGTATATGTTAATGCCACAAGTTCAAGCCTTTGCAAGCCCTGAAATTAATGTTGCCTGGTTCAAGAATATAAGAATTTGAAAAAAAAAAAAAAAAAAAGAGAGAGAAGGGAAAATCTTCAATGCAGTTCTGTAATTGGAGCAGACCAAAGAGGAAAGCTTATAATTTCAACACTATGAAGAGATATCAGGTTTAAATTCACTGGGAACTCCTATGGAGAGATCAGGTAGCTTTACTTCTTGAGAAACTTCTGATGCAAGTGAGAACTAAGTCCCTATAATATAAAAAATGTGAAGGACTAACAGAGGACCCAATATAGCATCACAGGAGGATAAGAAAAAGGTAAAGCCCTTCATTGTACCTTCCGAAGTAGAGTGTCTTTATTCCGAATGCACTTAAAAGCCCCACCTGCAATGTGGAGTAAATCTAGTTACAGGATGAGGATATCCCATTAACACAAGTTTTGCAAACGATAAACTTTGGAGAAAGATGTTAATCCCGCAGGAAAGTTGCTTGAAGGTGCTCCATTAAAAAATATGTGACTGATTTGTAAGAGCCATAGAGTTTCAAACACAAACATAAACTTCAATCTAGCTTCTATAGGAAAATAACATAACACCAAAATTAAGGAAAAGTCAGAACTTGATAGCATGTACTAGGCAATTATTTAATAGTTTGGATTAAATGCTATGATTGGTAAGATAACTGTTGCGGTTAAAACTACAGTGACCTGACCAGGAGGGAAAGAAAAAGTCCATTGAAATTGAACTTCTCAGATTCACAAATATAGACACATATGTAACTGAACATGAACCCAAATGAGAATATCCTTAAAATAAATGAATAAAGGAAAAAGATACATGCAGCTGACCCCAACCAGTATGGGGCTATAACATGTTGAATTGACTTGTATTTAACTGAAACTAAGAAAGAATAAAAAAAAGTTATAATGAAGAGTCGGCACGGGGGCAATGGTATGGTCAATGATCCAAGGCTGCAGTGCAGTCAAATTACAGCAGTGAACAACAAAATAATTAACATATATTTGAAATGATTCGGCTATCAACTTCTTCATTAACTAAAACACTTGGCGAATTATAACTTACTGCTATTCCAAGAAAAGTACTAGTGAAGAGGAGGTACAGGAAGGTTCCCAATAAATTCAAGGCGGTTGAAAAATCAATGTCGCTGAAGTCAAGAGATTGGACTGAATTGAAAAGCACAATAGACGTAGCATCATTCACTACTCCCTCCCCAAAGACGACACTGT
Source organism: Sideroxylon spinosum (assembly GCA_003260245.2). Lineage (NCBI taxonomy): Eukaryota > Viridiplantae > Streptophyta > Magnoliopsida > Ericales > Sapotaceae > Sideroxylon > Sideroxylon spinosum. The sequence goes on along the minus strand of QLOD02000029.1, from coordinate 12,947,859 downwards.
ACAGTAAGGGCGTTTCATCTTGATTGAGGACCTTTTACATGAAAAGAAAAAATAATAATAATATCAATTTTGTGATTTATAAAGGATAACAGTGCATTTACCATGCTTAGGACATGATTTTTGGATGTACCTGCAACGTACAAACTGAATCCGTAGCTGACAGTATGGAACCAATAGCTGCAGGTGCATGATGCTTAGAAAATCAATATATAGGATGAATAAACCAGACGACTTTATAATAAAAAAAAATCCAACTATCACTGCAGCTCACCTAAGTAATCCTGGATGTTCAGGGAAGTCACACCGATCCTTTTGAATAGAAAATAGGCTCCTACAAAGTTTCCATAGAGCCAAAGTGAACTTAAGACTGTTGATTTGGATTCACTACAAGCAAGTATCAAAATTTTGTTTTTGTAGGGTGTTTGTCTTAGCACAGAAACTTGAACATTTCAGAAACTTTTGGAAACCAACACCAAAATATTAAAATATCTAGAAATATTTAGAAGTATTTACTGAAATCCATCAAATATACAATAGATAAACAATAACATAACTTACTATTTTAGAATACTATGTTATATTTTTGGTGCGTTTTTATAGTATTTCGATGATAACATTAGAATAATTATTCCACAAGTGTTTCATTTTAGTCTCTTGGGAAGTGAAAACTTTTCAACCATATCATGGGAAATGATATTTTCATCCTTGAGTATAAGATCAAAGGCAGAAAGAAAGACACACATACAAATGAACAACCAATTAAAAATCTTACCTGCTGATATGAGAGAGAATGAAATGATTGTTCCACATACTCCAAACACCAATATTATTGAGAAATTCTTGAAGAATTGTTTTTTCTTGACCTGGAAACTAGAACAAAAATTGAATTCAACAGATTAAAATCCAAGACAAGCACAATTTAAGAAAACAAAGACGGAAAAAATGGAAGAAAAACAAAGAGGCAACATCTCAAACACTTACCAGATCTGTTTAATTATCTTTTAAAAAGGGCAGATTATGTTCTTGTGATAAGAAAATATCCACAATCAACACTAGTAAATAGGAAACTAACCATAAAATCACCTTAGAACACAATTGTTACATACATGTTTACACACACACATATTTACAAATACATATATGTATCAGCAGAGGAAAAGGACATAGAGGAAAAGGAAGTGTTGTTGCAGAAACTTGGAAAATCACACACAATGGAAGAACACAAGATTTACGTAATTCAGTAATTTATCTACATCTACAGGCACGATAAAACAAGTTTTCAATTAAAAGAAACTCCAACAAATAGAGTAACGAATACAAGAGAGGCATGAGAGAATCTTAAAAAGCCTAGACAACCTTGTCACTTTGAGATGAACCCATTTCTTAGTGTTTGGACGGTGAGAAAACAAAAGAGAAAATGAAAACAATTTAGGTTTGATTTGAGAGCAACCCTTCTCTCCCAAATGAGAAACTAATCTCAAAATCAATAATTCTTTTCCACATCATTTGTCCTTACAATATTTCTCTATTTATAAACTATTACAACCAGCTAAATAATTTGATACAAATTCTAACAAACTAATTAACTAATTTGATATCCTAACTAACTAACTAATCTGGGTCTATAATAATTCTCACACTCTTAAAAATTGACCTTGTCCTCAAGGTCAAAATACAACTATTGTGGTGTTGCAATGCAAGAATTTTTTTTTGTTAAAAAGCAGGGGTAGTTCTCACAGTTCTACATTCACTCTCCAGGTACAAATTTAGTGGCATAGGCCTACGCATTGTTGGCCTTGGGATCAGCAAGGTGGTCAAAGAGGTACTCAATAAAAGACTTAAGATAACTATGAAAAGAAGATTGCAGTGAATCAGTTTCCTAAAAGACAAGTTTTCTATAGAATCAAGTTTCCTAAAGACAAGTTTCCTAAAGTGCCAAACTCCAAATCATGTACAAGTCTAAACAAAACAGAAGTCAAAGCTAGCACACGCAGAGGAACAACCAGTACACCTCGTGGGCAGGGCGCTTGGAGCGCCAGGTTCGGCCCCTGCACGCTGGGAGCCCGCCGGGAGTGAGCGGGTTCGCCCCCTTTGAGGATTCCAGAACAGTAAGCTCCGCAGGCAGGAAGATGGATGCACAAGGCTTCGACCTCAAGGCGCACGCATGGTGCAGGATGCTCGAAAGATCAAGTCTTGAAGATTTTGTCCGTAATTGTTTCCTATTGTGTCAATCTAGGGCAACTTTATGTAACTCTATATAAATGTCCCTGACTTAAATAAATAAGAGGACTTGGGTAACATATTATAGGAAGCTAGAGAGAGATTTTATTCTTAAGGGTTTTCATATTCCTTCTCTAGCAATTGTTCATTGAATTCTCTCTTTACTTTCTGTGCGAAACAGAAAGCTTACTTGTAGAATTAGTTGAGTGATTCGAGCAAGATCGTGAAAGGATTCGTGCGAGTGATTCGTAGAGAATTCAAGTAGGTTCTTATAATCCAGTGATAGTGGGAATTGTTAATAAGAGGTTTTTCTTCCTGAGAAAGGGTTTCCTTGTTATTCTCTAGAGTTAAGTTAATAATTCTGTGGGTGTTTCCTTGATTTGGTATTTTCAATTGGTATCAGAGCAAATCACTCTAATTCATTGAGTGCATTATCCGAATCCATGGATCCACCACGTGAAGGAGGCTCAAGTTCCAGGTCACCATGGTTTGATGGTACAAATTATTTCTACTGGAAGATACGTATGTAAGCTTATCTCTTGGGCCTTAATTACAAAGTCTGGACTGCCGTCGCTCAAAGATGGGAAGACCTTACTCATGAAGTTGATGGTCTCATTGAAACAAAGCTAATTCTGACGTGGACGAAAGCAGAACAAGAAAGTGGTGAATGGAATTTTAAAGCACTTAATTCCATCTTTGCCGCCATAAGCCCGAACGAGTTCTGTCGCATCTTAAACTGCATCAGCGCAAGGAAGGCTTGGGTGATTCTACAAAATATACATGAGGGGAATCAACAGGTAAAGATATCCAAACTTCAAAAACTCACTTCAGAATTTGAAGGACTGAGGATAAATGAAGACGAAAAATTTGATGAATTCTATACTCGGCTGAATCACATTATGAACTCGTGTCACAACTTAGGAGAACCCATCCCAGAGCACAAAGTGGTACATAAAGTTTTAAGATCTATTTCTCACACATTCGACTCCAAAGTTACTGCAATTGAAGAAGTAAGAGATGTCGATTCTATGCGAATTGAGGATCTTGTGGGATCCTTGGAAACCTATGAGACTAACATAGTTAAACCTCACAAGGCATCAAAGGGTATTGCTCTCAAAACTGTCGAAGAAGAAGAGGATGAAGAAGAATCTGACAAGGAACTTGCCTTTATGGCAAAGAAGGTTTTTCGAGGTATTTTAAGAAAAAGAGAAAATCTCTATTCAATAAAAATCAAAAGGAGTTTAGATCTCAAGACAAAGGCAAGAAGATCAAGAAGCATGGGAAGGAAGATGACAAGAAGAAGAAGGTGCAATGCTTCGAATGTCAAGACTATGGTCACTTTGCTCAAGACTGTGGAAATAAGAAGATGAAGAAAAGGCAAGGTAAAGTGATGAATGCCACTCTTAATGAAGAATCAGACTCAGATGAATCCTCAGACTTAGCCTCTACAGATAATGAAGGAAACTTTTTTGTATTTCTGGCCTCTCACACCTCAGGGACACCTTCTAGATCTCAAAGAGATACTGAGATTTCAAATCATGAAGATGATGATTCAACAGATGAATTTGAGGGTAATCTTCAGAAGGCCTACAATATTTTAATTGCTGAATGTTGTGAGCTGAAGAAACAACAACTTGCTCAATATAAACGAAATAGCAAGCTGAGGAGTGAAAGACATATACTGAAGGCTGAGAACGAGAATCTTGCAGGTAAACTTTCAATTCTTGAATCTGACAAAATCTCTCAGTCAAATCTTGCAGATTAATTTAAATCTAAGCTTGAAGAGAAAAGTAAGATGATTGAAGAATTGGAGAGATCTGTCAATGACTTCCAAGCTAGAATCAAGACAATAGAATAGAAGAGAAGATAAAGTAAGATGAGAAGATATTTGGGAAGATGAAAACAAACACTCAGGTATTTGAAGAAATCTGGAGCAAACAAAGGCCACATGGAGATAAATCAGGCCTAGGCTACACGGAAAGACAAAACACGATTGCTTCGTCATCTTTAGCACCTCAGTCTACAACAAAGGCCTGCCCAAAACCAGTGGTTCTACAAAAGAAAGCTCAAAACTTGCAACTGTTCCAAACCTCTTCCCAAAGACTGTTGCACCGCCAAAGAGGAACTTCTACAAATCTAATCATCATCAGTATCCTCCTTTCATGGTGAAAGGTATACATTTTGCTAAGCCCCAACCTTTTATGCCTGTATGTCACCATTGCGGAATTAAGGGACAGATCAGCCCTCACTGTCACAAACTCTATGGTCTTCCCTTGAACATTGAAAAGAATTTTTCAAAAAACCTGAAACCTAGAGTTCATGTGTCAAATAGATTTCAAGCTTTTTTGAATCTCAATGAAGATTCTTTTGAAAACTCACGTCTCTTTCAAAAACCTAAGAATATAAATTCTCAAAAAGAAAAAATCAAAAATTTGTCAAAGAAAAGAGACCTTAATCAGAATCAAAGACGTGAGAAAAATCCTATCAAGACAATTTCTGTAAAAACCAGGGCTGTCTGGGTTAGAAAATCTGACCTAAACTGTTTTGTTTCACAAACGGCCTTGAAAGCTTTAAACTCAAATATGTGGTATCTTGAAAGTGGATGTTCAAACCACATGAGTGGAAATAAAACTCTTTTCTCAAAACTTGAATCTTACGAGGGAGGCATGGTAACCTATGGTGATGGTAGTACCTCACAGGTAAAAGGGAAAGGTGAGATTAAGTCCACAGTTTTTAAATGTTTAAAAAATGTTTTGTACGTTGAGGGACTTAAGGCGAACCTTATAAGTATTAGTCAGTTGTGTAATGCAAATCATGTTGTCCAGTTTTCAAAATCTGAGTTTATATTTTTAATAAGAAGGGGCAACAAGTTTTACATGGTATTCGCACTTCTGATAACTATTATGGGATAGCAAACTCTGAAGGTTTTATTTGTAATACTGCCACCCTAGATGATACCGAGTTATGGCACCAAAGACTTGGTCACATGAACTATAAAGATCTCCATAAACTATCCAAGTCTGAACTCATCAAGGGATTACTTAAACTCGAAAAACATAAACAAAGTGTGTGTGGTCCATGTCAATTAGGAAAACAAGTAAGGAATGCTCATAAAAAGATAAACTCTATTTGAACATTTGAACCCCTTGAGCTTGTTCACATGGACCTAATGGGACTCACACGCACTAAAAGTCTAAGTAGTCAGCAGTACATTTTTGTTGTTGTAGATGATTTCACTAGATTTGTATGGGTTAATTTTCTGGGTAAAAAATCTGATACATTTGATATTTTTAAGTCTCTTTGTTTCAGATTACAGCAAGAAAAACAGTGAGTGATTGGATGCATCACAAGGATCAAGACTAACCATAGGAGATAATTTGAAAACCAAAAGTATGCTGAATTGTGTGATGAGAATGGAATAAAACACGAATTCTCAGCCCCAAAAACTCCGTAAGAGATGGCACGTTCCATGTTTCATGGAAAACAACTTCCTAAGAAGTTTTGGGCTAAGACAGTTCACACTGCATGTTACATAGCTAATAGAGTGTATCTTCGTCCTGGTAAATCAAAAACACCTTATGAGCTATGGAACGATAAGAAACCCAATGTTAACTATTTCCGAGTTTTGGGGAGTAAGTGCTTCATTTTCAAAGATAGAGAAACTCTTAGAAAATTTGACTCCCGGAGCGATGAAGGAATCTTCTTGGGCTACTCTACCACCAGTCGTGCTTTTCGTGTTTATAATTTAAAAACTTCTTCAACAATGGAATCTATCAATGTGACTGTTGATGATAATTCTAATTTTACTGTGTCTGAACAGATTGAAGAAGATGATGGACAAATAATTATGACGGATGAAATCAGTAAGCAAATTGTGGAAGAAGGGGAACCACGAAGTAAAGACAATCATGCTCTCGCTGACTCATCTAAGCAGTTGGAACCTTCTTTGCGAGTTACTAGTCAAGTCCTTGGCGAGGTAACTGATGGAATGAAAACACGCCGACAATTAAGAAATGAGATAACTTATGTGTGTTATGCTTCCAAAATTGAAGCTAAAAATGCTAAGGAAGCCTTACTGGATGAAAACTGGGTGAATGCCAGGTATGAAGAACTAAATCAATTTGTTAGGAATGATGTGTGGATCTTAGTGCCTAGATTTACTCACACTAATGTAATTGGAACTAAATGGATATTTAAAAATAAAAATGATGAGTTTGGTAATGTCATTAGAAACAAGGCTAGGCTTGTTGCTCAAGATTACACTCAAGTGGAAGGTTTTGACTTTGACGAGACCTTTACTCTTGTTGCTCGCCTTGAATCCATTAGGTTACTATTGGCCATTGCATGCTACTTGAAATTTAAACTATTCCAAATGGATG
>QLOD02000029.1:12618872-12634513 GCA_003260245.2 Sideroxylon spinosum | reverse complement strand
AGTGGTGACTGATTGCACCTGTTCATGTGGGGTAACACTCGAGGTCGATGACTCGGTAATGTTCACCTAACTTTTTGGGTTTGGGAATGTTTATGTAGGGAGTTTGCCACTTTGAGTGGTACTCCTGGCATGTGTCAACTTTGAGACTTGCCCTCTAATTTCATCAAAAGCTCGGTCACTCAGTTATTGACGTTCAGTTGATATTACATGAATTGATTAAGAGTATCCTCAAAAGGCCTCTTTGTTGGGGTTGAAATGAAATAGGATTAGGCTATTGGTATTGGGGTAGTGGTAAAGGAAGTGGTTGAAATGATTGACCTTAATATCATTCTTCCATGAGAAACTAAAAGGTTCCTCCACCCCAAAGGATAAGCATTAGAAGTTTGGCTTCCCTCTTAGTAAGTGACATTCCCACCTTGTAGGCAAGAGGTGTTTTCCTTGCCCTTATTCTGGAATAATCGGTTTTAGGAGCTATTGATATAGGCTTGACCATATGCAATCTCTCTAAGAAAAGGTAGTTCAGGGCATAAATTAGCATCATGCCAGACTTGGTCACACGCAGCACATATCTATTTCACCGCTACCAATTTCTCATTATTCTTAAGCTTAAAAGATTCTAACTTATTTCGGAACACAGCTAACCCAGCCCACAAATTGTCGCTTTTACTTACTCCAATTTGCCACTAGGTTTGGGATTCCTATGCTCAGAAGAAGAAGAAGGTCCAACTTCCCAAATATTAGAGTCTTCGGCTACTATGTCAAAGAAGTCTATGGCGTCCTACGCAGTCTTATCAAATAAGGAAGTTTTGCACATGGTAGATACAAGTTACTTAAGATTGAGAGTCAAAGACTTGTGAAAGATACTCACAAGTGTCCATGGGTCAAAGCCATGATGAGGACAGGCCATTAAGAGGTCCTTAAACATTTCCCAAGCTCAAAAAAAATTCTCATTAGGCTTACATGAAAATGTGGTGATCTATTGCCTACAGTGTTAAATCTTTTGTGTTGGAATGTATTTCTTCAAGAACTCAGTTTTTATTTCGCACCATGTTCTAACCGAATGAGGATAAAGGGAATTGAGCCAGAATTCGACCTTGTCATTAAGGAAAATTGCGAAGAGTTATAGAAGCACTACATCCTCATTGACATTTTGGTTAATGCTAGTGTTACTCACTTCCTCAAATTCTCTTAAGTGATTGTCAAGACTTTCAGAGTCAAGACGATAGAATGTGGGAAAAAGTTGGACGATCCTAAGTCTTAATGTCAAGTTTCCCCTAGTTAAAGGCAAATGAAATATGAAGGTGTAGTCTGCCTAACTAGGTTAAAGTGATCTCTCATTATCCTAAGACCAGTAATATCATCATTATCCCCATGGACACTTTCATTCTCTCCTAAGTGAGCCATTGCGTTAGAGGATGAGGAATTGGTGAATGAAACAATGGTGTATGAGGTTGAGTGTGAAGGTTTGTAAGATGGGTCTTCTGGTTTGATATCTCTAACTAAAATGCTACCTGACCTTAAGAACATGCAACCGACGTGACTCTCTAACAAATAATTAAAAAAATATACAAAATAGAAAAAGAAAACAAAATAAAAATGAAAATAGGATATAAAGTAGAGGGACATAGTGATGTCACCTGGAAATCCAAATGCAATCACGTTAAAGATGATGGCAAGCACATCCCGTCATAAGTTCTCTGAATTCGTCATACCAAATCGTTACTTCCTAGTAATGGTGCCAAAAACTTGACCGCACTCAATTTGTGTGTACAGGCACTGTCCTTAGGGCTATAGCTTACAGAAAGGAAGATTATATAGGCGGGATTAGGGCTCTTAAGTATAAGAAGTGGTTGTAATTCTAATCTAGGTAAGTTCTAGTTCATCTTCACCTGGAGTAAGTGTGTGTGACTAGACTCGGAAACTCGTTTTATAAGTACCTGCAAAAAAAGAAGAGGAAAAATCAATTAGGTTTTTGTAGTTGGTTTTGAAAGATATTTTGAAAATGAAACTTAGCTTCAACTTAAAACACTGATGAAAAGATGCGATTTAGTTTAGGGAAATTACTTTTGATTGAGAAACACTTGGTCTCAATTTATTCCTTTAGCAGCATTAAGATGTTAATTTGGATGTCTTTTACTGAACCTTACATCCATACACATGGTGTAAGGTTGGAAGATTTGTTTCTAAAACTTGTTCAAGTAGAAATATTTAGAATTAAGGTTTTGAATGGTGTTCGAAGTCACTAGGACATTAAACCGAACACTTGATATGCACGGGCGAACTCGTAACCAAGGCCTAGTTATAATACAGTTGAAATGATTTCAATAATTAGACCTAATTTCTAAGCTCTTACAAATCCCTCAAAAATCATAGTTCATTAAAGAACATGTAAACCAAATCAACCATCTTTCAGCCACTACATTCCTATATTGAAGCCAACGATGAAACCCTAGACTAGCATGCTTAAACTAAATGTTTGAAATGAGAAACAACCGAAAAAAAATCTTCTATTCAATTTAAACTATAGCTGGAAAATAAAAATAAAGATTGAAAACTAAAGATAATGAGAAGAAGTAACAGAGAAATAAAATTGAACTTTGTAATTAAACAGAAGGCGATGTAACTTACAAAACCTGTAAACCCTAAGAAAGAGAAAGAAGAAGTGATAAATATAACCAAGCATAATTCTTCAGAAAACCAAAATCTACTTAGGCCTGAATTAAAGCTTGTATTTATAGGCCACCAATCGTCAAGGGTAAAATGGTAACTTGATAACCATAACAAAAAGTAAATTGTTTAGCTTCTTCACATAAAAGGGTGCTTGGCATGGTCAATGGTGCACCTAAAGTGTTTATGAATGGGTGTAGAATCATAACTACGTAACAATTTATACGAACAATTACGGGGCTTGGTTCCCAAGGCACATCCCAATGCTTGATCTAGTCTAGTTCAGTTGAGGATTACTTCAGGAATCGTCTCCTTTGTACCTTTTTGAATTTTGGAGTCTTTTTTACTTCATCTAGAGGCTCAATTTGTGTATGGTGTGCTAGTAGCTTCCTTTCCATCAATAGATGTGATTTTGTGTTGGTGGGCCTAAATGACTATTAGATTAGTATTTTGGCTTATTTCATGTCTTCTTGTATGATTTTTAATCAATCTAGGTACTCCGGTCAATACTGCCCTTCAGGTGTGTCAATAGAGGCCATTTTTTACTTTTGGGCCAAATTGAACCCTAATTCTGGACTCTGACTATTTTCTTATGCAGGAGTTATTCGTTTGGTGTTTTAGACATTTTGGTGTAATCAAATAGTGTTTTTCCTTGATCAGAGTTTTTGACTTGACTTTTCTTTTGTTTTCAAAGGTGTGCTAATCATTTTTTCTAGTTGTTTAATCTTTATTGAATTCTGACACTTTGACATAACTTAAAATTAAAGGAGGTTAATCAGTAGAGCACCATTTGATTAAAAGTATTAAATGTTATAAATTTTAAGTAAAGGGACCGAATCGGGGTATCTACAACGATTTCGTGAAACATGTGGTGATGTTTACTTGGCACAAGATTGAGCTTCATAGGAAAAGTAAGGCTTCCATTTCTACTCTTCTCAGGTGATGTGATAAAAAAGTTTAGATCAATTTATTAGTAAGATATATATATATATATTTTTTTTGATAAAGGTAAACTAGAAAGGTGAAAATATTTATAATTTGATGTATTGTACTTTTAAACAAATTTTCGTATTTATTAATATTATACAATTTACTTAAATTTTAAAATTATCAGTTCTATAGTGGAGTGAAATAAATCATTCCTCATATGTGAACGTTTATTAATTTATTAGATAGTTTTTTTTTCATCTTTAATTTTATAATCAAAATTCATTTAATTTTGATAATTTTTAAATATATTTTTTTATTTTTCTACTAAAATAACAAAAAATAAAAAAAAAAGTAATTAGTTTTTTCTATAATTTTTATTTACCTATACTAATATTGTAAAGGGTAAATTATACTTAGACCTCCAAACATTTACGTAATTACACATGGACCCCTTACCTTTTCAAAATTACATTAACCTCCCTTATTTTGAAATATTTGTAACAAATACCCCCTTCCGTTTGTCTTCCGTTAGGGTTGTATTTAAAACACTGTGATTAGCCACAAAGTATTTTCAAAATACCATTTCTACCCATTTAGCACATGCAAAAGTACAGAAATAACCTTCATTTAATCATTTACTAATTTTTAATTGACAAATACCTTCTTCATCTGCGATGAAACGGAAGCATCGGAAGTACATCTGGAATGACAATGAAGTAAAATGATAACCAAACTCAATCGGTGCTCTCCTTTACTTCGACACTTATCTTAATCAGTTCTCTTTGCATCAAATCTCTCTTTTTATGTCGAAACTCGCGGTTTGTAACCGCAGTTCTCATTTCTAGTTAGGGTTCTCCATTTCTGTTAAACAAATCTTGTTATATGAAAGGTACAGTAAATTTTCTTCCAATTGATTATTGTATTTTAACTTCCATTTGATATTTGTATGTATCGAAAGAACAAATTTAAAGAGAGATTTGGAAGTTGGGCGATGCGGCTCCGGTTCAGTTTATAGGCCATTGTTTTTCACGTATGAAAGTTTTGTCCATTGTTTTCATAAGGGTTTTTAGAAGATCAATATTTTTATTGGTAGTTTTTATTAATTCTAATGATGATTTGATAGGTGAAATTGTGTTGTGATGAATAATTTTTGAGAGTTTATGTTGGGGGGTTTTTGTGGGGACTGGTATCAAGGTGGTGGCATTTCTGTGGGTTTTGTATTGTTGAAGTAACTTTTAGGATTAAACCTCGAAATCTACTGACCTTGCTCCTAAAACAAGGGAGGCCAATTAAAATAAAAGAGAAGAGGGATCTTTGTTTTGATTGGAAGATTAAAAGAAGTGTGCTCCTTGTTTTGAAAGAGATGAGGGATCTTTGTTTTGAAAAAATGCCATTGAAAGAATTTTTGTTAGCAATTTTTATGTATTTTTTATTTTTTATTCTTTAGATCCACCATGTAGTGCTGTTATTAGCACTTTTAGTAATTCTTATTCATAGATTTTATGTCTCATTTGTCTAAAATTTGTTTCCTTATATGTTAGTACTATGTCAACAAATAGCAGTGGATCTAGCAATTCCAAATTGAAGTATCGTAATAGGCACTGTAGATGCGGGAAAAAGGCAACTATTGGTATATCGGAGGTAGTAGACAATCCTAGGAAGCTTTATTTTCAATGTGCTAAAAGGGAATGCAGTTACTTTGCTTGGTGCACTGCGACAACTAACTGAAGCCAATGAAGCTATGCCTCCTAATGTAATCGATGAATTTAGAGCGTTGCATACAAGATTTCACACCTTGGAAGCTAACATCGAAGTTGTAAAGCTTATCTTAATGTCAAGTGTAATTGTCACGTGTATGGTGTTCATTGTTTTATTTTTAATATTGGCAAAAATACTTTAATAGTTAGTATGTAAGACTGTGATGATCTTTTCACGGTAGACTGATGTATTATTATAAATGGTATTTGAAAGTGTTTTTTGTGATGAATTTTAAATTGTTGTAAATTATTAAGAATTCTCTGGCTTCTTGTGCTTTTTACCATGAAAGTATGGTTGTGCTGTTGTGCCTTTTAAATACAGCAAAATATTAGAGGAAAATATTAGAGGCAAATGGAAAATTGAATATGACTGCGAAAAACTTGTTTCTAACTATCAAAATCCTGGTTTGGTGGCAAGGGAAAAATCGCCTTCCCTCCCTCACACAGCAAATCCGTTTGAAGAATAACACATTTCAAAATCAAAGCTAGAACCATTTCTCCCGGTTCATTGGTCAATACATAAAACCATAGGGAAAGTAGTTAACCATCAGGCATGGGTGATTTCAACTTGTAGTTAACCATCAGGCATTAGCAATTCTGGTGTATCTACCAACTTGAAGTTGGGAAAGTAGTAAGGCAAAGCAATTTAGGCTACACAACTCAGATCTCATTTTCTTCATCTAATGCAAAGCAACAATGCAATGAACACAGCTGTTTAAAATTTGCGCAACGTATCTGTTTACAAACAACACACTCATGTAACTAACATTCTCATTCAGGCCAATACACTTGATCAACAAACCACATGCCTTTTTGCATTTTGATAAATAGCATTCCCATTCAAAATAACACACTCACATTCAAAAATCACCAGATCAAAAAACAACATAGCTATTTACAATTTGATAAGTAATACTTCCATTCAGATAACTCAACCATTCCCATCTAAAAACTAAGCTACAAAGGATCACAAAATGCAAGTCAATCAACAAACAGCCACCATTATCATTAACCATCAGTAACATTAACTTTCAGTAACATTAACCATCCACAAAATGAGTTAACCATCCAAAAAAATGAGTTAACCATCCACCATCGGGTATAACAAAAAACTTAAATGGGCTCCTATACCTTTGTCCCATGTATACCAAAACAGAAACTATATCCCTATACCACTGTACCAAAAGAATGACTGTACCCCTATATTATTTTAGCCCTGTACCCCGGTACAAAAATACCAGTTCTATAGCAAAACTATATTACTAATCTCGTCTACTTCCTTATGACATTTACAATCACTAAACTTATCAAATAAAATGAGGGACTCTTGCTGCTGAAGACTACGAAGGCTATAATTGAGTTGCTGCTGGAGACTATGAAGGTTGCAGTGGAGGTGTTGCTGACGAAGATGTTGTAGGTTATGGAGTTGCTCCCTGACTTCTTGCTTGTTGTGGAGTTGATGATGAATTTTTTTTAGATGGCCTACTGCTAGCTTGTTTGGCACCTTTTCGATTCTAATACAAATAATATAAAACGTGTCAATAGTTTATTTAGTTTATTTAGACAATATAGCTAAAAATTCTTGAATAAAAATATATAAATTATAGATATAAGATAAATACACAGGTTACTTACTTTAACAAAAGCTCTCTGGTATGTCCTACTATTATCCGATCTGCCCACAAGTGTTACAAATGATGTTGTGCCATTTTCTATGCTTCTTTGCCAGTCGTACACTCATCCTCTTCTCTTTTTCTGTTCTTTCATGCCCTGCCAGGGAGTCTTCTTAGTTTAGGAGGGTCTATCGGATCCCCAACCACCTCACCATCCCACATTGATTCATCCAAAATAGGATGAATAATCCTTTCGTAACTATCCAAGTACTTCGCCTTGCTGAAAAACGGATCACAATAATTGTCTTGGCACATTCTCCTAGATAGTAACATACTTATCTCTACCAGCATATACCACGTTGCATTTCTAACTCTCTTGACTCATCTTTTCCAACTTAGTTATTGTAGTTTTCGTGACAACACCCTCCCATGTACTACCCTACTGGAACCTATCATGAATTCTTCCCATTATCTTACTTCTTATTCCATCAAACAAGGTTAGAATTGGTTTAGTCCGTAGGTCACCTACCCAGTTATTAAATGACTCAATGAAGTTATTAGTAAGGTGGTCTACTCTCACAACAGGATTAAACTTATGTCTAGCCCACAATTCCAAAGGATTGTTCATCATCCAATCATAGGCAACAGGGGGTACAGTTTGGATTTGTTCCATTGCCTTTTTAAACTCCGCTGCATTATATGCCCTTGCAGCTGCCCAGAACAGGCTTCTTAACTGGATGCCAAGATGCAATTACCTGAAATTGGAGTATAAATGCCTCACACACCGTCTTTAAGTTGCACCCAGAAAGAATTCACCAATTGCGAGCTCAATTCCCTTGACATAGTTTGTTTGTAAAATTTAGTACAGGAATTAAAATACAACATGAAGGGAAAGTACAACATTAAAATATATGAATTCATGCAAGGAATCAAATGAGTATCAATCAATAGTCCTTACAAAACATAACAAGTTTACATACCTTCTGACCGTCTGACATGAATGTCCATGGGTTCTCACTTCCAATGCAAGTCTGCAAGTTATCCATAAAAAGCTCCAACTTTCTTGATTTTCATTCTCAACCACCCCAAACGCAGTAGGAATATTCCTTCATCCTCATCGAGTGCTATTGCTACTAGGAAAACCCCACCATATGGACCTTCCAAGTGACAGCCATCTAAACCAATAAATGACCTACAAACTTTTACCAAAGTTGTTATCATTGCTTCATAGCTCATAAACATCCTAAGAAAGTAAGAGTTTCGCTGCCTAGCAACTTTCTCATATTAAATTTTCACTATACTGCCAGGATTTATCCGTCAAATTTCAACTGCATACATAGGAAGCTTTCTATTACTAGCTGCAAAGCTCCCTTCAGCACTTTCCATGACGTTCTTCTTGGCTCTGTACACTTGCATCCGACTACACTCAATCCCGAACTTCTTAAGTAGCTCTCTTTGCATGCTACCTAACGTCATACTAGGATTTTCCCTTAACCTCTCACTCATTTTCCAAGCAATCCACGCTAATGTAGCCCCAGAATTTTTAGGCTTTGCAACACAATTGTGTGAAGGAACAATTGACCTAATTTGATATGTCGTGCCATCACTCAGGGGTGATGCATGAATACGCCATTTACAGCCATCACTCCCACAGTGGTCAGTTACCATCTTTCTCTCGTTTTTATCTCTTATAAGCTTGAATCCCTCTTGAATCACGTAATCTCTGAGTACCTCTCTAAGGTTTCCAACATCGTTAAACATCATTCCTTTCTCTAATGTAATCTTCTGTTCTTTTTTCTTAACATAAATTACCCCCTCTTTTTCTCTGTAATAACATTAAATTAGAATCAAGACCTACATTTAAAGAATCCTCAAATAGACCGATCTGATCATCTCCTTCTCCTTCTTCCCTGCACTCTCTACCATAATTTTCGCCACTCTCATGCTCACGTTGAGACTGACTCCATCGCTATCATTATCCTCATAAAAGGATTCATCCTCGAAGTCAGTTGCAAAGAATTCCCCACTTTCTGACCATGTCTCAGGCACCCCAACCCCATTAAAATCTACCCCAGCCTCAGCCACATAGACACCACAGCAATCTACCCCAGCCTTAAACTTTGCCTCATGATCGGCCACATGGACCCCACTGCAATCTGCCCCAGCCTCAGATTGTGCCTCATGATCAACCATAGGGACCCCACTTTCAGATGTCCCAGCCTCAGGCTGTGCCTCATGATCAGCCACAGGGACCCCACTATAATATGCCCTAGCCTCAGGCTATGCCTCATGATCAGCCATAGGAACCCCACTACAATCTACCCCAGCCTTAGCCACAAAGACACCCCTTTCTACCCCACTCCCACCCTCAGGTATATATACACTACTATAGGGTGCCTCAAGCAACAACAATGTGGTTAACTCAGGTTGTTCACCTTCACCTTTACATTTACCTTCAAACTGATCAAATTGTACTGAGGCTGGTGGTGGGCATACAGTAGTTACTTCAGAAGGGCCATCCAAATTAACAACCTCGACGAATACGTCTATCTCAAGTTTTCCAACAATCTCAAACATTTCCAGCAAGTCAAAGTCCGTATCATCATCAAATCTAACTCTCCACACTTTATAGTAGATTTTCACACAAGCCCCGACAAAAGGAGGAATATTATGTAACGCATATTCCCAGATGTCATCAATAAGATCTAACCTAGAGTATCGATTAGGATCAAGATGCCTAATTGTAAATACAAATTCTCCATAGTGCACGAAGACATCATAATATGGGAGCAACGGAGCCATTTGTTACCTATAAGAAGATTATTTACAGGTTTCCACCAGAGAATGGTAAAAATCAAAATATATAAATCCACATGGAAAAAAAGTAATTAAAAGTTAGGTGAGGGATACAAATCCACTAAGAGTCATAAATACTAAAGTTACACGAAAGTTCAATTTCAGCAATAATAATTTACAATAATATTAAACCAGAAAATAAAATGGTGCAATTCATACATCAATCAATGTCAGACAATTAGCAGCAGCAACTAAATCAAACTTGCAAATGGAAAACACCAGCCAGTGCAGGCATCCAAGTTCGTTACACCAAACAGACCGTGAAAGGGCACAAGTCTGGTTTCCCTTGGAAATGGTTTCCCACATACAACTTCAATTTATTATTTATTATTAGTAAAACCAAACAGTTACAAGTAAAAGTGAAGGTTGAATGTCAAACTAAGTGATTACACTAAGAGTCATAAATACTAAAGTTACACAAAAGTTCAACTTCAGCAATAATAATTTACAATAATGCTAAACCAGAAAATAAAATGGTGCAATTCATACATCAATCAATGTCAGAGAATTGGCAGCAACAACTAAATCAAACTTGCAAATGGAAAACACCTGCACTAGTAATTACACTGAGTTTCATAAATACTAAAGTTACATGAAAGTTCAACTTCAGCAACGATAATTTACAATAATGATGAACCAGAAATAAAATGGTGCAATTCATACATCAATCAATGTCAAAGAATTGGTAGCAGCAACAAAATCAAACTTGCGAACGAAAAACACCTACCAGTGCCAGCATCCAAGTTCATTGCACCAAACAGACCATGAAAGGGCACGATTCTGGTTTCCCGTAGAAATTTTTTCCCACAAACAAGTTCAATTTATCATTTACTATTAGTAAAACTAAATCATCACAAGTAAAGTGAGGATTGAATATCAAATTAAGTAATTACATGTTTACTAGAAATTACAAAGAAAACAAATCCACTAAAAGTGATATATAAATTACAATTTCAAATCAATAGGAGTAAAATAAAAAAAGCTTAAAAGCTTAGAATACAAATCGTGTTAGAGCAAAATTATGGAACCAATAGAAATAAGAGCTATTAACCATTCAAATTTTAAACATTCAAATCACATGATAATAGGCCACGGAAACTTATAGGAATTTTTTGATTCAATCACTCACAAATTTAAAGTAAAAAGCCTAAAATGAAATACTATGAAATACTCATTGATCCATTGATTTTAAGCATTGTATACAATGTCCTAAATGCACCTCAAATCGAGAAACCCTAAACCCGAATTATATCCTAAAAAAACCCTAACAAAAAATACAAGAAAAACCCTCACCCAACCATAAAATACATCTCGTACTGTTATAACAAACCCTAAAATTCCAGAAACCCCAAAAATACCTGAAATTCCTAAAACATTAAATTAGCGAACGAATAAAAGAAGACTCAAACCCAAATCGTAAAGAAAAAATAGGTGTCAAGTCCAAAAAGGAAATACCTGTAACTAAAAACCCTAACCCTAGCCGCTTCAAGAATAACGAGAAGGGATAATACGATTGTCTGTTCATAACCCTAGTCGCTTCAAGAATAACGAGAAGGGACAATACGATTGTTTGTTCATACAAGAATGAGAAGAAGCAAACATTGTATCGATATTTGACCAGTAACAGAAAACCAAAGCCTAAATCAAAAATAAATATGGATATCGGGCTTGGAAAGATATATGTTCATACCTGTGTACGGTTGATGATGATCAGAGCATATGATTGATGCTAATCGGATTACAGGAATCACCTATGTTTTTCGATGCCTGAGTGGTTTCACTTAATTGCTTCAGAGAAACCCTCAATGGTGAGAGAGTTGGGGAAAATTATGGGCTTCGTCAAACAAACGAGGAGGAGGGTTGAATACATTTAACTAATAGAAAGGCCATTTTCGACTTTATGCCACCACATTTAACTGCGTCATGTGGTATTTGTTACAAACATTTCAAAATAAGGGAGGTTTATACAATTTTAAAAAGGTAAGGGGGTCCATGTGTAATTACATAAATTTTTAGGGGGTCTAAGTGTAATTTACCCTAGGGTAAAACGAAAGAAAAGAGCTACTTGAATGCCACATTGGTTACAAAAATGTGATAGTTCACAGCCTGAAAGAAAACTATGGCTTGATAAGTAGCAAACTATAAAAAATCCAGAAGAAAACTTAATCACTAAGTAGTTTAAATAAGTATAGATAAGAAAGAAAGAGAAAATGTGGCACATGTATAGATCAAGAGGAAGCATTTTGACAAGCAACAAACTGGAGGAAAAAAAAAAGTTTAGAGTAAGACTTAGTGGTTGAGGTAATATAAGTAATAGCAAACAAAATAATGAGAAAGAGAGAGGGAAGCAAAACATATCAGCTTACAATAAAAAAACAGAATATATCATTCCCGATCTTACTGAACTGGTAAGAGTCTTTCTCTTTTTTTTTTCTTTTTCTTTGGCAGTTGAATTCCTTGAATTACAGTGATTAAGCTTTGATTTGTTTAGTTTAACTTAATTCCCTCTGGCCCTTGGTAAGAGCAATCGTAGCCTTTTGTAAGCTTAGCGTTCTCCATCTTTGCACCAAACCCAAATCCTAGTCCTAACCCTTTTCTCCCTTTCCTACTTCTCATTAAAATCACCCAATAAAACAACCTTAACACTCTCCAATTCGTTTACTGGGGAATCCATACACCCAAAAAACACTAGAAACAATGAAAAAAATACCTCAATAATAGCCAAATATATTTGATCTTTGAAGCCTAAACCAATAAAAAAAGAAACAAACGAAAGGGGAGAGAGAAAGAAAGACAGAGGAAAGAGGAACTTGGTTTTTGAATACAACATAAGGTTACCAAATATAAAAGAAATCTGTGACGATAGGAGAAGTTTACATTTTTAGTTATTTTGGTTAGATGAAGTTTAAATGAGAAGTTTACATTTTTTTATAAGTTGAAATCAATCCAAAACCTCCAAACACTTGAAATTGTTACATTCCGACTAGATAATAAATCTCTTTCATTTGTGGAAACTTAGAAATTAAAACAGTAGGTTCCTTGTGGATTCAATCTCGTTCTCATTGAGTTAAAACTACACTACACATCCTTGCACTTGAGGGTATTATTAGACATAATTTCTAGAGGCAGTCAAGTTTTTGGTGTCATTTTGTTGCCGGGGAGCCTAAGATTAGTTTTTAAGTTGCTTTCGATTAAAGTTTAATTACTGCCTCTTATTAAAAAAAATTCTTGAGTTTTTTTTTCTTTTGTCTTTCTTTTACAAAGTGATCTCAAGAAAAGAATTTATAAATTTCGAAAAGAGAATAAATCTTTGGAAATCCAAATTCAAAAAGAAGAAGAACAACTTGAGCATTTCAAAATTTTTAAGCAAAGAAAGGAATTCCATAGAAATCTTATTAATTTAGAATTTAATTTAAAAATTTCCTCTAGAGAATTAAAGTATTTTCAGAAAGAACTTTTGAAAATAGCTTGTTAATTTCTTTTTATCTCCTAGAATTCAAATTTTTTATTTATTTAGTTTATGAGTGCGTAGAATCGTGGGGAAGATGATAGATTAATACATCCTGAAAACATCAATATTCTTTTTACTACTAAAAATCTCTTCATAGAAGTTCCCGTATCATCTACCCCTACTTCTATGGTAGAAATGGCAAAAAATAACAACCCATTATTCCTATACGTTCAATGAGAAACATACTCCAACAAGATAGACATGCACCTGAATCTTATATACTGTGGCCTAAAAATCAAAGACCTTTCAATTCAAACCTAGGATGATCCTACTTCTGCCAACCTTTCATGGTATGGAATCTAAGAATCCATACGAACACTTAACTAAGTTTAGGAATATCCGTGTGACTTTCAAAGATCAAAACTACCCCATAGATCTTATTCTCTAAAAACTTCTTCTTTTCTCTCTTAAGCATAAAGCTGCTAGATGGTTTGAGCTTTTGCAACCTAATTCTATTCACTCATGGGAAGAAATGCAATCTAAATTTCTGAAGAAATTTTTCACTCCAAATTGAATTGATGCCATTCAACACTAGATTTTGAATTTTGCTCCTCAGACTGGTGAAACCTTTTATTAGTGCTGGGAAAGATTCCAAAACACTTTTACATTCTTGTCCACACCATGGGTTCGAAGTCTGGTGTCTAGCTAGTGTCTTCTATGGATCCTTAACACCACAACTTAAACAATTTGTGGAAACAATATGCAATGGTCAATTCTACGTCTTCTAAGGAAGCATATGAATATTTTGAATTTCTAGCTGAGAATGCAATAACATGGGATACTATAGGATCCCAGAACTCCTAAGTTGCTATTACTACACCTACCAAGGGGATACATTAGTTGAGTGAATTTGATGATCTAAAGCAAAACTAGCAACACTATCATGTGAAATTGAGACCTTGAAAATCAAAAAAGAAACACCAACTGTCAAGGAACCTATGGCAAGTGTCTACTATCTTATATGCGATAGCCAAGCACGTAAAACTGATGATTGTTCAACCATCCCAGTTTGTCAGAAGTGATTCAAAGCCAACAAACTAGTAAAATGCACATTAATGCCATAAATTAATTCCTTCCATCATATCTGAGATAAAATCAAGGGAGAAATCCATTTTTTAAAACCTGTAATCAGGGCCAGAGGAATCATCCTAATTTTAGATAGAGAAATGATGGAGCATCAATGCCTCAGTAGTTCCATTCTGCTCCACCTCCACCTATTCCACAAATTCCTACCCATAACCCAATACTATCTCAGAACATGGGACCATATCCAAATACACAATTTCTTCCTAATAAGTGGTCTATCGAAGAGACTCTTCAGCAATTCATGGCTACACAATCTGCATTGTGGGCCCAAAATAATCGAGTAATGGATGACATAAAAGGACAACTGACTCTTATAACCTGAACACTGATCAATCAGTAGAAAGGTCAGTTGCCTGCTCAACCACATCCAAATCCATCTATTCAAGTAAATCAAGTTGAAGGATCTTCCAATGCTCAATAATCTTGTACAAATTCAAGCTGTCACGACGCTTAGGAATGGTAAAGTAATAAAAAAACCATTCATCCTAGGGTGGCTAAGATCGGGAAAGAATTGGAACCTAAGCGGATAGTGGAAGATCAAATACAGACGAAAGATCAAGTGACATTAAATGAGAATGAGGAAGCACAGGAAAAAGATGTAGAAAAAGGCAAGGAAACGGAAAGTGAAAAAGAAGTAGAAGTTACTTCAAGTGAATATATTCCCAAACGACCATTCCCTAAAAGATTCCTAAAATCAAATAGAGATGCTCAAGCTGCAGAAAGATTAGAGGTGTTCAAGTAAGTAAAAATTAACATCCCTCTAATTGATGCAATTAAGCAAATTCTTGCATATGCTAAATTCTTAAAGGAATTATGCACAGTGAAAAGAAGGCTAAATGTGAAAGAGAAGGCCTTTTTAACTGAACAAGCTAGTGCTATACTTCATGGTCATTTACCTCTAAGTATAAGGATCCTGAATATCCTACTATTTCATGCCACATAAGGGATTATTATATCAACCGAGCACCACTTGATTTAGAGGCAAGTGCAAATTTACTCCCATACTCAATTTATGAACAATTGGGTTTAGAAGAAATAAAGCCCACTCGTGTGACACTTCGATTTGCTGATAGATATGTTAGAGTCCCACAAGGAAAAGTTAAGAACGTATTAGTTTAGGTGGAGAATTTTTTCTTCGTAGTTGATTGGACTTAAATTGTTACACATTTAACTATTAATTGCATCTTTCCACAATGTATAAATGATATAAAATATGTGTTT
>QLOD02000029.1:12542854-12561233 GCA_003260245.2 Sideroxylon spinosum | reverse complement strand
CAGAAAGCAATGTAATTCTAGGTCTCTACCTCCAGAGAGCCAACTATACGAAAGAGATGAAAAAAAAAAAAAAAAAAAAAAAAATTCTTTTCACTGTATACAAAGAATTCTCTATATCTTGAAATTTTCTCTTATTTCTCTCACCTCACACTACGCATGAAAGACAGGAGGATTAATCTCCATACTTTTCTTCTCTTCGTGCCTACCTTGGACCCTAGCACGTCCTAAAAGCATGTATTCATTTATGATATTACATTCCACAATCATATTTCAACTTAAGATTCAGAACGTGGAACCGAAGTTTTGAGAAAACACAACTACAGCTAGGCCAAAGCTTGACGGTCATGATCATTAGATATCCAGGTAATGGGCATATATTCATTTGACAAGAAAATACCAAACAAAGTGTCCCAAGGGCAGCCTAGCCTTTCCTTCTTTTATTAAAATCTGTGATCTCTGCATCTCTTTTCAGGTACTTCTATGACTAAGAATCTGATCGCAGGCATCAATATTTATCTATTTGTAAATTCAAAAACTATCCATGTATATAACCACTCTCAACTTTCACCTGGTAAATCCCAATTCTTACATTAGATTGTAGATCTCAAGAAGCTCACTCCTATTAGGGAATCCAAAAGCATAAAGCAGCTAGAATATTACTTCTTCCCATAACATCACCTATGTCAGTTCCAGGGCAACTGATGGTGATTTCAATTTTATCAATTCACCTTTCATGCCAATCTTCTACGGTAAGATTCTTTATCGTTGCTGTCATCCTGAATATTACTTCTTCCCATAACATCCACAATGCGAAGCAAGACTAATGAATTTCACCAATCTATCTTTGATGTTGCACTAGTTACTAGGTTAATCATCCTCTCCCCAAAGACCTGATAAAGAACACCTCAAAAACAATTACAGAAGAAAATGCACACCCCGACCAATCCACAGAGAGATAGAGAGCTAACCAGAAGACCATAAATATCACAATAATGATAGAACTCTGGCCTTTCAGCAATGCCACCACCCCAACAGCGTATCATGTTGAAATTCATCTCCGCATGAAACTTGATGTCTGTCTTATAACGTTTATTTGAAAGACGAAGTAACCCATCTGACAATATCCAATTACCTCCCCGGATAAAAACTGGTTGGTCATTGACCTTAAACAATCTACAGAGTAAAAAAAAAAATGGGAATTACAAGACATATATAAAACGTCGGAGATAGTACTCCTTCCAAACAGTAAATTAAAGATGAATTCAACCTTCCACCAGTGGTGCTATCAATATGGCTCTCAATTTTGCGGAAACCAAAATGATGTGTCCACAAATCAGATTCTCCAAATCCTTTTACATCAACACTAATTCCAACCTTGTACAATGATTGCTTTCCCATGCCATTGGGCCACCATAAATTGGGCTTGTAGAAGAAAAGCTGTGAATACACATCATCAACAACTGAGCTGGAATATTGCATGTAAAACTTGTACCAACCATTTGCAAAATATTTCTACATCCATGTCGAGCAGAGTCGTACAATTATGTGATAAAATATACAAGCAACTACAACTGTACACCACCCCCCCCCCAAAAAAAAGAATAAAAAAATAAAATAAATAAAATCAGATAAATTTGCTCAAAACTGTCCAGCTTTTTTTTTTTGGGGGGGGGGTGTGGGGAACAAGTTGCAAAATCATACATGACACTGACCTCAGGAAATGTATATTGAACAGATGCTCCAGGAGGAACTGACACATGCTCTGTCCGAGTATGTTCTACTAAGCAAATATTTCCCTCAAGTTCCGTTGTCACGTGGACAATCAAAGAACACTCAGCAACCCAGGCACTTCTATTTACCAATTCAGTAGTGGCATGCAAATATACCCTTTTGTAATTGTCAAAGAACGATGAAACCAAGTGGGGGTCCACTATTTTCACGGGCTGCACCATATGATAATGCATTACAGTCAGAATAAAAAAAAAAATCAAAACAAGCATAGGATATTCCCTTAAATGACTAAAGCATTGAGGAGGAAAATAAATATTATGAATTTCCTTCAAGCGCATGCCTTTACAAAAAGTCGAAATCATAAGGATTGCGCTTTATTAAAAAAAAAAAAAAAGACAATTCAACGCACAAGGCTCCCCGCATTGCAGGGTTTGGAGAGGATTAGATTTAGGCAGCGTTCCCTCTTCAAGCAAAGAAGCTGATTCTAAGATTTGAACCAACCCTCGAGTTGTATTGGAACAATTTCTCCGCTTGTTGGGAAGACAAAAGGTTTTACGTAATCAATTTGCTTGTTGGGAAGACATAAGGTTGAAGTCATCCAAAAAACTACTGGACAACGTGTCATTATGGTATTTAAATTAAAACATCAATAGGTCGTCTTCCCTATTTGAAACAGAAGAGTCTCTGTCTTCCCCTTCCAAGCTTGACTCTACTCAACAATGGTGGAATAAAAGACCAACCCTCCTTTCAGGCCTCCATCACAGTCGTATCCAAGATACGGACTCCGTGCCGGACGCAGATCCCATATCGGCACCAGAGTTGTGTCGTGTTACTCCTACCCAAAATGACAAGTCCGAGTAACACAGACAGAAACAGACCATGGGAACCATCCACCGCCATACTGAAAGCTCCCTAGAGTGATGGCCCAAGGATGATGGCTATGAAAGCATGATGGTCTAATACAGCCCCGATGAACTGAACATGTGGTATGGGAAATGGTTATGGACTCTTCTATTATAGGATAGATCATAGAGTACAGCATTTGAGCAAAAGCCTCGGCGCCAAGGATGATGGCTATGAAAGCGTGATGGTCTATTACAGCCCTGATGGACTGAACCTGTGGTATGGGACATGGTTATGGACTCTACTATTATAGGATAAATCATAGAGGACGGGAGTTGATCTCATGTGTTCTGTCAAACCTGGGTTTTTTCGCATATTGGTCAAATTCCTCATAAATTGTCAACAAAAAGTTTAAAACAACCATATATAGAGGATAGTCAAAGGAATTTAAGCATTTGAAGGCTGAGAAAAGACTCACCCCAGAAACATATATTGATACCTCGTCCCATATGCCAGTATTCCTATCCCTGTGGCAATACAAGAATTGCTATCTTGGTAAGTGTCAAGTGATGTTTCTATTCACTGAAATTATAAATGTCACAATTCATTAATGTTACATATAAATGGATATTAAAAATATAAAAACACGAAAACAAGAAGTTCATCATACATGCACTTTTGTAGGATAACATGACAAAAATAGATAGTCTAAATACATTTAAAACATTAATTCTTCTCCATGCTTCACAAATTGTGACACTTGGTGAAAACATAGCATCAAAGCAACAAATTACCTTATAGGAGCAATCCAGTCCCATCCTTCAACATATTGAGCAGCAACATCTTTACCAATCTGACATGAAGACAAGATGAAGTAGTAAAGTCTGTTAAGTGTTGATCCAAAAGAAAGAAAACAAATAAATAAATAATCTACCTGTATTGAATGATTAGTTTTGTGTAGAATTGTGAGTTCTAGCATGCCCAAGCAGCACGCAAATAAATGCATAGAACCGCATAAACTAAATCATTTATATACAAATGTGATAAGTTCAAAGAAGTTCCATCCCTGCAGCATATGCTGGTTTATTCATCATTTATGTGATTTTAACTCAACCATGTGAACACCAAATTAATTAACAAATAATGAAGGTCTAATAACTAACTTATCAAATCAATAATTGAATAAAGATACTAACCTCTATATCAAATCTACCCTTCTTACATCCCCTTCTAATTTCTATTTCATTGTTAAATTATTGTCGGGAATTTAAGTGACTATTTTTTTTTTTAAAAACCCTGTTTATACTGCTGCGATCAAACCAGCTTCCTCCATTATGATCACCACAGTGTATGGTGTAGTGTTTTTTTTTGTTAGCTCCGCATTTAATGATTTGTCCAATTCCTGCTTCATTTCTATTTTCACTACTCTGCTTCATCTTTTCTTCAAGGGCATTTAAATTCCTGACAGGTTTCAGATTATTATGATCTCTCTCTTAAACTATGATATATTTTCAATCTCAACCCACAATAATCTTGCAAATTATCTCATCCTTGTAATGATTTGAAAAGACACCACTGTTTACCAGTAACACTTCGATTGTTGTTGCATTTAACTCAACCACCAGCTCTGCTATTTAGGCTGCAAACTCCTTGGTACTTACAGGAAAGTCCAGTCTTCCAGCTACTAATACATGTCAACATACTGAATAGAGATAATATCATTTTAGAAAGAAGTGGCACATTACAGACCTATTAATATACAAATATAATACATATATCAAAACATGCATATTCCTCTACAATTTAATATATGTGCGCAAATCATATAACATTCCATTCAATTCTGGGCCTCAACAATAAAAGATGGCCCCCCAATCCATAAACTCATGTCAAGACAGCACGGACCAGCCTTCAGTGTCAGCTGTTGAAATCCTTTGTCTCACGAATAAAGTGTGTTGACATTCAACACACAAGGCATCAATGACTCCACCCTGAATACTTAACCCCCCCCCCCCCCCCCCCCAAAAAAAAAAAAAACACGCACACACACGCGCGCACGTATGTTTTCCTTGACATTTTATCTATTACATATTCATTATTGATTGTTTAAATGCCATCAACACGAAAAATTAAGTGTAATTATTTTTGATAATTTATAGTATGTGAGACTTAATGAAGGTAAGTAACCCATGGTAATTCATCATTAGGTTGTGGGGATCTATACCTCATGGTCACCACCTTGGCCCCCATCAGGAGGAATCCTCCCAGGGTGATCAGGAGGGTGAATTAGAACAGCAAGAAAATTGTCACCATCAGGATGCAGTATATCTGTGACATCAAGAGAGTGTCTTCGAAACATTCCCTTCGGCAGGACATTCTTGTGGCCGTTCAAATACAACTCCGCAGAGTAATTGATCGCCCGGAAATTCAGATCCACGTGCTGGTTTCCTGACTGAAAGCACAGTAAAATTTGAACAGTCACATGCTAAACAATATAATTATAACAACGCCAAATAATAGATAATCTGAAATAAAACTGCTAAAAATAAAGGAAACCAAAAATGCCAACTAAAAAGAAAAAACAACCGTCAATAGAGACATGTGGATTGGAGAAACTTAACCTCAATAGCTGAGCACTAAACTCGCTTGACGTAGCATAGCGGAACAAAAAACACAAGAATAACAAAAAAAAATATTAACTACGAAATAAACTAATTTCGATTCAATGTCATTCAAAAACTGCGTATCCCTTACAATTTCCAACCCTTTATAGAGGCTAGGGCTGAAATCCAAAATAAGGTAATTTCCTAAAATAAAGCAAGCAATGAAATCACACTCAAAATTAAATCTCGAAATTTAAGGAAAATAAATAAATCAAACTACTAAAATCCTCCTCCCCAAAATTAACCTATCCAATTCAAATTTTATTCCTGCCTAGAATATTTGAATTGGAATCGGTTATTATAACCCCCATCATTCCCTCCGGCTAAAAAGAACTCTGCTCCGCAGAGTGCTGGTGAAGATAATGAGCTAAGAACTCAGGAGCAATGCGGTGGAACTCCTCCTCGGTAATCCAAGTAACATTTGAGTCTGGTATGTGCTTCCACCGAACAAGAAAATACTGAATGCGCCCCTGAGGAGAAATGATGGTCTCAAAATCAAGAACATCGGTGATCTGCTCTACATCCATCTGCTGAAGAGGTGGAGTAGCCGGCACAAGTGAAGGAACAGAAGAACCAACTGAGTGACCTGCAAAAGTACCAATAGAAAAGACCGGAAGGTGCCTCGGTAAGGTAACAAGTCCTCTACATTGAAAACTGGACTAATATTCGTACCAGTAAGTAAATCAATTAAATAAGCATTAGAGCCCAATTTGCCATGGATACGAAAAGGTCCAATGGCACGTGCATCCAATTTCTTGAAAGAATGTTAGGATAACGCTCTAGGCGAACACAAACCATAACATAGTCTCCTTCATTAAATGCAAAATTGCGACGATGTATATCAACAGCTAGTTTATAATCTAAACTACTAGTTGCAATTTTACGTCTAACATCAGCATAGATATCATGAATGTGTTGAGCAAATGATTCAGCTAATTGAGATGGTCGGCTATCAGATGGTAAGAGAATAACGTCAATAGGCTGGCAAGGGATAACACCATGAACCCACTCAAAAGAACTCTTACCAGTGGAACGATTGACAGAGCTATTATAGTCAAATTAAGCAGTAGGGAGTAACAAGTCCCAAGTTCCCTGACGTTCTCCCACTAGACACCTAAGCATGTCTCTTAAACTTCAATTAACTATCTCATTCTGCCCATCAGTTTGGGGATGAAATACAGACGAAAATTTCAACTAGGTACCAAATAGTTTCCATAGGATTTTGCAAAAGTAGCTCATAAACTTAACATCCCGATCTGACACTATGGACGTGGGTAGGCCATACAGTTTGACAACCTCTCTAAAAAACAACTTAGTCACGTGTGAAGCATCAGCTGTTTTGGTGCAAGGTATGAAGTAGGCCATCTTAGAAAACCGATCAACTACTACCAGAATAGAATCGTGATCTCTAGCAGTCCTAAGTAAACCAAGAACAAAGTCCATACTGATGCCCTGCCATGGTGTGTGTGGAATAGGTAATGATGTGTACAGCCCCGAGTTTTGCTTTTTAGCCTTTGCTACCTAACAGGTGCGACACTGAGAAATAATTCGGGCCACATCTTTCTTTAAGGATGGCCAGTAAAGTCTATCTTCAACTAATGCAATAGTCTTATCTCTACCAAAATGACCAGCTAACCCTCCTGCATGTAACTCCCAAACTAAAAATTCTCAAACAGAAGTCCGAGGAATGCACAACCAGGATCCACGAAACAGGTAACCATCTCGAATAATAAAATCAACAAGCTCACGACGATCACCTTCGTTAACTTCTTGAAAGACTAGGCCAAAGCCTGGATAAGTCGGGTATTCATCTTTGAGCCTGTCAAAACCTATTAGACTAACACTCATAGACTGCAAAATGAGAGTAACCCTACTCAAAGCATCAGCAACCTTATTCTAGACACCTATGCGGTGATTAAGAACAAAGGTATATTATTGTAAAAACTCTACCCAGGAAGCATACTAATTACTTATTTTCTTTTGGAACTGAAGGTATTTTAATGCCTGATGGTCAGAGTATAAAACAAACTCTTGCGATAATAAGTACTACCGCCAATGCCACAAAGCACGTACAACAGCAAACAACTCTTTATCATATGTAGAGTATCACTTCCTAGAGCCATTAAGCTTTTCGCTGAAGAATGCTATTGGCCTACCTTCTTGACTTAGAACACCTCCTATACCTATCCCAGAGGCATCACAAGCAACCTCGAAGACATTAGAAAAGTCAGGGTGTCTCAATACAGGGGCTTCGACCATCCTTTTCTTGATTTCCTCAAATGCCCTAGTGGCAGCTGCGCTTCACTTAAAACCTCCCTTTTTCATGCAATCTGTAATAAGAGCCATAATAGACCCAAAACCCTTAACGAACCTCCTATAGATGTTGCTAGCCCATGGAAACTACGAACCTCGGAAATAGTAGTAGGTTCAGGCCACCCACGAATAGCCCTCAGTTTTTCAGGGTCTGCCGATATTCCCTGGTCAGAGACAATGAAACCAAGAAAAGATACCTCAAACTGCAAGAACAAACACTTGTTGATATTCGCATAAAGCTTAGCAGTTAGCAAAACCTCCAAAACATGTCTAAGATGACTTAACTATTCTTTCTTGGTCTTACTATAGATAAGTATGTCATCAAAGTACAACACCAAAAATTTTCCCAAGAAAGGACGTAGAACCTGAGTCATGACCCTCATAAAGGTAGTAAGAGCATTAGACAATCCAAATGGCATTACTAGCCATTCATACAAGCCATCGGGGGTCTTAAAGGCAATTTTCCACTCATCGCCCGGCTTAATGCGAATCTGATGGTATCCGCTATGAAGATCTATCTTGGAGAACCAAAGGGAACCAGCTAAAAGGTCTAACATATCCTCAAGGCAAGGAATGGGAAACCTATACTTGACAGTGATCTTATTAATGGCTCTACTATCAATGCACATTCTCCAAGACCCATCTTTCTTAGGAGTTAATAAAGCAGGTACAGCATAAGAACTAAGGCTCTCTCGAATGGCACCTCTGTGTAAAAGTTCTCCTACTTGTTTTTGCAACTCAGCACACTCACTAGGATTCATCCTATAATGAGGAAAATTAGGCAATTGGGATCCACGTATAAAGTATATGGCATGCTAAATGTCTCGCATAGGTGGCAGCCCCTCAAGGAGTTCTATAGGTGTCACATCCTTAAACTGCTCGAGCAACTGAGCAAGTTAAAGGATCAAGGGCTACAGGACTTGCAGTTTAGACATGGAAAACATTCTCAACCACCAAAGCTAGAACAAATCCACACTCCGTCCCAACTCTCTCAAATTCTTTCTTAGTCATCAATTGGATAGTTTGCTTCTTTGGAGTAGGGGGAAGTGAAAGGGGTTTAGCCTGGGAGCCCGACTTAGGTAGAGACTCAAATTCGTGTGCCTTTGGCTTAACAGGGTTCAATTGGATAATCTTACCTTGGTGTTGGAAAGTGTAAGTGTTAGAGCGCCCATGATGTATCACGTCCATATCATAAATCCATGGGCGACCAAGTAACACATATGCGACGTCTATAGGAAGAACATCACACCACACTTTATCAGAGTAACTTCCCATCTGGAGAGGGACTAAACATCGGTGGGTGACAGAAAGACTAGTAATGTCTACCCAAGCTACCTGAAAAGGATGGGGATGTGGTTCTGGCTTAAGTCCAATCCTATTAAGTGCTCGAGTGGATACTACATTCATGGTACCCCCCCCAATCTATAACAATCTTACATACCTTAGTCCCACATTTAAGGAAAGTCCGAAATATGCTAGTACACTTCCAATCTTCCTCCTTTACAGGGGTTGATAAGATGCATTACATGACACCAAGATGGAATTCATCATCAGCCTCATGTTCCTCACACACATCCTCGGGGTCAAGACCATCTACTTGCTCAAACTCATCAGACTCGGGCGACGGGTCTAGACCCTGACTGAGCACAAGTGCTCACTGTGGACATTGTGCAGCAATATGTCCCCTCTTATGATAGTTATGGCATTGAATATTTGAAGTACCAAGATGAAACCCCGAAAAAGTAGACTCAATACCTTGTTTACCCTGATTTCCCAAATTAGGACTGTTGCTTCCCCCTGAAGCAAACTGTTCCCGTTTGGAAGCTTTCACTTGGTTTCTGAGAAGAGGACTTAGACGGTTGGAATTGAGAGGTCATCCGTCTGGGGTTGGAGAGTTTATAAAATTGTTCAATGGACAAAGCTTTATGAAAGGCGTCTTCCAAAGACTCAGGAGAAAACAAATAAACTTCTTTCTTGAGTTCGGGACGCAACCCGTTAATAAATCTACCCACTGTTCGCCAAGACTCCTCCCTAATGTCACATCTCATAAAAATGGCTTCAAAACTAGACATGTACTCAGTGACACTAAGAGACGCTTGCCTTAAGTTCATTAACTGATCATTCAGTTGATCTCTATAGTAAGCAGGATGGTACTTCTCTTGCAATTTAACTTTCATATCAATCCAACGATTAATGGGTGGAGCCCCAAACCCTCTCTCTCTCAATTTGAACACGCTGTCAATACCGCTTGGCAAAGCCGACTAACTTCATTTGGACAAACATGACTTGATGCAAGTCAGACATACGATATCACCTGAAATAGTCCTCAATCTCAAGAAACCAATCAGAAAAGACACTAGCATCTAATTGTCCATCAAAGGATGGAGCCTCAACTTTAACAGCCTTGACTATTTGGTTAAACTCATCATGGTAGTTCCTAGGGTATTGCATAGGTGGTCTAAACCCATAGTTATCCCCATGCAGCCTATGATCCGTGACACGACCAACTTGAGAGAATCTATTACCATAACCTAGAACAGAATTGGCATCATCCTCGACATCTCGTCCATTAGGACCTCTAGGAAACGGTGTTTGGCCCCGGCCACCTGGATAAAATCCAACAGAGCCAGTGAAACTGCGGGAAGGATCTCGCGTTTGTCCGGGAGGAATAGGGATGTCACCCCTTTGTTCATCCACCTGACATTTGCCTAGGATTCTAGCTAGTCTCTCAAAATCCTCACAAAGTTGGTTCATTGAATCCTGGAGTGTGTTCACGTTTTGTTCTATGGTAGAGACTTTCTGATCCATGGTGAAAAACAAAGACTGGGAAAAAGATATAAAGTAAGGTGAAAGAAAAGGAAGATGGAATTATGAAATAAACTATAAGGGTGCGTTTGGTGCACCAAAAATTGTTGAAAAACTCTGAAAATCTCTGCGACACTTTTACATTTTCTTTCCCTCCAAATTTCAAAAAAAAGTGACATATCTATCAAAAAGTTAACATAACTACAATTCCGCTAATCGAATGGGAAAAAATTTTTTAGAGATGTCAACACGAAATTGTGCACTACAAAATGACACCTATTTTACCTATTTTGTTTTTACTTTCTGCATACCGTCCCGACGGTTTGGTCACTGCCGAAAACTATTTTGACGCTATCTGAATTCCGTTTCGACGGATTAGCCATTTGCTAAACCGTTCCGACGGATACAGCCATGTCTTAGCAAAATTTTCAGACCAACCGTCCGAACGACAACCAAAACCGTCGGACGGATTTGACACTGTTCCTCTCCAAAATTTGTGGTTTGGGTTAAGCACACCAAATGCCAAAAAGTGACACAAACCATGTTTTTCGTTGTTTTTCGTCGCACCAAACGCACCCTAAGTTCTTTTTTTTTTTTTTTTTCACGAGATATATGTTGATATTAACTCATATTGGAACAAGTAATTAAATAATATACTAGGCCAAAGCAAATGTAACCGATATGCACTTAATAAAAAAAAAAAAACGACAAGTATGGTTCAATTCAAATTTATAGAGGCAAGAATACAGGGAGTGGGAAATGGTGGCTCTCTGATAATTGTAATCTCACAAAAGAAATTCAATAATTGTAGGTTAAAAAAAGCCCAAACACCAATTTAAATCTTTCCTAGCTAATTCGAATATATAATCACAGCCTCAAATAGAGATACTTACCTTCTGAGGTCAACAGACGATACAAAACTGGAAAAATCAACACTAGAAGGTCGTTGTCGATCACCAGAAGTTCGCTGGAAAGTCGTCCGCCGATCGCCAGAGAGTCGCCGGATGAATGGTTCCAGTCGCCGGAGGATGGCGATGCTGGTGGTGACCAGCGATGGACCTAGAACTAGCCACGCGCTTAACATGCGCAAGGAGATCCCACTGAGAGTGGATCTCACTCGCCTAAGGAAGAGAGGCATGTGGCGTGCATCAGACCTAGGCTGGCTTCGCCACTCTGTGGGCTGGATCGCCGGCACCCGAAGAGGCCTCTGGTGATGGTGATAGGTTCTTATGATAACCTGAAGTGGGTCCACAAGCCTTGGCAACGTTGGTGGCTTCGTATTTCCGCGCGTTGGTCATTGTAATCAACGGCGCTAGTGAAGGTTGCTGCTGCTGGATGATGGGTTTGTCTACGCGATGATCTGATGTGATTCTTCGCAATCCTGGCAACAGCGAAAGTTTAGAATCGATTTGCATGACTGCGGGCTTCGTCGGCGATGCAATTTCTGTTGATGATCGTTGACGAGGTAGTAGCACTGGTCTTCCGAACAGGACTTCGACTCTGATACTACTTGATGTAGCACAACGAAACAAAAAACAAAAAAATAATGAAAAAAAATATTAACTAAGAACATTAAACTAATTTCGATTCAATGTCATTCAAAAACTGCGTATCCCTTACAATCTCCAACCCTTTATAGAG
Source organism: Sideroxylon spinosum (assembly GCA_003260245.2). Lineage (NCBI taxonomy): Eukaryota > Viridiplantae > Streptophyta > Magnoliopsida > Ericales > Sapotaceae > Sideroxylon > Sideroxylon spinosum. The sequence goes on along the minus strand of QLOD02000029.1, from coordinate 12,549,237 downwards.
GCTAGGGCTGAAATCCAAATAAGGTAATTTCCTAAAATAAAGCAAGCAATCAAATCACACTCAACATTAAATCTCGAAATTTAAGAAAAACAAATAAATCAAACTACTAAAATCCTCCTCCCCAAAATTAACCAATCCAATTCAAATTTCGTCCCTGCCTAGAATATTTGAATTGGAATCGGTTATTATAATCCACATCACCGCTAAAAGACATTGCAAACAAGCAAGAAGACGAAAACTGCTAATTTATAAGTGATAACGTGAACATTCAAGTAATTAAACCAATTATGCAAATTATAATTATGCAATACGGTCTCTTCTTAGAGCCACAACAGCTCCTGCAAACTACTAGCTCTCTTTGTAAAACCCATTGAGACACTTAATGCACAAAATCAAGCATGTAATGCCAGTCTAGAATGTTTGCAAGCCAAAATCAAACCCTGAAGAGAAAAATCTAAGTTGAAGTGCAACATACCAGCTTACACCGGAAACTTGTGAAGAACCAAAATGTGTAGTACTCCCTCCCTGAATCAGCAATATCTATGATTGAATCATTTTCCAATCCATAGAAAGGATCTGGCACAAGTTTGTTTTTTACAAGGGTTGCCAAAACACTGTAGATGAAATCACCAGTGCAATTAAGTAAAAGAAGAATTAGGGAAAGACAAGCATGGGTGATGTTTCTTCATACACGTTACACAAGATAGATCAGCAGAAACTTAAACCGTATCCAGTACTGTCATTGAATAATGAATCTGGAGCAATATTGTTTCACCTTTATTCTCTTGTTAGTTTCTCAAAAAAGTAGAATTGGAAGAAAATTCAACGTTTTGATTTTCAGATTTTTTTTTCCATTCATCAAGAGATTAAAACTCCACCTAATGATTTGAGGTAGGTTTCTTTCTTCCCACAATAGGAAATAAAACATACAAAATATCTTTCTCATGAAAAGACAATTCGACTTTGGGCTACATCTCCATTTAGATGAACACTAAAGGGTAGTAAGTTCCAATTACGCATAACAGGTCAAGTAGATTGATAAAATTCACCTAGCTGATTTGCGGTAGATTGATAAAATTCACCTAGCTGATTTGCACCCTCCATAATTTCAATGCATAAATAACTACTATGGTGTAAAAATTTTCATTTCACAGTGTAAATGCTATCCATAATTAAATTTTAACGTAAGAAATTATAACAAGCCAACCTTTCTAATATAATTCCCAATAACCTACTTTTTGTAAATTTTTAAATTTCATTTTAATCACAATCATGAATACTATAGTTGTCAAACCCAATGTTTGAAATGATAAATTTGAGTCCAGGTGAGAGTAGAAAATAAAAACGAAAAAATGTTCTAAACTAGAGGGAAAATTAAATAGAGAAACTAAGACAGTAAAGATTTCAGAAACACACAACAGTACACTATTCTATCCATCAAAAGACAACATTGAAGAAAAGCAACCGAGCAGGAACCCCCAAAACTAAAGCCATGAGAATGACTTGGAGTACCGGATATTAAATTCCCATATCAATAAATTCTTAACAAAATGGGGGGGGGGGGGGAAGAAAGAGAGAGAGAGAGATTGATCCATTTTGAAGGAGTTGAAGCCTTCAATTATCAACTTCAAGTTTATTAGACTCAAGTGTACTAAGTGAAGATTCATAATCAATGTGCATTTGATAACTATGCATGCACCCCTCAAATAACTTCATAAAATTCACATTTCTTTTTCTAAATCCATGGTTGGAATTGTTGACATTTAACATGTTGCTTCTCTGGTGTGTCAACTGCTCATGCTTATTGTAGGTGCCAAATTTCAATTTGGATACGGGGTCATAGTGCTCATCTTTTTCTTGTAAAAAAAGATAACTAAAGCTTGAGTTTGGATAGTGATGTCAGTCAAGCTCTCAATCTCTAATGCTCAAGATCTTTGGAATACAAGCCAACCAAAGTGAGAAATTCAATAGTCATGGCAAATTAGGAAAAGATGGGTACCACAACATGTTGAAGAATTGTAAGAATAGGGAGTCTCATAGTAGGTGTTCTTTGATCCTATCATTTAGTAAAAAATTAATGTTGCTCTCATTCTTTGTTGTCCAAAGCTTCTTGCAAGAGTTTCAATTTAATGACTTAAGTTCTTAACTTCCAACAATAACAACAAAAATAATGTAAACTCTATAACTTACTAGTCTTTACTGATTTGCCTTTTCCCACTGAAAGAGAGAGAAGGTCCCCTCCAAAAAAGGGGTAAGGGCAATCTATCAAGGTTATTGGCTAGCAATAAAGCTAGGGTCCTGATAAACAACTAGTAATCGTATTTATCCACCTCTCTAAACACAATAACTTGAGAATCTATGATGGTGACCGCATTTGCTGAAAGTCCTATAATTCTAGGTAGGAGGCTTATATTTAAGATGCCATTTAAAAAAAAGATTATTCGTTAATATTTGGTAGTAATAGCTGCCTGCCCCTGAAGGTTTCACAGAATTATACACTGTTTATCTAACATTTCATCATCATAGTGGAGGAAAAGCATCTCTATCACCCATTGGAAGTCCTCTCATCTTTGACCTCTCCATGTTTCTTGCCCTCAGCGAGTAATATCCCCTTATCCATCTCTTGATCCTTTTTTGTGCTTCGAGTTTCTCATCGATAATTTGATCCTCTCCTCTAGGAAGAACCAATTCCGGGTATGTTAGTAACCTATGACTTAAACTTACCAATCCTAACAAAAAGTAGTAACCAGTCAATTAATAGATTCCACGATATCACCCCAACCCAAGTATGGAAATAAATTAAATTTAATAAATAAATAAAAATGATACCATCAACATAGAGAGCACTTTTACAGTTACGCCTGCATTTATCATCTACCAATATAGAGAGCACTTATATGAGGGTTCGGTGCACTTCACCATAAAAAATCAATGGTTTAGATAAGATATTGATTTTCGTCAAAAGATTTAATGGTCCTGATTTAACTTGATTTTCTTCTAATGATTTACTGATCAATGATCCAAATGATTTAATGATCTGACCTCCCAATGATTTAATGGTCTGCATCAAGACAGTTGATTTTTTGCATTTCAGCCCCCTGGATCCCCTTATATCTGAACCCCTTATATGATAGAAGGCAATTAGTCCACTCTTTTCATGACAGGCATTCGGACACTTTTCACAGGTCTGTAATCTGCATATAATATTTACTTGTAGATACAGATAGACAGAAAAGGAGGGAGGGAGGGAGGGAGGGAGGGAGAGATAAGGTTTCCATAATTCCAAAATGTTAGTGACAATTTTGCTTCTCGTTTTTCAACTAAGACTTCAACTGAAGCTCCTCCAATAAACCGGACTTGTTGACGTACGACCGCAAAGAAAATACTTAAAACGGAACCAAGACCCCCGGATTGAACTGCTTATTGAACTCCAAATTCACTAAACCACCGTAAAACAGATGCGCGAATATAATCAGAAACTCATCAACTCACAAAATGAGAGAGACAAAATTTGCAAGCGATTACTGATAATTCAAGGAGAAAAGCGAAACAGCTTGAAGAATTTGGAATCGGATTTACGTTCCGGGGACAACTGCCTCCATCCAAGGCGAATCGGAGCCGGAGGGAGGATGAGTGGTGGTGAGCTGAACCCCGGTGAGGTCTACCTCTGTCGATCTCGCCGCTAACCATCCTGTGTCCAGCTTTGTCTTCCCTATCTCCGCCATTGCGGCACAAAAACCCTATGAGAGAGAGTGCATGTGTGAGAGAGAGAGAGAGATAGAGAGCGCTCCAAAGTTTCCAAATGTCGGTGCATCTGAGGCCTCATTTGGCAACGGCTCGGCTATTAGTTTTTTTTTGGTTTTTTTAAAAATTATTAAAATTATTTTTTATAATTTTTTTAAATTTTTAAAAAAAATCAAATTAGTAAAAGATTAAAAATAACTATAAAAAATTATATTTTTTTCTTTTTCAAACAAAAAAAAAAACAAAATAGCTTCCTCCGTCCGTCAGCGTCGCGGAGAGTCGTGGCGTGCACGGCAAGAGTGGGGCCCATATGTCATCTATCTGCTACGCAACATAAGTTGATTTCTCTGTCCGTTTCTACACTGGGCGGACCGATCCATACGTTTGTTTGTTTTTAATTTTAAAAATAAATTATTTATTATAAATTTTACAATATTATAAAAGCAGTGTTTAAAATGATTAAAAAATTATTAAATTTGATAAAACTTATGAATCCGTAATTTATACAATGGGATAAAAATTAAAAATTTTAATATTTTTCAATAATTTTTGACGATTTTTATCACTCCAATATATGATTTTAAAATTTTTGTATTTAACATCCCTTTATACTAGGTTTTTAAATTAATTAGTTAATATAGAAAATATTATATTTACATAAAATATATATACATACATATATATACCATTTTTGCTTTGATTGTATCACTCTCTGCTAATGAATCCAATAACACTAACATTTCTCTTTTAAAGATCTCTATTAATGCCCATATAACATGAGAAAACAAAAAAAAAAAAAAATCATTTACTTTTTTTTTGTTTCGGTTATATTAATATTTTTTAATGAGTCGAATAAATTAGGATCTCTCTTTTAAAGATCAATATTTAGTACCCATATAATATAAAAATTTTATTAAAAAAATAAACTTTGTATTTAATAAAAATAAATAAATTATGGTACCAATAAATCCATGTATTCTTATGCCACATCAATAAATAAAATTAATTAGTGGTTTTTTTTTTTAAGGAATTTAATTAGCGGTTGCTATAACGAGAATCTTAATTGCATGTAAAAATTAAAATAATTCCCCAAATTATTCATTAATAGGGGAAAAAAAAGTATTCACACCGTTACGAAATGTTTGAAGATATAGGGTACATTTGGTGCAATAAAAATAATGAAAAATATAGTTTGAGTCACTTTTTAGCGTTTGGTGCGCCTAACCCAAACCACAAATTTTGGAGAGAAACAGTGTCGAATTCGTCCTGACGATTTTGTTGCCCGTCGGGACGACTAGTCTGAAGATTCTGTCAAAACAAGGCTGAATTCATCGGAACGGTTTTTGGCAGTGACCAAACCATTGGAACGGTTTGATACTTTTCGTCGGGACGATATGCAGAAATTAAAAAAAATAAGCAAAGTTGGTGTCATTTTGTAGCGCACGATCTCGTGTTGACATCCCCAAAAAAAATTTTCTCATTCGATTAATGGAATTGTAGTTATGTTACTTTTTTTGATAGATATATCACCTTTTTTTTTAAATTTGGAGGAAAAGAAAATGTAAAAATGTAACAGATAATTTCAGAGTTTTTCAGAGTTTTCTAATGTACAAAACGCACCCATAATGTTTAACCAAAAAATTACAAACTTTTAATTCTTGAGTGTTTGACAAATTACTAAATTTTTTCACTTTTATTCTCAGTTACAATAACTTTAACTTAAAAATTACCAAAAGTTATTAAAAATTATCAAAATTTACCTAAAAATTTTACCAAACATCCAAAAATTATAAAAAATTGATACTTACTTTATCAAACACACTAAAATTTATAACTAATAATTTTTTAAAAATATTAAAAATTATTAAAAATTATGCTCCAAACGTCCCTACATTTCTCTTTAATGGTTCGTTGGCCTTCAGTGGTCCTACACTGATTGCCTGAAAGAGCCTAGAAAGTAAAAAGACGTTAGAGAAAATTAGGCAGAGGGAGCCCTCAACCAAAAATCCTTCGATAATTGAGTCAGAATTGGCTCAAGAGAACAATAGGCAAATAACAAGTGTTCAGCTGATAGTAGCGAACATTTTTTCCGGATTAAGTATTGTATTTATAGTAAGATATAATGAATAATTAATTGAGAAAATATTTCATAAATTTATATTATTATAATCTTTTTGCATTATAAAGCATCCTATTTTGTATTTAATACCTATCACTCAACATTTAATATGCACGGCGAGTATTCAGAATAACGGGGACGATGCCATATCTACAAGTTCAGATTGCTGCAATGGAAAAATCCATTGCTTATAGGGGTTACAGTGAATTAATCAACTATCCTTATTTAATTGAATTTTATCTAATGATCTTAATTCAATATGATAAAATTAATTTCAAAATAGAAATAAAAATAAATAAATCTGATTGAAACACAATTAGTTAATAACATAAAAAGTTACATCACCTTAAATCGTAATTAAATTAGGACTGTTACAGTTCTTATAATGAATTTTTCCACTTTAACAATTTGGTACCACGTCTACCACTTGTCGAGGAAAGGATTGACTAAATTAGCACAAACATAATAAATGAATTGAATTTGATACTTGATTGCACTTATAGCCATGATTAGATAGCAC
>QLOD02000029.1:12526266-12536529 GCA_003260245.2 Sideroxylon spinosum | reverse complement strand
ATATATATATATATACATATATATTTGTTGGGTCGGCAGCATTCTGCTCTATATGTATTTGTTTATGGTAATATAAGGAAAAACACTTTTGTTTAAACTGCCAAAGTTCAAGTGCTTGCATCGGAAATCTACTATTGGTTAAAAGTTTGTGACTAGATTGAGATACTCTGCAACTTGGTCATTTGAAAGGCATGTTCTGGGGAAATTTGGAGGAGGATTTTTGACTAGTAGCACGACCCAATCTTGCCTTGGATGGTCCCCTTCTGCTAGAGGGTTCCCATCCTTGGCTGGCCTGGGGTAAGCCCCATGAAAATGTATTTATTTTTATTTGTTCTTACCTTTCAATAAATAAATAAATTGTTTTAGAGAATTCATCTTTTAAAATTTGCCTTTTATTTTGGATACTTGTGCTTTTCTATATATCTAGCAAACTGAATGTTTTAGGAAATTCCTGAACTCAAAGCTTTCTGGTTTGGTACATTTTGAGATCAGATTTCCTTAATTAGCTTATGGTATGAAACCAAGTATTCACCCATTAACAGGGTGCCTCAGTACCAATAGATTTGCCTCTTTCTTTTTTTTGTCTTCCCAAACTTATTGAATCTTTGCTAGAATGTTTACCTGGTTAGTTGTTGCCATTCTTAGCAGGTTTGGTGGCTTTCTCACGCAAACAGAGCAAAAAGATAGAAAAGAATCGTGGGATATAACAATGTATACAGCAATATACATTCTTACCGTTTTTTTTTTTTTTTTTTTTAATTTTTCGTGGGTGTGTGTAACCTACAATTGAATGACTGGCAATATTTAATTGTATAGTGACGCGGGTGGCGGGTAAATGGAAAAGTGAGAAGACCAAAGAAGCGTTAACAACAAGCTCTTTCCTATCGGAAATCCACCAAAGGGATAAAGTTGAGGATAAAAGAAAAAATCCTTTCCAAAGTCAAAATACTCAATTTTAATTCTAAATTTTAACTTCAATTGATGAAACTTTCAGATCACAGAGTGTTATTTTTGGTCTTAATGACAAAAGCTGGTGATAATTCTGGAAGTCCTGAGGGATGTGTAACATAGTGTAGTCTTTGTCTTCTTTTGTTTTCTAGGGTTTTTCTTTTTTCTTTTTCCCTCTCTGTGTGTGTAGGGTGGGGAGTGACATGTCGGTTCTGTAGTTTTGTCGAGTTGGTGTCTTGTAATTTTTTCCTTGCAACTGAGTTTGCTTCAGCCCGTGGATTTAAGGGATGTGTAACAGAGTATAATCTTTGTCTTCTAGGTTTTTTCTTTCCTTTGGCATGTGTTGATTTTTTTTTTTTTTGGGTGGTTGGGTGACATATCAGATCTGTAGTTACGTTGAGTTGGTGTCTTCTTACATATTTTCCTTGCAATTGAGTTTTCTTGAACAGTTGAGGGTTTGATCAGAAATATTGCTTCCTATCGCTATTTGTGTCATTGACAATTGTGTTCTAAAGAACACGATGCACACGCCTTTTCAGTGATGCTTATTTCCTAGTAACAGAACATATTAATGAGTTACCTTTTATTACTGAATTCTGCTTGCTCGTGCTTGTTGATTATCTATTTTTTGCTTTCACCTTTCCCATTAGTTTTCCTGTTCAATCTTAATCATGATGTCCTTTTTTTTTCCCCTTCTCTCTGTTCAGATCAGAAATACAGTGTAGTTCTTCCTGAAAAGTTGCAGACAGGAAAGTGGAATGTATACAGGTTGGACATTTTTTGTTTCACTTAAGTGAATTGTTGGATAGCTTGACATATATTGGTGAGTCTGTAAGCTCTTGAGACATTTGGTGATCCAACATCACAAGAGCGCTTTGGTTCTTGGAAGTCTGTGGGTTCAAATCACATAATCTGGGCTTGTTCCTCTTATTTGGTTATTATCGTTTGTGCAGTCTATTCAATTCAATCTGTTTACTTTTTATTTTTATTTTTGTATGTGAGAGATGTGTGAAATGGGGTGTTAGATAGGCTGACATTGTGGGTCCATTTTCTAACAGCTTTAGTGTTGGAGACAAATTAGCATGAACTATTGCAAAAGTTGCTTTCTTTTTCTTTCTTTTTTTTTTGTTTTTTTAATATTTTGTTGCAGATTGTTTTCAATTAGATGCAGTATATATATCAGGGTATTACAGTCAGCGTCATGCTTTATTTCATGGCAGAAACGTGCATTCTCCATTTAAGCTTGTCAGCAGATTCCCAGATCATCCTGAAATTGGCACATTGCATGATAACTTTGTGTAAGAGCACTATTATCTTATTCATGTTCTCTCTTTCTTAATTAGTTCTCTTCTCCATATTGCCATTCATTTGTTGCTATACTGGCTGATCACATGTTTATTGAAGTGTCTTTTCAATTATTCGGGAAGGTGTAATTTTGTATTACAATTTTGTTTGTTCAGACGTGGAGTTGAAACTTTCCGAGATTACAAATACCTGGGTACACGTATTCGGATAGATGGAACAATAGGAGAGTAAGTTGGTTATTGACTACCTAAATTTCTCCTGAAAAGTGAACAAATTATGATACTTTTGTCCATAAAACTTGACTTCGTCTCATTTGTTGTCTGCATTTGAAGGTATAAATGGATGACATATGGAGAGGCAGGAACTGCAAGGTCAGCAGTTGGTTCAGGCCTTCAGTATCATGGTTTGTCAAAAGTGAGATATACTGCAGAACTTTGATTACTATTTTCAAGGACCTTGTTTGTAACAAATTCATTACTGATTGTGTCGTAGTTTTGTTTGTTGGTTGGTTGTTTTACATTTAGCACACTGATGTTAGTATCTCTGGTTCAACCCCCCCCCCCCAACACAAAAAAAAAAAAAATTATTTTTGTGTACCATGCTGTAAATACTGAGGACAATTTTGCAACAAACATCACATATGACTCTAAATGCTATGGCATTGTTTGGCATTGTCATGGAACAGGGAGCTCGGGTTGGACTTTATTTTATTAACAGACCAGAGTGGCTGATTGTGGATCACGCCTGCTCGGCATATTCGTATATTTCAGTCCCTTTATATGACACTTTTGGTGTGTAGTCCAAGCAAATGCATTTCTCCCAGTTCAGAGTCTGAACTTTAGTTTATGACAATTGTTTTTTTTTTTTTTTAAAATTAATATTATCTACAGGTCCAGATGCTGTTAAGTATATTGTGAATCATGCGGACATACAGGCCATTTTTTGTGTGCCAGATACACTGAATGCTGTGAGTTTGTTCTTTTCTTTTCTGAAGCAGTTCATTTCTCTATGAAAGTGATGTTTATGGCTTCTTAAGAACATGTCTCTAAAAAGCCATATGAATACGTTTGCTCTGATTTGATGACCTTTTCTGACTAACAGAACATATTTTGGGGATACAAAATAGGATCCTTACTAAATCAATTTGGTTGTATACAAACTGATATAAATAAGAAACTCTTAAAAAAGAAATATTCTGAAATAATAATGAATTCACTTTTTTATATACCTTTTTTCTTTTTTCTTTTTTTGAATTGAAATTGAGTATGACCAATGGTGAGATAGAGAATTTTATCTAAAAGCACATTTTATGGTCAAAACAGCAACCTTTCCCTGCTCTCTGTTTTATTGTGATGTTGTATATTGGTTTAGACTTACTTCGTAGCTGTAATACCTATATCAATTTGTTTTTGAAAAAATGTGACATTTTTCATAATTACTGTTGTGACTTGCAGTTGTTGAGCTTCCTATCAGAAATTCCATCTGTACGTCTTATAGTGGTAAGTATTCCTAAAATTTAAATTTTTATTTTTTGGCTTCTACATGCTTGTGCTTCAATGATTTTTCTGTTTCTCTAAAATTCTATTTCCTTGCTTCCTGTCACAGGTTGTGGGCGGGATTTGTGAACATTTGCCCTCGCTTCCATCAACATCTGGTGTTAAGCTTATAACTTATTCAAAACTACTTAGTCAGGTAATTTAATTTTTTCTGTAAGTATGTTATTGAAGCACATGCAATTTTGTATAACCTGCAACTCGAAAATAGTTGATTTGTTTGTCTATAATAACTTTGATTATGCTTTACATTGATAGTTTTGTTGTTTGTTAAGGAAACTGCCATGTACAGTTCCTTCCATCTAGTTCTAGAGAAGTGGAGAGAAGAAAAGGGATTTAAATTAACTATTTCTGATCTTCTGGATTTCAATTATTTCAACTAAGTAAATATCTAATCTTTGTACAATTAATTGCCTCCTAGGGCCACAGCAATCTTCAAGCCTTTTGCACTCCCAGTCCTGAGGATATTGCAACTATATGCTACACAAGCGGAACTACAGGGACACCGAAGGTAGCAGAACTAACAATTTCTGAATTTTATTTTTTAGATCTTGCAGCTGAAGTAATTCATCCTTTTATTTGTTTCTTGCCATATTATTCTCGTGCGGGAAGGGAGTTGTGTTGACTCATGGAAACCTGATTGCGAGCGTTGCTGGTGCAAGTTATGGTATCAAATTCAATTCCTCAGATGTGTGAGTTATTATATTTCAACTTTTTGTTTCTTGAATAGTTCTTGAGTTATACTTGGTTTTCTTTTCCTCCAAGTTACTTAATACTATGTTGCTTTTTTTACAGCTACATATCCTATCTTCCTCTGGCACACATCTTTGAACGTGCTAACCAGGTGTTATCGATATATTATGGCGTTGCTATTGGTTTCTACCAGGGGGTATGTGATACTGTTGGAATCTCAAAAATCATAGAAGAAGATACTTACTGGCATATTTACTAAATTTACTGCATATGCTATGTGCCAAAACTTAGTCATTTGGTTTCAACTGATTGACCATATTGCCATTTGTGAAGGTATTGGCATTACTATTATCTTCTTATCTGTTCGGTGAAGCTAAAAGGTGGTTTAGATTTGTGTTATATAATGATAAGCAAAGTCCTTATATTGTAATTGTTGATAAACTATGTGTGCTATATGTAATTGTGTTGAACTGTGATGTCATTATACTTGAACCAAAAGAAAATTCAAGGTTGAGAAGGATAAAAAGAAAGTAATCATATGGACTCGCACAGGCAGATATATATATATATATAGAGAGAGGGGAGGCATTATGATTATTGCTGAAAATGCTTTAAATATGGTGGTGCAGGAAAAAATGAATCTTTATGTTCATAATCTCCGTCAATTTTCCTTTTTCAGTTTTTATTCATAATTCTTACAACTTGACATCTGCATGTTTTTTGTTGTTGCTGCACAAGGTTAAACTTTGTACAAGATTTATGTAGTTAGTTCATTGCAGTTTTCTTTGGATAATCTTTATGTATGGAACAGTCCCTGTCATATGCAGGACAATTTGAAATTGATGGATGATATGGCTGTCCTAAGACCAACTATATTTTGCAGTGTTCCTCGCCTGTTCAACAGAATATATGCTGGGTAAGTTGTCCTAAGTGCGATGGGAATAATTTAGTCATTATTCCTTTCCATGGTTGCTCAATTGTGTCTTATTCTTATATCATAGGATTTCAAATGCTGTAAAAACTTCTGGGGGTTTAAGGGAGAGGCTATTTAATGCTGCTTATAACTCCAAGAAGCAAGCCATGATAAGCGGTATACCTCAATTTTGCTGTTGTTTGTGGCTTCTTGATACTTAATTTGCAGATTATTAAGTCATCAGAGCACTGTCAGATAAATAATATTTGATTAATAAGATGTGGCTTCTTGATACTTAATTCCAGATTATTAAGTCAGAAGAGTACTGTCAGATAAATAATATTTGAGTAATAAGATGGTATATACTATATTCTGATAGTCCCCAGCATTCAGCATTATTTGTTTCCCATCCCTTTTACTTGAATGAACATTTTATTGCTTCCCTGGTTGACTCGTTTCATTTCTCATGAATGAATTCATTTGAGTTAAAAGCTGGTGCCCAAGAATATTGATATCAGATGCATTGCCTTGAAGTGACATGAGATGGGTACACACACACCTTCCTACTAGTGTGTGTGTTTCTTTGACTGCAGTAAGTGATTTTAAGAGGCGATAACTACCTTGGGCTTCTTTCAATAGGATAAAATTTACCATCTAGTAGAATTGTTGATGTTTGGAAACTTTATCGCATTCTTGTAGCATATCATCCACTGGAACTCTGCTTAAGACTTTTAGCTGAATGTTGCACAAGGTGGATGTTGACAGTCAAACAATCTTTTTGAAATCAATGCATTATGCTTTCTGAATGAAATGTTCAATTTCCATAAAATTCCCATTTTTCATTTTATTGATTTAATGTAATTATAATAATAATAATTTAAAAAAAAAAAGTAAAGCAACCTAGTGCATGAGGCTCTCGCGTTGCGGGGTCTAGGGAGGGTCAGGTGTACACATCCTTTCCCCTGCTTGACTGTTTTTAGGGTTTGAGCCCGTGACCCCCAAGTCGCAAAGGAACACCTTTACCGTTGCTCTACTAAACCCTTTTGTTTAGTACTTTAATGTATGATACCTAAATGTTTGCATTGATACACATTGATGCATACTCGATGACAAATGCCAAGATATGTGATATTTCTGTTAATGTTTGTTAATAATGTATTATAATGCTCTTGGTGTGCTCATATTCTCTCAATCGTTTTAGGCCGGAGATCATCACCAATGTGGGACAGGTTGGTATTTAACAAAATAAAAGCAAAACTTGGTGGTCGAGTCCGTTTTATGGGTTCAGGTGCTTCACCTTTGTCTCCTGATGTTATGGAATTTTTAAAAGTGTAAGTTGATTATTCTTCTTAGAATGACGCACTAATATTTATTTTGTCTTCACATCTACTTTTCTAATGTTGGTAGTGACTCATTATTTTTTTGTGACAAATATATTCACTACTTGCAGATGCTTCGGCTGTCCTGTCGTTGAGGGATATGGTATGACAGAAACTTCTTGTGTCATAAGCATTATGGAGGAGGGTGATAACTTGACTGGTCATGTTGGTCCTCCAAATCCTGCATGTGGTAAACTGTTTACTCTTATCTGAATAAGGGAAAGTTCATAGCATGCTATGATATATTGGCCTTGTTGAGAGAACATAAGTAAATATAGATAATAAAGTTACCTTCTCTCTAACATGTTAAGCTTTTAGGTGAAATGATGGCTATCAATCTAACAAGATGTTAGAGTTGGAAAAAAGTTTTGAGTTAAAACCTTACCAAACCCAAACAAAGTCAATAGTTCCATGTGTCTAGTCACACAAAAAAGTCAACTGGGTTACACGTGAGGGGGCTTGTTATGAAAAAAGTAAGTTAATATAAATTAATAAATTTGGTTTCTCCCTAACAACTTAATCTTTTATTGAGATGATGATTAATAATCTAATATCTCATATAATTCTATGTGAACCTGGTAAGTTTTTGGGTAGTTATGATAATAAATATTATATGGCCCTTCTTTTATCCTCATTTTCTTCTAATATGTTATGTTTATTTTACTAAATTAAACGACAACAACAATGAGATCCTCCTTTTTCTGTGTGCTCCACTCATTTTAATGTTTGCTAATAACTGGGGTTTGTGTCTAGCCTACATTTATCCTTAAACTGAAGCTAAAGAACATGCATCCTGATTAGGCTTATTTGAATTTTGTTAAATAATGTTGATATTAGATGATACGGATTTGATTTACTCCATCCATAGATGTTTGTTTATGCGTGTCAAAATATAGAGATTTAGGGAAAAATAGACTCACATAAGTGGGAATCTAAGCCTCTATTTATAATAGCAGAAATCCAATACGAACTTGGAATGGGAATAAGAAATCTATACCACATAGGATGGAAATCGATTCCTTTATTAAATAAGAAATATATCAGGTCCTATTCTAAATAGGAAAAGAAATCAGAATAAACCTTAAATATCTACACTAATGATATTTATTACTTCTAACACTCCCCTTCAAGATAGAACATATATGTTATTCATTAATTAAAAAAAAATGATGGAACATATTATATTATATGTTTTAAGCTTGTTACAAATATTTTTAACCCATGTACGAAATTGGTTCCTCTACAAGAAGTTGACTATTGGATTGTAGCGAACTAATTGTTGGATTGAAACGAAATTCTGTTGACTCTGGTTGACTTCTCGGAATCTGGAACAGATGAGTAGGACCTTGTTCGATGGCGAAACACTACTGACTCCAGTTAATTCTTGGAATTTGGAGCAGCTGATTCTGAAAAAATGTAGTGATCGTGAACGCATTAATGGATTGACATCTTCCTTTGATACAATGTGATTGTGAAGATTTCAAGACTAAATTGGTGGTGATGACTACGGCCATGAGACGACAACAAAAAAAAAAAAAAAAACAATGAAAAAAATTGCTTAGGGTGAGCAGCTAGGGTTTATTGATACAGATAAGAACCAGGCCACTAGGGTTTCTTAGTAGAGACACAAGAACCTAAAGAAAATATATATATACATATATGTTTTAGTATCTATGCTACCATGTTTAAATTCTTTTTATATGTAATTGAGAGGAAGATGAGGGTCTAGTGAGCGAAAAAAACTGCCACCCTTTGGCAGAGTGGAATTCATTATAAAAGACCATGTCAAATATAGTGATTTGGGGAAAGTTAAGACTCACATAAGCTTCTATCTATAATAGTAAAAATCCAATATGAAATAGGAACAACAAACCTATGCTAAGTTGGAATGGTAATCAAATCATATACTAAGTGGGAATGGAAATCAAGTCCTATTTTAAATAGGAAAATAATCGGAATATAACTTTAATATATACAATAATAGTATTTGTTACTTCTAACAATTGTTAATGTTACATTTTTCTCCACAGCAGAAAAGTTGCAGATTTTCCGCCATGTGATTAAATAATATTTTCTGTTGTCAAATGTCGCCTAGATAAATAATGTTGGTACGTCATTGTATATGAGTGGATAACAAAAAGGTTTTAGGTTCATTCCAGGTCCCATTTTATGGAGAAAGGATGAAATGGTAACTTGCATTTCAATGTTACCAGGTGCAAGTGTCATTGTGGAGGCATTTTGTCACCAATTCGAAATAAGAAGTGTAGCTTCTATCTTGACAAGTGATGCAGACCTACAGGGCTCAACACAAAGTGAATTCAAATGGGAAAAAATTTTGGTAATCAGAATATTCCAAAGTGGGATCCTTTTTGAACCATGAACAATCGAGTTTTTGTTCATGGCAGACTCCTATTTAATGATTAATTGGGCTATACAGTAGTTGTAAAGGAACTGGTTTGAAGGTTAAACTTGTTCTCCCAGAGACGTGCTTTGGGAACTAACGTGAGACTTCATAAATATTTCAGTTATAGGGAAGCAATTGGACTTTTTTTACAGGTGCAGGTATATGATTGTGCATGCTATGATGAGAAGTCAAAAGAATTTGTCCTATTATCTTTCGTGAATCTGCATTTGAAATTTCAGCTTTTGGCTGGAGTTTTTGTTTGTTTCTACTGATCTTTCTCTTGCATTTATTATAGCTGAATGAATTTTCCAAACTCACATCTTTTTATTTTATTTTATAAATAACCTATATGATTTTATATTATAATTAGGGAAATCAGTAAGAAGACTATTGCAAATTACGAACTAGCTCAAGAAAATATTTCAATAGAAGTTGGATTTCTAATCATCTGATTCCTAGTTGCCAATGTATGCGTCTTTGTTCTAAGTTGATATTATCACACACTTTCAGAGATAAAGCTTGTGGATGTTCCAGAAATGAATTACACCTCTGAGGATCAGCCCTACCCTCGCGGAGAAATATGTGTCAGGGGCCCTATTGTTTTCCAAGGCTACTACAAGGATGATGTTCAAACGTAGTTATCTTCAGCATGTTGTTAGTTCTTATACGGATTTGCGAATACAGAAAATACCTAACTAATAAATAAATTGAACAGGAGAGAAGTAATTGATGATGATGGTTGGCTGCATACAGGAGATATTGGATTGTGGTTATATGGAGGCCGCCTTAGGATTATTGATAGGTAAGCTTTTAAAGTCTTGTATTACTTGGAGTTAATGTTTAATATATATAAAAAAAAAAAAATAAGAAAAAAGTAAAAAAGGACCAACTCAGTGCATAAGCCTCCTGCATATTTGAGGAAACTTCAGTACCATATCTCACACTATTTAATTATGGTCTTTGTCTAAAGACTGGATACCTAGAGATTGTCGTTTTAACTTGCTTCGATGAGCCCTTAAGCTCAAGACTTTCTTTATCAATGTAAAAGAGGAGCGACTATCCAGTGCT
>QLOD02000029.1:12486180-12497164 GCA_003260245.2 Sideroxylon spinosum | reverse complement strand
GCATTGTCCTCCGTACCTAAAAGAGGGTGAGTGATGCTAGTCCTTTCCTTTTTTTTTTTTTTTTTTTTAATATGGATGTTTTTATATACAAACGGAGATTGAGGCTAATTAAATGAAGAATTTCACAAATTTTCTGCCACTAAAAAGTCATTTTTTGTGGCTAGGAACATAATAAAAATCAAATTGACTGAAGAATTAATTTATATTGATGAGCTTAATCAGGTGATTAGTTGGAATTGTATATTGGTGGGGTTGTAGTAAGTTCACTCTTTTCCAATGAGTCCAACTCCTTTTCCTGCAGTTCCTTCAGGAAGTTCTGGGCAGTTGCTGTCACAGTCTTCATAAAGAAGTTAATAAATATGAGCCACACTACAGTGTTCCAAACTGAAGCAAATGAAAAGTCCCACTTCTTCACCTGAAAGAAAAAGGGAAAAGTACGTAAACATAAAAAGGACTGCACATGTGCATGAAAGATGTCCACAACAGAGTTCCCGAAAATCAACACTACCTCTACAAATCACGTTTTTATACACCTGTTTCAGAATGTGGTACACTTACATTACAATACACTAGATTTGATACATATAGGACCTATTTGGTGTACAATAAAATGCCGAAAAACTCTAAAAATCTCTAAAAGCAATTCACTTTTTATCTCACTGCATAATTACAAACCTCACAAATTATTTTATGTTATCTTACTTTTTGTTGCACTAAACACCCCCGTATTATATTTTCATTAGAAAAAACTCCAAAATTAGTCAATTGATTTCCAATTGTGTGGTAGTAACTAATAAGTTTAATCTTTTACCAAAGGACAATGAGAAAAGATGTGTATAACACCAGAAGTGCACTTAGCTTTTTCTAAAAATATCTAGCACTGTTAATTTTCTTGGTTAATTATTATCTTTATTTAAAAAAAAGTCACTTTTATTTACTAAAATCATTTTAATAATATGATGATTATGTGAGAAGCCTATCCCCTTTATTCTGCATTTGAAGTACAAGCATATCATGTTTCTGTTTCGTTTCATGTACCTAAATGATACATGTTTCACATGACGTTGGTCTACAAGTTCTTGTTTTTTTTTTAATTTTCATTTATTTATTTTTTTAAAACATATACTAACTACTTGGGGAAATGTATTTATGTACCTACAAGTTGAAACACCCATTTGCAAGAAATTTGTTCACATCCTCTCATACTGACATGTACAAGCTTACATTTTAATACTTTCAATATGTAGAATTACCATTGGGCTGGTTTTTCAGAATGACTCCAAGATACGCTACTCAAAAGGCAAATGATGTTACCAAAGCACATTTTCTTTTTTTTTTTTGGGACCAAAGCAAAATACTTTTGCCATATGAATTGGTAATTGTATATTTCTGTGCATGTATAAAAAAAACTGCTCTTGACATTCTCAATGGATAAGTATCTAAGTGATTTGGCAGTAAAGAAAGAATAACCTTCATAGTTGAGGGAGCTGAAGCAGAGACCGTTATGTACTTCTCTTTTGCAACATGTAGTTTTGCAGTGAGGTTGAGGTTGCGCAAGATAGGAGCAAGTCCAGGAACAAAGCCAAGCACCCAAATCAACTCATTTTCAACCAGATCAAGGAGTTGATTATTGCAAACAAGGATAATGAAAGCTGTCTGTAACAATGGAGGCAAAAACTGCTTTATACTAGAGACAAGTAACTACATAGCCGTAAAACAGCAAATACCATGATATAATTGCAAATTGAAGAATCTAATAACTCCACAAACCTGTATGTGTGTCTTAATAATTGCCTTCCCAATCAGTGTAGCTGAAAAAAACTTCCAAATTGGGATACCAAGTTGTCCGCACATGATACCAGCAAGGTCAAATAGAGGATTAGGCACCTGAAAATTATTTAAACATAAGCTGCAGAAAACCTAGTGGAAGTTCAGGATAGGGAAAGGTGTGAGATCATCAGGATAGAAGAAAGAATAAATGCCATTATATGGTTATGCTAAAAGCAGCTGTTAAAATATTCTTTTCATTTTATGTGGCACTACAAATTGCCAGGGATGCATCTTTAAATGCAAGAATACTCCTAATTATGAGTCTATGATACAATTAGTTGCAGCATAACAAAGAAGGACATGGAAATAAATAACTAAGCTGCTACTCATTCTTAACACTATAATTTTCCATTTTTTTTTTTAAAACTCAGACCAGTTACAACTTGTAGAAATGAACAAAACAGGACCAATATCAGTCCAACAAGTTTGACTCATAACTACGTAAGACATTTTTTTTTTTTTTTGATGAATATGACTTGTAAGACACATTAGAATACCTTAAAGCTATCTTATTTAGGATACATAGGTAGCAAAGTCCTGGTGTTCCTCTTCCTCTCAAGATAGATGGCTCATGAGTTAGGTTTTTTTTAGTTTGGATTTGGTGTCTCCAAAAATTGAGCATATCATGTGGTAATTATTGTACATTAACTAATATCTATCTATCTATAATATGTATTTCTAAAAGAAGTGTAGAGTCTTATGTTAAAAAAAAAGAAAAAAAAAAAAAAGAGATAGAGAGAGGAAATTGGCCATATTTTTAGGGCTTTGGAAAGCTAGAAAAAAAGAAGCACTTAAAAGGTGAAATGACTCATCCACATAGAAGGGGTTTGATTTCATATCAAACTAGTACTTTTTGAAATCTTTTTGTTAAGAACTATAAATTTTTCAAATGGCCTTGCCCAACTCCTCTATGAAGAAGCTATTTTTGATGACTTAATTTCCCACAAAGAAAAACTCGAGGTATTTATCCGTTAAGATATCATCAAGGTCACATTATAGCTTTTAGTACAAAAGTACTAGCCAACACCTCAGTCATTCAAGCAGATGAAAAGGATATTAGAGATGGTTATGGTACTTGTCATTCTTAACATGTAAAGAAAACAAATACACGAGCAAAAAAGGGAGGCATTATGAACATGACCTTTATGTTAAAGCTGTAAGAGTTTGGACTAAAATCATTTTCTTCAAATGTGATAATAGAAAAATTCACAGGGGAACCAAATAAAGCAGTAAAATAGTTGTGAAGATTGGACATCCTTCTAGGAAAGATGCTTCAGTTGAAGCTACTTTACTGTTGGTTCAGTATGCTGATGGAGATTTTGCTGGTAGGTGTTCTCCAGGTCCACTAAGGTGAATCTCTCAAGTCTCGACCGGAAATAAATAATATTATTTGGATGGAACTAAAGAGGCAATATGAATGGAACGCATTTCATAAGCTATGAAAACAAGGTATAAAGGCACTGTTGATGATCACTTGATGATCACGGTGCTAGGCCTTTTGGAAAACAATGCAGTATCTAAGGACCAAAAATAAAAAATAAAAACCAGTTCCAAAATTTGAATTTCTTGCTAGAAATGCGGAGAGAATAACTGCAGAATTACCGATGCAAGAACCAAAATCGTAAGGAAGTTCAGATGTTGAGAGTGTGAAAGGAGCCATTGTTTGATATGCTTTAGGTGAGTGGCCATGATACCACTATCCTTTTTTGAAGAAGTGTCCAAATTTTCCACAGCTGCAGATTTGCTACCTGATAAGTGAGCTGCACAAGTGTATAAATTAGTATTCATCAATGTGATCAAGAGTAGCGTAGTTGCTAATTCGTTAACATTTCCAGAAACTAAGGAAGTTTCACATCTGGTAACACATAAGGTGCCTAAACTCCAACTATTCTGCCAATACCTCAAGCTCCAACTTTGTTAGCTTCTCACTCCAAATTAAACTTGCAATGCAATTCAAAAAAACACCACTCTCTCTCTCTCTCTCTCTCTCTCTAAAGTGGATGCACCCCAACACGCGCCCACATGCACATAGAGAGAAACTACTTATACAAAGAAATTCATAATTGGTTATTTACAAAGCCACACTTATAGGAACAAAGTCAAATAAATATGGACTAGTAACAAATCCAAGTTCAACCTCTGACTTTCCTTCTTATTTTGTTGGGGGAGACCGGGGAAATGTCTTGTAGACAATTTTTTTGTCTCTTTTTTCTTTTTCATTAACAGAGACCAAAGCAAAAGGGGTAACTGAAGAACACATAATTTATGGACAAGACTATAGCCATAGAAATGTACCCACGCTATCTAAGAAATCTGGGATGTTCTTCAGAAGATAAATTTACTCTAAGAAGCATGAACACTTCTTAGAAGCTTATGTCCATTTTTGACACAAGGCTCATCAAACACTAAACATTTGTTGGATACTTGTCTAAACATGTTATTTTATTATTTTGTTTTAATATTTTTAGAATCAGAAACTCTTCGACAGTTAGGGAGACACATATCCCTCACTAAAACAGGCATAAAACACATTTAATTTTGAAGAAAAAACTTGGAATTGAATAGTAAGATAAAAACAGTATGAATTTATATTTGTTGATCCTTAAAAAGGCAACCCGGTACACAAAACTCCCACCTATGTAGGGTCCGAGGAAGGATCGGACCACATTGGACCTATTGTACGCAACCTTACCCTGCATTGCAAGAGGCTGTTTCCACGACTCGAACTCGTGACCACAAGGTCACACGGCAGCAACTCTACCGTTGGGCCAAGGCTCCCCTTCTATATTTATTGATCCTTATCCCTTAAAATTTTTTATTTATAGGAAATTTAAGACCTAAAAATTCAAATTTATTCATAAATTTTTTTTTCTAAATAGATATAAATAAAGATAAATATATTTTTAACATAAAAGTAACGAAATGGTTATTTTTCACCCATATATATATGTAAAGATACATTTATTTAGTCAATGTGTCTCTTTAGTGTTGTATCCTCATATTTTTTGAAATTAATGTATTATTGTGTCCACGTCGTATAGCTTGTCTATATCTATGCTTCTTAAGATTTATTCTTTCTAGCCCAATTACATAAAAATTAAAAACTAATAGATGCTCCTTATTCTATACACCGGTGCTTCAACATCATCAAAACATCTATCCAAACCATTATGACAAAAAAGCTTTATCCATTTTTTCTCTGCAGCATTAGCCTTCTTGGTAAACTCCACAAACAAATTCATAGCAGGCTTAGCATGAAGAAACGAAATTATGCACAAGCAATAGAGATACAGTATTAACAGGCCACTAATGGTATCCCTGCCAACAATCTATATATATATATTTTCATTTGTCTGCGTATGGATCAGAGTTTAGAACATGCTTCAACGACATATAACAGAGGTTAAGACTTCAAGTTGTTAATTGGAGTAATTACCTGCCCTAGATATGAAGTACGGAGGAAGCTCTCCAAGTGCAGTTCCAATACCCCACAGAATAGCCTCCAACTGAACCTGTGGCAATATGCTACTAAGTGGAATCTGTGAATCAGGAGATGCATACAATGGTGGTCCAAATTCAGAGCAGTCTCTATCCAGCCATGAGGGGCCACTTTTCAGTTGAATTGTATCATATGGGGCAATTTTTAAGTCAACACGCCCACAGTGCACAGATTTTATGGTAAATAGGGCAATATGTGGGCCCAAATACAAAACAAATGTGTGCAAACCAGATCCTGCAAAGAAAAAAAAAAAAAAGCGTGAAAAAAGGCAAGGTGATTTTGGGGTTGGGGGGTTGGAGGGGAGGTAATTACAAAAGATATTATTTACCAAGCAAAAATATGACCATCAAGACACCCTCAGAAACAAGACAGGTATGAAAATAAGGTCATAGTTTGTCCATTTGCAGGAGCAAAATATGGAGCTAAAGGGGCCTCCATGGGTGGTATGTCTTTGGACCTTGGTCCTAGTCCAAAAGGAATGAGGGACATAATCAACAGTGTGTGGGTGTTAGGACCCTTGGTAAAAATCCGAAGGGAGGCTCCAAATGCCCCCAGAACTTTGGATGAAGTCTTGGTTCGCCGTGCAAGGAGGGTAGGCAGGAGTATCCTTCAACCCCTCCCCCCAAATATGGGGTACGACTCGGGGAGGGTATTAAACGCCACAATGGAAGGACTCTGAGAGTAAATCCAACCATAGGGAGGGAACCCTGCTTCATCCTAAGAATTTGATGTAGAAGCCTCTCCATATAGGGCTAACATGGCGTGCTATCAACTACGCTACATATATGTATATATGTATGTTTTAGTCATTCATCTAGTTAGTGATAATTTCAAATTTGAAAATTCAAATGTATCAACTATCAGAATCTTTGACCCAACTCACTTACTAATCTAAAGGGACAACCTAGTACACGAGGTTCTTGCATTGCGAATTCTCAAAAGAGTCAGATGTCCTCAATCTTACCCTTGCTTGAAAGGCTGTTTTAGGATTTTGTTTGAACCCCAGGTCGTAACCAAGCCTTTTACTGATCTCAACAACCAATATCCTTAAGTTGCTCATATACTTTGAACAGAAATCTCCGCCATTTCAAAAGACGAAAATCATATCGTCACACCTTAGCTGCAGCCAAGTCAATTGGGAGTTGAATCTCTGCACATCCTCAAAAAGCTCGATGACTTGTGAGGAGCAGGACACTAGAAGTGAACAGGAAATTTGGTGGTTTTGTACTCAGCATATCGTGCTAATATTTCATGTCCAAAATAGTAATTACTTCAAGTAAAATTTTGGGATATTGCAAAATGAATGTTGAATCAGGTGGCGTTAGAGATATAAAGGTCCAATAATCACTGATCGGAGTAAGGAACTTATGGATTTAGGAGTTCCATCTTCCCTTACGATGGATTATTTTATTGACCATGAACTGAAGCAGCATAAAGAAACCTACAACTCAATCCAGATAATGATTTATAATTTTAGCAACCATTTTAGATGCCTAAAAGGATGACTAATACTTCCTAAAGAAAAATAAACATGAAATATGTCAACAACTTAAGTCATAGAGGGTGTTTAAACATAAGAACCAATAATGAAGAACCTTTATCATGCGGAATAATCCCAAAATCATGGTCAATTTTCTACTTACCCAAACCAATTGATGATGCTACACCAAGGGACAACCACCACAGTCCAAACCAAAGATAACGATTGAGCTCCTGAACATGCTGGAATATCAACAAAGTAAAAGAATATTTTAAACAACTCCACTGAATCTTTTGCAATCGTGGAAAATGTAATGGAAAAGGCATGTACAATACAAATCCAGGAGCCAAATTTGCCTTCTAATTAGAGGCAATGATGAACCAACACTCTGTGGTCAAAACTCACAGCCAGTAAAAAACAACAAAGAAACATTTTAATGATTGAAAGTTTGCAAGCTCTTCATGAGTTCCTTCAATGATAGGAGCCACAATACCCTTCTAATTAGAGGCAATGAACAGCAATACGTGGTCAAATTTCAATCACTGAAAATAAGTTTCCATTTAACCAGTAACAAATTTATTCGTTCACCATGGACAACCATAGGATGTTCTATCATAACCAACAAAGAAATATTTCAAACCGTAAGTACCTCTTCATGAGGTCCTCCAACAATTGTAATCACCAAACCAATAACCCCCACGAGAATGCTCAAGACCATAAGCCAACCGTGCTTTGCAAAAGTACCAAGTGACTGTTGAAGACATTGAGAAACAGCAAAGGTGAAATATTTTAAAGTCTTGAAGGGCTGGGTTGTCAATGTCAGTTTTTCTAGCTCTTGCAGATGCTTCTCACGAAGTCCTATAGAAATTAGAAAATCAATCAATAGAAGAAAAATGAGAATTATTTTGCATACAGACTACGGACTACCAATATCATTTGGGATCAAACTTATAATTTGATGCTATTCAAGTATTAGTTGCATTTACTTACACACAATTGTTGGCTTTACTTGCATTCTAACCATTTTCTTAACAGATACAGGTACAAAAAGATTGCCCTTTTTTTTTTCTTTTTGGGGTAAAAGCTAAAAGAAAGAAACGTAGCTTAATTTACATTCAACATGACTAGGAAGTGTGCCAAACGTTTATCATATGCTTGTTTTGTTAGAAAAATCAACAGGATATACTAATTATCTATTAAAAGAAAAAGGTAAACAGGATTTGATATTTATTTGACGTAAAATTAAAATCTTGAGAGAATATTTGATCACACTGCACAATTTTCTGGGTCTGCCATTGTTTTCATGTATTACACCATAGTGATTGAGATTACTCCGGCATCTATAATGCAATTAAGACAGGGACATCCAGCAATGGAAGTTGGTTTAGTGAAACTATAGTAACTGGTTAAGCAAAGATTCACATATTGCAGAAATTTGGATCATTTTCTGGCAAGACTCTGATAAATAATGGCAAACTCACAAAAGAATTAAAGAAAATTACACACAATGAAAGAACACAAGATTTATGTGGAATAACAATTTGCATACGACCACGATGCAGTAAAACTGGTTTTTAATTATAAGAAGCTCCAACAATCAAAAAAAATAAAATAAAAATAAATAATAAATAAATAAATAAAAGTTTGACTGAGAATTCCATTTAAATAAACTTAAAAATTTCAAATCTCAAATACATAGGTTTAACTAGGTTCTGCATCCGGTGCAATTGGCCACAACAAAAATTTAGTTATTTGACGTTTTCATACATTAGAATGGAATCTTTAGTTCAAAATTTCATCTTCTTTTTAAAATTTTCTCATATAAATAATAATAATAATAATAAAAGAAACAAAATAATTATATGAAGACACGGAAATGTTAAATTCTATTCATTTCCCACGATTTCTGAGCAACCAAACATCAGGCAGTGAAAAAAAGGAAAAAAAAAATCCGGGGAATTGAAGTTACTCATGAATCTATTAAAGCCTTAATTAGACCGATAAAACAGTTCGAAACCCCAAACTCTCAAATTGCTCAACGAATTTTCAGACTTTCTCAGGAAACAAACAGAAACGGCGAAGAGACAGACCTGAAACACGCGATTCAGCGGGTGCTTGAGAGTGAAGAGCAGCTAAAGTAGAGAGAGAAGAAGGGGAAGATAAAGAAAGCATTTGTTCTTCTTGGGACCCCATTGTGATGCCTTTCTCCCACCTCAACAACAGCCTCTGCAATGGATCACCAACGACACAACAACGGTTGTAGGGGTGCCGTTTGGGTGTCGGCCTCGGGAATCGGGATTCCGATTTTCCCGAGAACCTGGAAGGTATAAAAGCTGTTTCGGTTTTGGAATTCCAGAACCGATAACGAGAAAAATAATTGCAGAGCTCAGAATTTTTGCAGTATTTCACTCAACCGCGTGAAAGGGCGAGAGACGGGCTTTTTTTTATTTCCCCCCGAATGCCCGTAGACATCAGTTATTGAGCTGTTTGGTTATTAAAAAAAAAAATAATATTAAAATATATCAAAAGTTACAAAAAAAAAAAAAAATTTATACTATTTTTTAATCAAATTTCGTCATATATCACTTTTATATTAAATTTTTATATTTTTACTGTACTTCTTAATCAATTTTTTTTAACCAAACACCCGTTATACTAGTCAAATCATGATTGGTGCGTATGTAGGATGAAAATATATGATTTAGACAATTTTTTATTGTTCGATACGCATTATCAGATCACTTTTTTTTTAAAAAATGAATAATAAAATTTTTCAATTTTTTTGTCATTTTTTTTAAAAAGAATGTGTTCAAATAGTTTTTTTTTAGTCCGTTCAAATATTTTATTTTTGAATTTATTAAAAATAGTTAAAAAGTTTTTAGAATTTGTAAAAAAGTTATTGGGGGTTGTGGAAAATATTATTGGATTTAGTAAAAAATTTATTAGAATTTGTAAAAATTTATTAGCACATATAGATATATATAAATTTATAAAAAATTTATGAAGTACAAAAAGTACATAATGTGTTAAAGAATTTTAAAGGTTTTAAGGATTTTCAGAGGTTTTTAAAAAATTTTTCATATTTTCAACACACCAAACAGACTCTATATTAAGATTTCATAATTTAAATTCAAAAAAATAATTATATTTCAATAATTAAATTTTAATTTAACAATTTGATATAATTATCGGCTTCCTCTTTTATTTTAAGAATTAAAGTGTGGATATAATGTGAGAAGAAAGGGCAAAAATGAGACTAATATTTTATTCTTTGAAAATATAAAAAATTAGAGGCTCACTTGGTTGTTCAAAATTTTTTAAGTTTTAGCAATTTTTTTTTTTTTTGTTTGGGTAGTTACAAATTTTTGGTAACTTTTTATTACAAAAAATTACTAATGTACCAAACAATAAAAAGTTGTTAAAATTTATTAATCTTTATTAAACACATAAAATTTTTAATTATTAAAAATTATCAAAATTTAAATAAGAAAATATAGTATTCATACTCAATCTATTTTTACTTAAACTAATCATTCTTGACCTCATTAATAATAAAAACTAAAAAAAAAATTCTTAGCTAATATATCCGTGGAATCTATTGCTCTAAATAACGTTTTTTTTTTTTTATCTTTTTTTTATTGAATTTATAGTTAGAAAAAATCACTTAACAAAAAAATTATTTCCTTGAATTCGAATCGCAAATTTAGTTTATTTATTTTTAAGTTAAAATTACATTTGATTAAAAAGATTGAATGATAAAAAATGAGTAGTAATATTAAATAAGCTATGTGATTAGATATAATATGAAATTAAATTTTTATATTGGATTAATTTTTTATTATTTAATTGGTGAAATATAAATTGATATAAGATGTATAATTAGATAAAAACAATTTTAACATTTAAATTATAGCGAAAAAATAATTCAAAAAGTGAAGGATATACAATATTACTTCCCTAATTATTGTATGTTTAGGGATTAACGGTGTAAAAATCAAATGAATGCACTGGATAAAAAATCATGAGAGAGTGTTTGCGTAAATGCCACGGATCTTTTTAAGGACAAGTGAAAGTAAGTTTGTGCGTGACAGATAGAAGGCATATGCGACTAATGAAACGATGGTGTGACGCATATTCTAATAATGATGGTGGAAGAAAAAGGAATTCACGGGTCA
>QLOD02000029.1:12428147-12439550 GCA_003260245.2 Sideroxylon spinosum | reverse complement strand
TTGTGAATTGAGTATTAAAAGAGTGAATTTTGCAGATGTAGTTTTTACAAATGCATTTTCAAATTGCATTTTTTAAAAGTACATTAGCAAAAAAATACATTTCTTAAAAGCACATTCTCAAATTGTGCTTACCACCCTGGAAAATGTAATTGAAATTTTCATTTAACTGTATTTTGTCATACTAAGTTTAAATCGACAATATTTACTAAAATTTAAGGGCAACATAATAATAATAATAATAATAATAATAATAATAATCATCCTTTTTATCCCCCCTTTCCAGGGTCATTCCGAATAGAAAGTTCTCATACAAATTTCCAATTGGATATACGAAATCGAATGATTCATATATATATACCGTTGATCAGTGTGAGTCTCTGCTCAAGTAGTCAAGTGAGCCTTCCAGGAATTAACTGTTAGGATTCATCAATTGCATAATCGACTACTCTTGGTAACATTCATCTTCCCAGTAATATCCTCGTTGAGAACAAGAGGAGCTTGGTGTTTCTAGAGCAAGCTCCTCAAAACATTCTGTGTTTGTTGCAAACTTGCCAAGAGCGGCTCTTCAAGTAACCCCAACCCTCATTTTTTTTTTTTTTTTTTTAGGCTTTGTTTGGTTCAGTGCGTAAAGTAACATATTCTACTGTTTGGTTTTGAAGAAGATAGGATAACTAGTATGCTAAAAAAAAGAAAGGAAAAACTAAAAGAAAATGGAAAGAAATATAGCTACCCCTTCTTTTCCATTCCATCTCTCCTCCCAATTTAGGAAACCAAACATGGAAGCCATCTTCCCCTTTCTGTTCTGTCCAACCAAACAGAGCCTAATGCTTACAACTTTTGTGCCAAAACAAATAAAACGGTACAACAAAAGTTAAGACAACTATACCAGATACAATTGAACGATTATAATGTACAATCACCAATCTAAACTGTAATTTTACATATAAATACAGCAAAGATAAACCAGGTAACATATACAACCGTAACATTTCAGAAGCCACGTGGGAATTGGGCCAAATAACAAATTGTAGAAAGGAGCCACTAGTGGTAAGGACATCGAGGTCAGACAGTCCAGATGCATTCATACTTTTTTAATTTAAAAAACCCGTGAATGTCTCTTTAATTCCACAGTCCCCGACCTGTTTTTCGGAAACTGACATCTCTTTCAATGTCAGCCTATCCAAATCCTCCAGTTCCTCCATTAATGTCATAATTATGCGCGGAGGGTTACCATCGTAATTCAAAACCACTCGACCATACATCTCGGATATAAACCTGCATCGGTTGCGACGTTAGAAAGCGACTGTAGTTCTTTCTGAACCTTCCGCCTCTCATAGAAAACCGAGCATGCCAGTGACGTGCACTTCACACCACTTTCCAGAAGCCAGTCGCCGCCTCCACAATGCCGACAAATCTGCAAGAGAATTAACACTACTTAACCATCAAATATTTAGTTCTAGCTCAAAGCATCAATATGCCCATGAAGACATTGTGCACGTATCAAATTTTGTTCCCATGCATTCCTCCGATTTATCTTGGGAACAAAGTCATTCTGGGAACATTTCAGCAACATGAGAGAACAGCAAAATACATTGGAAACACAAATAAGTGTTTGAACCCACCAAGTGTATATTCCGGAAATGTTTATGAAAATTTTTTTAAAGGGAAATGAAAGTATGAAAATACAATTATACCCTGAAATAAAGCATGAAAACTGTTTGTAGCTTACTCAAGCAGACATGTAAATCATGGTAACTGATAGCAAACCCTAAGAACACAATCAAAATGAATGAATTGACCATCAAGAAGAATTGTAGAAACTGTTGGATACTAGAATTTAAATGTAGTTGATGGAAGTCGCCGTGATACTCACAGCAACAAGGTGTTGGATCTCTTCTTCCAATTTTGAGGTCCTTCCAATGATAGCTGTTGCAGCAGCAGCTTCATTCTTTGAGCATTTGCCACACAAGTGGGCTGAAGCCTGGACCAGCTCACCACACAGGAAACAATGCTTTGAGAGATAGTAATAGTCAATTCTAGTTCGATGAGAATTTGGAGCATGAGAGTGGCGTTTAGCAATAGATTCCCGTGCCGGTCGAGGCATTTCCAAAAACCACTGGTTCAGGTCTGCTCCAACAAGTCCAAAAACCCGTTGCAAAGCTGGTATTATTTGCTTTGTGATGTAATACGTATCATTTAGTCTAAAGGGGGAATCAATTGCAAGAAGATCCAGGGGATCCACAACCATATCAACCAGACGTGACCCAGGTTCACCATGAACTACAACATAAGGCACTCGTTCAGCATAGCATGGTTCAGCCCTGGGGTCCATTCTCATTGCTTTAGTTGCAACAATTGCAGCAGGTGGCAATGATGAAAAAGCCCTTGTACTATAGGTACCTAAACGAACCTCCTTTGCAAAAACAAAATCCTGCAGGGAAATCCTGCCGGATAAAATCCGTGTCCACTGTCGCCGCAAGTAGGCTTTAACCTGTGAATAACATATAAGATACTAAATTTAAATGAATAAATAAAAATCAAAACACATAGCATGATAACTTCCCTGAATCAAATCCAAAAGCAACAAGGTTACTCATAATGAGAAACCCAAATTTGGAGTGCTCCATCAATGCAGTAAGGGTGACCAATGTTCATTTGGAATGGATTGTAACCATGCATATTTTAGTTTGATATAGCAATGCCTTGAGCATGCTCAAAATCAATGATAGTGTCGCGGATAAATACTCCCTTAAATGATTCAAATAGCAGTAACAGGAGTTCAAAAAAGTAATAAAATTATTGAAAGGAACTATTATAAGTTAGTTGATTCACTATTCCTGCTTCTCCTTCCCTTTGGCTCAACAGCATATATTTATAATCTCTATGTTGGCTAACTGTCAGACTTACTTATCTGTTCACCATAGTACCGTACATTTTAAACAAGTAAACACTCAAACTACTACAAGTTACTCAAATATGCTCCATTTCTAGTGGTTTCTTCGAGTAATTTGCATTTAACTGAGAGAATTCTTATCAAGAGTAATTTGCATTTAACTGAGAGGATTCTCATCAAGAGCATAGGTTCTTCTTCAGCTTCGAACACACTCCCTGGGGCTTCATTAACTTGCACCAGCATGCACTCCAATATTGGAATACAAACATTTTCATTGGTGAGGAATGTCTAAATTTTATTATTTATTAGTTTACTCTTTTTCGTGGTAAAAGCTATAAACATGGTACATTTCAATACAAAATTTTGATGGTGTACCATTATTTTTCCTTTTACTTAGTACTTTCTTCAAGTAATGTACATTTCTATCATTCACAACATCAACTGATTTGGAGTTCAAAGCAGATACACAACTGAAATGGGTACTAAAGAGTTTTCCAACTTGCACAAGCAAACGAAAGGCCATCACTGAAAGGCACACTAATACCTTATCAATATCTTTGTGTTCAAAATAAAGCCTCAGTGACTGCTCCATTATCTTGGCTACAGCCCCACAGGTATCTCTGCAAACTGTCTCAATACCTTTAGCATCAAACAAAGCCTTGACCTGGTCGGGACTCTCATAACTATAACCCACATAGCGCTTCTTGGTAAGAAGGAAGCAGGGATGATAGACCTTCTCCAACTTCAATGTAACTGGATTTGGATTCGATGCAGTTACAGCAGATGCAATCTCACGCCCAATTTCAAATGATTCTTTAACAGTGCGCCCTTTAAGGAGGACAAACATACTGCACATAATGAAGCAATTGTGACTCAGCAAACCCTTGAAAGTGCAACTGACAACGCAAAAAAAGGATGAAAAGATACTAGTTTTGAGACCATACTGTACCATAAGTACACAAAGCATTACGACTGAGAAAAATAAGTTAGTCAATTCAGACCACATGAGGATCAAATTGACAGGGAAAGAGCTAAATTTACAACACAAACTTTCAGGTTGGAAACAATTTTGACGGAAGTGGGGACGAGTAGAGAAATGATCTAATTAAGTACATAACAGCAGCTCCTAACAACATTTTGGCCAAGTATCAGAAAATAACATTTCATTACACCTTTTTTGAACAGAGCAAAACCCAACATCGAAGTTTTATAGGTGCAAAAAGTTGTATGCAGCTCCATCCTATTTTAATTAAGTCGGTTAAAATAATGAACCATCAAAGACCTGTTCAAACTGTATGAGTCTCCAATTTCTTCATCAGAAGTAAAAGATAAATGTATACCTATCTGTGTCACCATATATTACTTTAGCATTCCACTTATCATGTGCATTTACAAGTGATATAGCATTTTCCAGTGTTCTACGGCCACATTGAACGATACTATCTGCAAGTTCTGCACAAGGCATGCGTCCACTATATCCAGCAGCTGTATAGCCATATGTCACATTTGCTATTAGCTTCAAAGCAAGCTGTCTTGCATGAAATATCTGGAAAAAAATGGCACCAAAAAAAAGGAGGGGGTTAATGCATAAAAATTTCATATTTCTACATGCTTTCCCAGAGACTACAGGCAAAAGCGAGATCCAAAAGGCAGGTCCAATCAGCAATTAAGAAAGGGGATTAAACAAAAAGGAAATCATACATTAAAGCAACCTTCAGAGTCTACAGCTAAGCTAAATAATAACACCAAAAAAAAAAAAGGTAAAAAAAAAAAAAAAAGGCTACTATATTTATATTTGATATTTGTCAGGTATTTAAATAAGCATCTAGATGCAAGTTAAACAGTGTGCAGAATTCAATCGTCAGATTTAAGTGTGGCACACCCTGTGAAGAACTTGCTGCGAAGGAGCCAACTTCTTCATTGCTTGTTTCACCATTATTCTAGTGGCTAATATTTCCTCCAATAAGCGAGGTAGTACGCCTTTGCGAACCTGTAAAATGGTATGAGATGGTCACTCAGAGATATTTGGCAGTCTGAAATCCATGAAAAAATCTTAA
Organism: Sideroxylon spinosum; assembly: GCA_003260245.2. NCBI lineage: Eukaryota > Viridiplantae > Streptophyta > Magnoliopsida > Ericales > Sapotaceae > Sideroxylon > Sideroxylon spinosum. Next base: position 12,434,600 of record QLOD02000029.1, on the reverse strand, counting down.
GTAAAGGATAATGGCAGAAACAAGGCATCCTTAAAAGGGGAAATATATCCTATTTCTATACAACAAATGAACAAACAGAGGACTATGCATGATATAAACGATGAACATCTTTATGCAAATCACATAGAATTACTAAATTCATTACTGCATGGTTCAAATTTGTAGTTATAATCACAGCAAAGTTGAATTATATAGTGTTTTTTTTTTTTTTCCTTTGCAACATCTGGTATTTACATTTTTTTATTTATACGAATCCTGTGCATCATACGGGTCCCTACTAGTAATCTCACAAGAGCAATAGATTTCAAGAACACATGGGAAACAATACACATACATAGCAACAGTGCAGAACCTTTCAACTTAATATTCATATGGAGCTTGTGTCAACCTCAATTTAAGTGGCAATAAAAAACCAATGCAACTGGTTTTCAAGCTTGGCTTTTTTCCTCCTTTCTAAGCAGGTAAAAAAAAATGAAGGGTTTGAAGAATATTTATGCTATAACAACCAAAAAAATCAGAAAGTCTTGGAGATATTCTGAAAGCGAAATAAATTATTCAATGGCATAGAGGTGGGAAAAGGAAAAAAAGAAAGATTCTGAGAACTGTTTATTGGACTGAAACCCCATAAGGCATTGCACAAGCAATTTGCTACTTTTGCCTGAAAACAACTGAATATCTTGGCTACCTATCTTGCAATAGAATAAACTGCAGATACCATAACGCATAGAAATCAATATCGCAGAACATCAAGTAATACTCATGTTTCATATTCCAGCTGAACCAAAAAAGAAACAAATGATACAATATATTCCACCCATCCATGCTCAAAACAATGTGCATCATTTGAAATGACAAAATATTTTTTGGAAGACATAAGTTATGAGAGGAGTACCACCTTTGAAGGCACATACATAACACCATTAGGAGTCAGCAAAACTTCATCCTTTAAATCCCTTAAAAGTTGCAAATCTGCTGAATATGAACTAACACCAAGTGTTTTTGCCTTTGAAGACATCACATTTCCAAGGCACGTACAGAAGCACAGATTGTACGCAATTATCATTGATGGATAAAGGGACTGGAAATCCAAAACAACTACTGGATCCGCAAAAAAACCGGATTCTGGCTCCATCACTAGAGGTAAGCATTCCATTGCGGGTTGAGATGCAACCTAGGTAAGACAAGACGGAATCAGTATGTAGCAATGAATCACAGATTGTTGCATTACATAAAAATTAAGAGGTAATATAAAGAGTGTGGAAATAGTACGGTTGTTCCATTGTGACCTGGAGATTACAGGTTCGAATCTCTGAAACAACTATTCTACAACCAATGTTAAAATTACGTGAATTTGACCCACCCTCCCCAAAACCCACAATATGCGACTCTTGTACACTAGGTTGCCCCCTTTTTTTGGAAAGAATGTAGAAACACATATGGAAGCTTCTGCTTATGAGGCCAATAATATTTTCTCCAAGTATGTTCAGAATTCCAAATAATGAAACTAACAATAATAACTTCCTATAATTTTTCAAACGAGCATTAATTTAATACATAAAACAATAATAATTTAATATGATTCTGTAGCATTATTTTTAAATTTCTAACAAAACACCATCAAAATCATAATATTGTTTAAAGCTACAAATACAAACCAACAAGCACAAAAAAGAAGCCACTATATTCTTTCAAATTTATCACCAAAAAAATATCATATTGCCTCAACTCAACTCAACCTTTTCCTATCTAAATGGGGTCAGCTACGCGGCTCTTGTTTTTCCATTTTGTTCGGTTAAGGGTTATTTCCACCATTAAACCACATCAAGCCATATCTTTCATTATTTTTCCATTTCATTATTCTTTTCCATTTTGGTCCACACACATTATGAAATACTGTAAACTTAATAAAATTATGCGAGGGACATGGATAAGGTTAAACTTTGCAAGGCTCATACATAAATCACATCTAAGGCTAAGTTAGGTTTGGTTTGGGACATGATGATAAAATAAGTTAACCCACAACAAATTGATCAGGTTAACAATTTGCAAGCCCATATACGAACCAAACATTCTCAGATAAGTAACCACAAATAATCTTTGAATTGTTTTAGAAGATGGCAGGTGACGAGATGAGAATGGTAAGATAGATGTGTGGGATCACAAGAAGAGATAAGCTTAGGAACGAGGAGATTAGGGACAAAGTAAGAATGGCACCAATCGAAGATAAAATGAGAGAAAATCATTTAAGATGGTTCAGCCATATTAGAAGACGTCCAATGGAGGCACCGGTTAAAAGGTGTGAAAGCATAGAGATTGCTAGGAGTAGGAGAAGGAGACTTAAAAGAAATTGAAAAGAAACTATTAGATATAACCTTGTCTCTATGGATATAACGGAGGACATGGCCCTCAACAGATTTGATTGGTGTCGTCAAATCCATATAGCCGATCCCACCTAATGGGAAAAGGCTTGGTTTGGTTTGGTTTGGTTCGGTTTGGTTTGGTTCGGTTTGTTTTATTTTAGAATAAGCAAAATTCAGAAAATGACATTACAACCCTTTCAATTTAACACTACAAAAATAATAAAAACATGAAAAATTAGGAGAAATTTACAAACATTATAAATTAGGAAGTGTTCTGGTACTTTTGTGAACCTTAATAATAACCACCACTACTTAACCCGTAACTCCCATCCCCTACAAATACCATGGTGGTCGCCACCTTCACCACTTCCCAAACACCTATCACTGCTACTACCCCCTCCCACTTAATCCTACAGTACGAAGGGAAAAAAAAAAACTTCAAAATGAGTGTGGTATCCACATTTGATACGCATTGGACTCACCAAAATATGTGTTAGATACGCAACGTGGCTTATCCAATTATTCATCATTTTTACCTCTAACATTTCATCAAGGCAAGCCTCACTCAGAGGAGTCGAAACCCCTAAAATCATAAAATATTCTATCCCGTATTTTGTTATGTTTACATGTTCAATTGTGCATTGAATTAGTATACTTGTAAATATTATATAATTGATATTCATATATATATATAACTAACAAAAATATAAAAAGGAATATATTGTCTTGTTGTATCTTAGCCGTACTGTACCCTCCTTTTTTCAAAATATGCATACCATGTCTGTATCTATATCCATATTTTTGCTTCTTAAATAACTCACCCCTGCCATACTGTTACTATCCCCCACCACTACCAGCTTTACTTCCGATCATTGTCATGCTCCACCATCAACAACCACTGCACACCATGAGTCTCTTGGCACGTCATTCTAACAATATTTATTGATTTTAGTTCTACAACATCTCTTCTTTTTTTTTTTTTTCCCTTGCAAACAAATTTAAACAAAAAACTGATGATATAAACAAAAACTGAAAAAACAACATCTAAGTTTACTTGCATGAACTCAGATATAAACAGGAGGTAGTTAATGCTGAAATAGTAAATAATATAAACAAAATAGAATTTCAGTGACTGGCATGAAAAAGAGGTTATAAAAGGGAATTGACATGAAACGTGCATACAAAGATCATGCAGGAACATTCTTAACATATAAAGTCAGCCATGATACTTGTTGATAAAGCAATGCATCATAAACAATTAAACAGGAGACAAAAACCTGTTGGTTCCCAGGTGAAATAGCAATATAATTTTGTGTGCGTGCCAGTCTCAGCAACATGGATTCAACACGATATTGTGAACCTCGAGAAAGAACGGAGAAAAAGTCAATGCCAAAGACACGGGCAAGTTCTGACGTTCGGTTTATCTGCAAAGTCACACACAAAGGCAACAATGAGTATTAAAAATAAAAATTATCTTTCTTCTCAAATCAGTTCAAAAAGGGAAGGGGGAGTGACAGGGAACAAACACGTTTTCTGCCCTCCATTAACAAAAAATGGATTATTACTCTCTGGCTTTAGGCTTCTAATATATAATAATACACCACGTTCAATGGAAGGAAAACAAAAGAAAATTTGAAGAAATTCATCTATCCCATAATAAGCCATTAGGTAAACAGCATTTTATTGTAGCCAATCCAATTGTCAAATTTCAGTTGATTATTTGTTATGGGTGGCTTGTGTGTGATCCAAAGTAAATCCTCCAATGAACAGAGAGAACAGAAGGCAGAAGGTAAATGCATTATTTATTTAATTATTATTTTTTTTTTGATAGGTAAATTATTAAGATATATGCCAATGTTCAAATATTTAAATGCACATAGCAAAAGGCTGTAATACCGTACCATATCAAGCTGATTCATTATTTCAAGGTTCAGCTTTGCTCTATCAACTACATATTCAATACACCGGTATCTTGCTCGCCCAGGACCACTTGAAAACCATTTTGTCAATACTTTAGAATGAATAGAAGGAACTTTTCGCCTCAGAACAGCTTCACCTACAGCTTCAACTGTGTAAATATTAAGCTTAACTTCACCCCGCATCAGTCGCCAAATATTGAGGACAACCCTACCACCAACATGGACACCACTGGCATGAGTTCGGCCCCATTCATCCTCAATTATTGCATCTTCAATTTGAACAGAATCAGAAGCCAAAGGCTCTGGAAGCACATTATCTAATACTTCTTTGTCAGACAAAACCGATTCCCTAGCAACTACCTTGGTTTCAGTTGGTGTTCGAGATATGCCATTAAGCAAACTGATGCCTAGATGCATGGCTCTTTCAGCCAAAAAGCCAAGGGAACTGCCTTGAATATCCCAACCCATCAATATATCTGGATCAATAGAACGAATGGTATTCATGAAGTGACTGAATAAGTGCTTCTCTTCAGAAGAAGCTAAGATTTTGCAACCCGATATTCCATCAAGATTACTGTAAACAGGGAAGGCATGAGAAATGAGAAACATAACATTCCATAACGTAAAAAAATAAATAAATAAAATAAAAATATAAAAATAAGAATCTTCTTTATTTAACGAGTATATAAAGCAAAGAGCAATTTAAGAGCCCTAAAGTGGCAATATGCTTTTAATTTTAATTTGTTTTTCATCGTTTGCCATCATCAGCAGTATTGCTAGTGTGCCAGGAACTGTGCTTTACTTAATTGCTGAAAATTTCTGTGAAAGAAGGAAAATTAGACAATCAAAGTTGATCGAGTTATTTAATTAAAAAGGAATTATAACTTTTTCTAGGTGCATTCCTTTCTTATAAAAGTTACCTCTTTATATCTATTTTTTTATAGTCTATCTTTAGAACCAGACACTTGGGGAACACATGTCTATCTCTATCACTTACAAATGAAACAAATTATAATTTTGAAGAAAAAATAGAAATTAAGTAACAAAAGGAAAACTACAAGAATTTAAATTTTTTATCCCTTCTTTTTTATTTTAGAAATTTTAAAACCTAAAACTGCCAATTTATTTGTGAATGGTATATTATGAATTAGATATTTATGTATAAATAAATAGTAGTTTTTTCATATATATATATATATACACACATATATATTATATAAATTTAAAATTATCTTTGGAACGGCGTTGAAGCCTAATGTGTAACTGGTTGGTAGAAAGAACAGTCTCTTTCAATTTTCTTTGAAAGGAATTGACGTTGGAGGCCAAAACAATCTCAGAAAATTTAGGGTTGAAGAGTGGATGGATGAATAAATGAAAAAGGCAAGAGAATGGCTCGTAAGTGGATTAATGATTGACAATATGAATAATGAAACATTATATATATATATATTTTTTTTTTTTTTTGTTAAGTAATGAAACATTATATTGCTTTGCTGCTACCTTTCAACAAAAGATATTGCTTTGTTTCTTTCAGTCCCAAGCAAAGAATATGCAATGTTTTTTAGCATCAAATCCGGATTCTAAGAAACCAACTAGAAAGATGCAAACGACAAGATATTCTTCCCACCTTTCAATTTCTACAACCATCCTGGTTTACTGAGTTTTCAGCCATAAAATAGCAGCCCCTATTTGCCCCACCCCCCAAAAAATCTAATAGTCCATTTGGATAGAGGGGGAGTGGAGTGAAGTTTAGTTTCAGTTAAGAGGGGGAGTGAAAAGAAGTGGAGTAAAGGTCTTTTTGTTTGGATAATGACAATTAATTACACTTTACCTCCATTTCACCCTATTTTTGGAGGTTTAGAAGAGAGAAGGATCAAGCATTATTTAATTGTACATGCTCCCCCTCTGAACCTTCCCTTCCCCTTTAAACCCTTCAATCCAAACAATGAAATTACTACCATTTCACTTCCAAACCCTCCACTCCACTCCCAAACCCCTCAATCCAAACTGGTAAGGGATTTCCTTGACAATAGCATACAGAAACAAATACCACCAAAGGAGTCTAATTCAAAGTAGAAAACCAGACAGAATTTTGCTGTCTTTAAGTGGTGATAAAGCACCAGGTCCTGATGGATGGACTCTTGCCTTTTTTCAATTCTGCTGGGAGATTATCA